>BSBK01010481.1:0-342199 GCA_027943335.1 Chamaecyparis obtusa | reverse complement strand
TATTATAAATATATGTATTATAATATATATCTATATATATATATATATAGATATATATATATATATATATATTTATATATATATATGTATTATATTATATACACACATACACACACACACACACAAATATATATATATGTGTATATATATATATGTGTGTGTATATATATATATATACATATATATACATATATATACTATATATATATACATATATATATATATACATATATATATACATATATTATATATACATATATATATATATATACATATATATATATACATATGTATACACACACACACACACACACACAGATATATATATATATATATATATATATGTATGTATGTATGTATATATATATATGTATGTATGTATATATATATATATATATAAATACATACAGACATATATATACATATACATACATACACACACACACACACACATCATATATGTGTAATGTATTACACATTTACAAGCAAATGTTTTTATGTCTTCATAACCTGTGTGGGTTATGTGAAATTGAAAATGATGTTTTATGTCTTCATAACCCGTATGGGTTATGTAGATTTGAAATTATGCTTTTTGTTTTTCAAAACCTGAGAGGGTTACTTTGTATATCAAAACCCCATATGGTTTTGTGGCTTAGTAAAAGGGTTGGAAATGACCCTAAGGCTTGCAAGCACATTTTCCCTCCATTTTTGTCCTTTTATATGTTTTTTCAAATTCTAACATGATTTCTCAACTTCTTCGTGGTCAAGTTTATAAATGATCAAGTGGGTATCTCTAAAATTACCCTCATAAACTCACATGTCTTCTCAGTTTTCTGACCATATAATTTTTTCTAGTTTTGGACAACATTAGTATAGTAAACTTTAATTTTCTTTGTAAGTGCCTTGACATTCCTCATAGACATATGTCTACTCTTTTATTAATAACTTTTGTTCTACTTGACCAAAGTCAAAACAACTTACATATTACTTTTCTACACTAGATTTATACACTTTAAAAAAAATAAGTTTTCATTTTCGATTATTTTGATGCAAGTTATACCCAGTGCATGAATAGGTACTAGATTTTCAGAATGCAGGCACCTAAAAAATCATTCAAAAAAAAATCAACGAAAAAATTACAAAAAAATACACAACTTATAGATCTCACTCTTACCTATCATCCTACCAAATGGTTTTTCAAAATACTAAATCTAACTATATATTTTGTGAAGCACACAAAAATAACTATCTTATGTTTTTCCAAAAAAATCAGGAATATTTTTCCATGCATGGTAGGTTTAACCCTCTTAATATTATCCATTTTTCAAAAGATTCAGAAACTAGATTCAGTAGTTTAGAAACTAGATTCAAAGTACTACATTTTTTATTATTTGCACAACTCCTAGTTTTGAGTGCATGACCCTCAAATTCCTCTGTGAAGTTTAGGTTTGCCTAATTTTTAGGGGAAAAAAAAGTGGCCACTTATACCCCCCTTTTTGCACACCATCTTAAAAAATAATGAATTTAAAAGACAAATGCGATAGTTAACTTAGAAAGGATATATCTATCCAAGTGCATCACCATGTGGTAGCCTTATTGTTCTTGCAAATTAAAAGGATGGAACTTGGAGAATTTTATTGACTACAAGGCATTGAATAAATTCACTATGAAGAATAGGTATCCAATTCCTTAGATATATGATATTTTGGACCATCTCAGAGGGGGCTATGTTTTTTTCCAAATTTAATTTTAAATCCAGATACTATCAAGTACCAATTGATCTAGTAGATGTGTGGAAGAATTTTTTCAAATCTAAGAATGATTGTTTGAATGGTTTGTAATGTCGTATGGCCTAATGAATGCTCTTGTCACTTTCATGAGGTTAATGAGTGAAGTACTTAGGTTATTCACTGATTCATTTTAGTTGAATATCTTGATGATAAACTAATCTTGAGAAAAACTTGGGAGGAGCATATTCAATATGTGGAACAATTATTCTCGACCTTGCAAGACCATAGACTCTATGCAAACAAAGAAAAGTGTTCTTTTGGTATGAAAAGTATTAAATATTTGGGATATGTTATTGACAATAATCTATTGATTTTTATCCTAAAAAAATACAAGTGATTAAATATTGGCATTTTCCAAGAAACTCCATAGAGGTACGCAACTTCCAAGGGTAGAAAACTTTTTATTGTAAATTTGTGTTTGGATTTTCACATTTGGCTTGGTCTTTAAATGAGTTAGTGTGAGAAGGAGTACAAGTAAAATTCAAGTGAACTTGTTCACAAAAATAAGCATTCAAAAGGTTGACATAGCTTGGTTATGTTCAACACCATTTTTTATCTCTCTCATATTTACAATAGTCTTTTTAAAAAAAAATTAATGCACCAAAATATGCCCTTATAGCCATTCTTATGCAACATGGACATCAATACCATAGTAATTTTTTTAATGATATAGTGTGTAGTTATCCCACCTACATTATAAGGAGTTATATTTCATTCTTTAAGCCTTTAAGCAATTGAAATACTATATTTTAGGAAAGGAAACTATCATCCACACAAATCACAAGCCTCTTCAATTTTTAAAAATACAAGGAAAGTTTTAGAATTATAGACATCAAAGATTGTTAGCCTATCTTCAATAATTTCAATGCAATATTCACCATAAGAAAGGAAGCACTAACAACATAGAAAATTGTTTGAGCAAGCCTCCAATCACAACTATAAGTATGGTGTTGGAATCTTGTGGTCATGAAATAGAAAATTTGGCTCATTTGCATGATAATGATATTGAATTTTTTTATATTTACAATTGTCTTGTGGAAGGTAAAAAATTTCATGATTTCTATTCACAAGATGGAATGCTTTCCACCTTGGTCAAATTCAAGTGTGGTCATTATAGAACAAAATAATTTGATATGTGAAGCTTGCTACAATAAGGTTGAAGGTTACTTTGAAATAGGTAATACTGCTCTATACTTCAAAGATATTTTTATTGGTTGAAGATGAAGCACAATGTAATTTCATATATTCAAGCTTACACAACATGTTCTATTGCAAAGCCTTCAAATCACAAGTTAAGTTTTTTGGCATATCTGATGCAGTGATGGTAAGTAAGTTTTGGAGATGTCATGATGCAAATTTGATTACAGGATGATCAATTATTATGTTTTCATTGATGTCAATTGTTGACCTTGTGTTCTTAGTATTTTTCCAAGCATAGGTGTGATGAATGAATGTTTGTTGTGAATTTCAGTGGTTTTTATCTTTATGGAAGACTTGGATGTGTCTTTGGATGTCTAATGCATGATTGCTACTACTGAAGTGATCTTATGTGAAAGTTGTGATCAGTTGAAGTATAATAGTGCAATTTCTAGAATAATTAATGACATGTGATGGATGATTTGAATGTCTTGTGTAATCTTTTTTGTGTCTTGTGGAACGGTCATAAGATATGGTGCTAAAAATTATTTAGACACTATAATTGTGACCACAACTAATTTGAGTGACCAATGTGCAGGATAGGTGATTGGTGAGAAGAGATAGAGATTTTAACAAGTTAAAGTGTTTATGCTCTTGAGCGACAGTTGATAAATCTTTGATCAGTGATCAGTGTTGAGGTTGTGGTGGAATCGGTTGAGTTAATCAAGATCTAGTGATGTGTCTTCATGATTGAAGGTGATGATCTAGCATCACATTGTTTGATGATAGCGTGTGGAGAAGATTATAGACAAAGCATGTGTTTGGTCAAAGCATGTTTGACCCTTTGACACAAAATTCTATGTAAATAATTATATTTGATGATGTTATCATGAAAATGTGTTTTGTACATTGAATTTTGTTTTGTGGCACATTGGAGTTGAGAGGGATATTTAAAATTCAAATCTTTCAGATTTGGGGCTTGATTAAGGAGGTGGACTTAAAATTTTAATATATAATGGATGAAGTTGAAAGTTTTCATGTGTTGGGAAAGTGCATTGTAAAGTGTGAGTTGTGAGCAATATAGGGTATAGTCAAGTGTTTTGAGAAGAGATTGTGTGCTTTAGTGGATCTATTCAAGAAGATATAGTTTTGTTCTACAAATCATTCTTTTTGTTGTTCCCTAACAGTTACAATAGGTCAAATCCCTTAACTGGGTAGATCTTAATAGATCTCTCTTGTAAATCCTCTAGAAAGGTGACACTTTTTGAAGTGTTCAAAGTCCTCTAACAAGGCTAATCTTAATAGAGTAAAGGTCCTAATAGGCCTGAGCCAAATCCCTTAACCAGGTAGCACCTAATAGTGTTGTTGTAAACTCCTAATAGGGTTATGTTCCTCACAGGACATACTTTAGAAGAGTGCATCATTTAGTGGGTACTAATTCTCACTATGGTTTTCTACCAATTTGGGTTTCCATGAGATAAATATGTGTGTCAACTTTGTGGATGGATTTTCATGTTTATGATTTTCATTTGTTATAATTAAGATTAATCTTATGAATATTGGTTTAAGTTTAAGAGGTTAAAAAGTTAGATTATTTGGTAGATTACTGATTCCATTCCTCCCTCTCAGTAATATGATCTTAGGACTAACAATTGGTATCATAGATTTGGTCCTCTGTTGTCGTGAATCTTAACAAATTGAGGTAAAGATCTGAAGATGATGAGAAAGGAACATCCTAAATTCACAAGAGAGAATTACTTAGTTTGTTATGGTTGGATGAAGCTCTATCTTAAAGGTATGAGTGATCAATATTGGGATCATGTGGTTAATATGTATATTGTCCCTTCAAGAACCCTGACTGTATATCAATTGAAGGTAAAAAATGAATATACTTCTAAGTTATGGAAGCTATTTCTAGTACTCTTTTAGATGCATATTTTATTGATATCAAAGACTTGGATACTACTAATGATATGTGGGAGAAGTTGAAGACTGTCTATGGTGGAGATCCACATGTGCAGAAGGTGAATTTTGATAGTTTGAAAGGAAAATATGATGATATGAGGATGCAAGAAAATGAGAACATTGAACAATACAGTCAAAGAATCAAAGAAGTTTTTGTTGCTATCTGAGGTACTGGTGGTAATCTTCTTAGGGAGGATGTGGTAAGAAAAGTGTTGATAAATTTATTGCCTCAGTATTCTAGTAGGGTTCTAGCTATACAATATCTCATATCTCTAGGAACTTTTACTTTTACTCTTGATGCATTAATAGGGAAATTAACTACATTTGAGTTAAGAAATTATGATAATAGTATGCCAAAATTTGAAGCTATTTTCAAGTCATCATTGAATCTTACACCATCTAGAAAAGGAAAGGAGATATCTAACAGTTCTTTAGCATGTTACTCTAATGATTATGAATCTATCTTGTCTGAAGAAAGAGAATAGGAGAAATTGGAATCATTACTTTATAAAAGGTTGCCTAGATGGAAAGGTAAATATAAGGGCAAGTTTCCTTTGAAGTGCTTTTCATACAATAAGATTGGACATATTGCCTCTAGATTCCCTGACAATTACATGAAGGATAATCTAAAAAGATTCAAGGATAATAACAAGAAAGTATGATAGCTATCTAAGGAAGGTATTACAGATGAGGAATCTGATGGAAGAGATGAAGAAGAAATTGTGTTTACTGCAGTAAAGGAAGAACCCTCAGAAGAAGGTGAGAAAGCTTTAGTTTCTAACATGAGTCATAGTGGTGATTGGATTATTAACAATGGGTGCACTCACCATATGACCAATGATAGAAGAAAATGATTTCTTTTAGTAGCCAAAGGTTGGAGTATGTGCCAACTATGGAGAAGGTTGCTGATATTTTCACTAAACCATTGCCTAAGGATACATTTGAGTATCTAAGAGGTAGGTTAGGCATCATTCACCTATCTAGTTTGAATTAAAAGAAGATATAGTTTCATCAATACAAGTGTATCCATTGAATATCTTTATGTTTGGATTGATTTTGTGGGGCTACTCCTTAGGGGAAATATTCTATGTAGTAATGTGTTTTGGTTAGTTAGGTACAACAGATAAGATATCAGGTTTGTTTGGCGTATTTGGAATTATTGTCAAAGGGGGAGAATGTCTGTATGATAAAGAGGGGAATTATACAATGAAACAAAGGGAGAGAATGTTCAGAGTTGCAGAAGGGAAGTGCATAGGAGATATGTTCAGTGAAAGGGGGAGTAATTACAAAGCAAGTGAAAGAAAAAAGTGGAAACATCTTTTTTTTCTAGTGTTGTTGATGTTGAGCAATTTTGTGCATAAAGTATCATGTTGGAGAGAGGAAGAGAGTGTTGGCATCAATTCCAAAGGGGGAGATTGTTGGCATATCTGATGCAGTGATGGTAAGTTATTTTTGGAGATGTCATGATGTAGATTTAATTACAAGAAGATCAGTTATTATGTTGTCATTGATGTCAACTATTGACCTTATGTTCTTAGTGTATTTACAAGCATAGGTGTGATGAATAAATGATTGCAGTGAATTTAAGTGGTTACTATCTTTATGGGAGAATTAGGTGTCTCTAGATGTCTAATGCATGACCACTACTTTTGAAGTGATCATATGTGAAAGTTATGATGGGTTGAAGTATTATAGTGCAACTGCTAGAATAATTAATGACAGGTGATAGATTATTTGAATGCCTTATCAAATCTTTGTTGTGTCTTGTGGAATAGTCATAGGATATGGTGGTCAACAATGTTCTGATGCTAGGTTTGTGACTACAACTAATTTGAGCGGCCAGTGTGTAGGATAGGTGACTAGTGAGCAGAGACAAAGTTGTTAATAGGTTAAAGTATTTGTGTTCTTGAGCGACAGTTAATAAACCTTTAATCGGTGATCGATGTTGATTTTGCGGTAGAATTGGTTGAGTTAGTCATGATTGGGTGACGTGTCTTCATGATTGGAGGTAATGATTTGGCATCACATTATTTGATGCTAGTGTCTGGAGAAGATTCTAGAGGAAGTGTGTGTTTGGTCAAAACATGTTTGACCCCTTAACGCAACATTCTATGTAAATCATTGTATTGGATGACATGGTCTTAGAAATGTGTTTTGTACATTGAATTTTGTTTTGTGGTGGGTTGGATCTGAGCAGGATATTTGAAATTCAAATCTATTTCAAATTTAGGGCTTGATTAAGGTGGTGGACTTAAAATTTTAATTTATACTGGATGATTTTAAAGTTTTCATGTGTTGATCGTGTGTTGGAAAAGTGTTTTGTAAAGTGTGAGTTGTGATCAAGCCAGGGTAGAGTTAAGTGTGTTGAGAAGATATTTTTTGCTTCAGTGGATCTGGTCAAGGAGAGGTAGTATTGTTTTATAGATGGGTATGTGTAGGATCATGGTATACCAAACTAGGCCCTTAAGTGGCAATGAAAATTCAGAAAATCAGGTTTAGGCAAGTTGACATAGAAATTTGAACAAGTTATAAATATCATATCAAAAATATGTAAGAAGAGAATCTATAGAAAATTGAATTTAGTTTCTAAGATACTAGGCCTTTTTTGAAAAACAATTATTCTATATGTTGAAAATTTCAAATTTCAATGTAGTAGTACAAAAATTTTAGGAAAAAAATAAGAAGTAGGTGTATATTTGACCACTTTAAACACAATCAATTGATAATTTTTTTTTACAAGATTCTAGATATAAGTAGTTGACTCATGTCTGGATGTGACACATATTTGTTTGTAATTTTTTTCCAAATAAATAATTAATTATAATTTTTCTTCTACAACTTTTCCAGAATATAAAAACTCTTGTGTCTGACCATGTTAACTTAGTCTAAACTTTATCAAATTGAAAAGTTTTTTTATTTTTCTTGTAGTAGGAAAATCAGAATGTGACACATGTTTTGGATTTCAAAAATGTTATACAGTTTGAAAGTTATAGCTATTTTTCAATAAGTCTATCAATCAGGACTAGAAAGATAACAAGTAGGTGTATGTCTCACCACATTAAACAAAATCAAATCATAATATTTTTTAATAAGATTATAGATAAAAGTATTAGACTCGTGTCCGAATCTGATGTATACTTTTTTGTATTTTTTTCCAAGTAAATAATTAATTATGATTTTTCTGCTACAAAGTTTCCTGAATATAAAAACTCTCATGTCTGACCACCTTAACTTAGTCTAAACTTCATCAAATTGAAAGAATTGTTTATTATTATTGTATTAGGTGAAGCATATAATATGATGTATATTTCAGATTTAAAAAATGTAATACTATTTGAAAGTTATAGTTGTTTTTCAAAGAGTCTATCAATGCGGACTTCTTTTTCACATCGCCACTTTTTGGCATACCATGATCATGCACATACCCAGATCATTCTTTATGTTATTCTCTAACAGTTACAGTAGGTCATATCCCTTAACCAGATAGACCTTAATAAATATTTTTTGTAAATCCTCTAGCGAGGTGGTACTTTTTCAAGTGTTCAAAGTCCTCTAACAAGGCTACTCTTAACAGGGTAAAGGTCCTAACAAACCTAAGGAAAATCCCTTAATTGGGTAGCACCTAACAGTGTTGTAAAATCTTAACAAGGTTAAGCTCCTCATAGGGCATACTTCAAAAGAGTGCATCATTTAGTGTGTACTAATCCCTACTATGGTTTTCTCCCGATTTGGGTTTCCACGAGAAAAATCTATGTGTCAACTTTGTGGATGGATTTGCATGTTTATGATTTTCATTTTTTGTAATTAAGGTCAATCTTGTGAATGTTGGTTTAAGTTTAAGAGGTTAAAAAGTTGGATTATTTGGTAGATTATTGATTCCCCCCCCCCCCCCTCTCAATAATATGATCTTAGGACTAACAAATTTTACATTTGCATCTTCGTATTCTGGATAAACCATGCCACTTAATTTCTATGCATTTTATGTTCGGTCTTCTGACCACTAGATGAGGGCACGATTGTGTGTATGTTGTGGCATAAATATTTATAAAAATGGAAATCATTGTGGCTTGTAAAAAGGAAATTTTTGTGGAAGACATTGAAAAGGTATTTTTTGAGCATGTTTGGGTTCATTTCGGTCCTCCACAAAGCATTATTTCAAAAGGAGATAGTGTATTTATCAACAAGTTTTGGTCTTCACTACATGGCCAAGATGACACAAAGTTGATAAAGTCTACTGCATTTCATCCTCAAATACATGGCAAAATTAACTTGTAGTTAGTAGAATGATCATCCAAATTCTACAAATGTATCATTCCAAATATCCTTGCACATGCGATAAAATTCTTCCATATGTTCAACATAGCTACAACATGGAAATTCATAGTTCAAAATGCCATAGTCCATTTGAATTTTGTCTTGGCTACAATCCATTGGCACACATGAAAGTTGTCATACCAATCATATGACCTAATTTGGTACCATGTTTGGATAAGAAGAAAGATAGAGAAATAAGATTTATTGACAAAATTTATCACCTACAACAAAAGGTTTATGAAATATTGGAACACGTGAATAAAAAATATAAAGAGAGGCACGATGAACTTCAAACTCCTCATCATTTTCAAGTTGGAAATAAGGTGTGATTACATTCAAAAGGAGAGACTACACGACAACAACATGAAGCTTTTTCCTCTTCAATATGGTCCATATAAGATCATCAAACAAGTTTGTGAAAATACATTTAAACTCAACTTGCCACCATTTATGGGCATTCATCTAGTCTTCAATGTAGAATTGTTTAGGCCTTATTTTCCTCCATTACTAGATGTTTCATAAGTTTTTGAGTCCATTAATAACATAGAAATAAATTTAGAAGTTTTTATTTCACTACAAAGTGATCAAGTCATTGCACCTATTCTGAAGAACTTTAAGAAGTAGAACATACATCTTTATCGAGTGGTTCAAGCTGGTCAATTTTCTCATCAGGATAAGTGGCTTACCCACACACAGATTCAAGTTTGTTTCCCTCATTTACTATAGATTTTTTATGCAATGTGGCATATTACCTCTAAAGGGGGAGTAATGATCAAAAAATGATTTGGGAGAGCTCATATGGAGTTAGCACAAGTGATAATGGAAAATATAAAAAATCTAATTTTTTGGTATTTTCTAGAATCTAGTAAATCACAATTTTGGAGGTCTTCAAAGTAGAATTTGGGTTTGAGACTTGTATTGGTTCCTTAAATTGATTTTTTGAAGGAATGTGTTGAGAGACTGAAATAAGTCTCTTGGGGGTAGTTCCAATAGTATAAGTGGTTTGTGATTTCGAGCATTAGGCAAAAATCTATGGCTCTTCAAAGTTGGAATAAAAATAATTACAATGTTTTAATAACTTTTAGTTTTTCTATTATAATAAATCTTATAAGTTGTTCATTTTAAATTTTGAAAGTGGTTTTGATGACCCTTGGGATCTCTTAAAAGTTGTATAAACTTGGTTTTGAATTGAAACAAACTACTTTTGGGTTTACATACATCTTTTTCAAACTTGTTGTTCTTGAAATAGGTCAACAATACCACGGTCATACACAATGATAGTATTTTGAATCAATAACTCAAAGTAGTATACTCTCTAACTTTATAAAAGAATCATCATTTATGTTAACCAACTCTAAATTCCTGAGCCATAAAACATTAATATTCCTATGTGGCATCTTTGGTAGGAAAGCTCTTTCATTTAATGAGGAATTTTATGATATTTATATTCCTTACCTTTTTTATGTGTCTATTAAATTACCTTAAGCTCCAAGGTGGGTCTTACCTTTACATCTAACTTAAGAAACTCTACTTGTGTTAATTTTTGTTTACTAATTAGCCTATTTCTTCACTCTATTTTGTGTCTTTTCTTTATTCTATTTTAATAGTAGAGATTAACTATTTATGGTGTTAAACATGTTCTTTCATTACACTATCATTTTGGTATACCATAAAAAAGGGGATGGAGGAGGGTAGATGTTTCTATAACACTAATTGAATGGATTAAACAAGATACCTTTTGGTAGACAATTTTGTTGGCCTAACCAAAATAATAGCTTGTATATTTAGTTATGAAGGAATATTTAATAACTATACCTATAATAAAAATATTTAGGGCACACACTTGTCTGCGCCATCATTAAATATATTTTGTCTTTGGTGAAAATTTACCATTACTGAATAATCTACATACAACCCCCTCAATTCAAATGTTTTATTATTTGAGTAAAATGCATGAACAACTACTAAATTTTCACATAATTTATTCCTAAGTTAGTGAGTCATTATACTCCCAAAACAATATAGGTATATCCATAGAGATAACAAATATATAATAATTAAATATATATTTTCTCATGATGAATTTAATATTACGACATTTTCCCCAAACAAATATTTGTACCACCATATGTAATTATTACATAATTATAAGGTTGGGTAAATGAAAGAATTTAATTATTTTGCCAAGTTATATTTTTATGAAGTCATGGCAATTCTCAAATTCCTAAGTTAAAATCAATTCTAAACATACCTTGTATTTTTTAAGGAAGTCTAGTAGCTCAATATTTTGCAAGGTGATAATACTTGATATTGCATGGCAAGAAATGTGTTGTTGGACATCTTCTAACTGAGTTATAGCTGGTAAGGCCTTAGGGATCAAACTTTAAGTGGAATCTACTGTATACACTTAAAAATGGCTTCATTAATCAATTAAATATTTATTATTTAATTGATATTGACTTGATAAATTAATTAAATATTTATTATTTAATTAATAATTATTCCTCTATTTGTTAAATAAATTATTCAATTTATTTAGTAAATTCACTATAGTTTATTCCTCTATCCTAAGTCTTCTAATTAGTCTTATTAAAGTGATTTAATCAAATATACAATCACCTAAATATGACTAAGGCCCCTAGTCCACCTCATCTACCCAATCATTTGACAAATCACTTTGGCTAAAGTAAATAATTATTATTAATTATTTATTAGTAATTATCCTCACCCACACATGTCCTATTCTTAAGGGCTATGTGGCCTCATAGGACTTGGTCTCATGACCACATGTCCTCTCTTAAACCAAGTCAAGAGACAATCCCTATTCCTAAGGGGCTTCTCAAGCCACCTCTAAGGGTCAAAGGTGACTCATGGGACACTTGTACAAAGAGTCCTCATGAGGAAAATGTCTCTCACTCTTTCTCTCTTTGGTCTTTGTGAGACACTTGACATGTGTCTTTCCCTTCCACCTTGTTCTCCTCCATGTCAATGTGAGAGGAACATCATCCCTATTCTTCCTCTCACATTCTAACTACATCCCCCTTTCTCTCAACTCCTTCAACCAAGTCAAGCCTAACCCTATGATTTTCCATCTTTCATTCTCAACCGTAGGATTGTGCCACCTAGGCTTAAATCCTCCAAAACTCTATAAAAGGAGCCTCATTTCCCCTTTGTGGGCTAATAGCAAATAGGTATTTTTCATGCATTCAAGCAATCAAGTAATCAAGCATCCAAGCATTTTAAGAGAAATCAAGCATCCATATTATCATCATTTCACTTGCATTCCATCCATTAGATTGCACAAGCTATTGTGCACTCATTTCATTAAATCTCCACACTTTGGTGACATCTTGGGCAAGGAGTTTCAAATTGGAAATCTGAGAGCTCAACACATCCAAGAAATCAGAGCATAGGAGGGCAATGGAGACAAGCTACATGGTAAGTGAAGGTAAAATGTTATTTTAGCTTCATTTTTATTGTATTCTTCATTGTAGTTTGCTTATTAGATAGATTTATTAGCTTCTAAGTAGTTAATTTATTATTTAGAATAGTATTCAACTAATTTGCATACATTTTTGGTGCTAGAAGGAGGGCATCATTCGGGCTTTTCACTTTCAATTTTTAGTTTTCCGTGTGTAGGTTTTTCTAGAGGTTATTTCTGCGCATTCATCCATGATTCCTGCGCATTTGTTCATTTTTATTGAGCATCCATTTTTTGATGCCACAGTTGCTATTTCTATCTGTATTTTCACTTTCTGTCATATTTCTGTGCATTCATTCAACTTTGTTGCACATATTTATTTTCCTATTGCGCATCCGTAATAGCTGCGCATATGTATCATCACACTGCACATTAGTATAATTCTGCTACGCATATATATATTTTGTGCATTGATTCATATTTGTTGCGCATTTGTTTCACTATTCTGTGCATTTGTCAGTTGTTGTGATAAAATTCTATTTTCTGTTAGATTTGATTTTAGCTAACATTTTGACAATTTTCTGTTCATTTTAGTAGTCTTTTAGGCTATTTTGTAGGACGTTGTTTTTGAAGATCCCATTGCCAAAATTTCTAACAAGTTTGTTCGCAGATTCTTGCGGGGTTTCCAAAACAAACCATAATCTCGTTTGGGCTTAAAATGTGACATGTTTTTGATTTGTGTGTCTTCTTTAGAACAACTCAAGTGTTTATTGTGTTTAGCTTAATAGCTATTTGTAATCCCAAAATTATAGCAATGTATCCTCTCCCCTCGCCTTCATGGATCTTGGGTGTAAGAGAAATTGTTATAATTTTTGGAGGGTGGTCTTTGGTGGGAAAATAGGTAGTCACCACAAGGAACGACCCAACCGGTAACAGGCTAAAGCCAAGCCCTTCCAAACCGGTATATAAAAAATGCTAATGTGATTAGTCTCACATTAGATAAGTGTGAATTCATTGTGGCAACCAAAATCTCCTCCAATACCCCAGTGGTGCGTTAAAGTCCTACTTAGTAGAGGTGAAAGCCTTGCTTTGAAAGGATTGAGAGAGCCCCCTTAATTGGGAAAATGACTTGATCACAACCACCTGAACGGATGTCCTTACTAAAAGCTTTTGTTTAGTGGCCAAAAACCTTCTATTTGCTGGCTCAAGGGGTCACCCAAGCCCGTGAAGACACCCCACATTACTCATGGTTCATAGTAGAGATAGCAGTTCTTTGGGAAGTAATGACCCATTGAATTCAGAACTTGGTGTGCCTGAGAAGTGAGTGCACTGTAAGAAGGAGCCCATGCCTCCAAGTTCCTAGGCTGTCCACTGTGGATATGTGTGGCTGGATTTTATTATCCTAGTGGGGATTCAATAGATATTGTCCTTGCCAACCTTAGGATTGTAAGTGTGTTTGTACATTCATACTAGAATAGTTAGAATCAATCATTTCTATCTTGCGGGTGTGTGTTTATGCATTTTTCATTTTAAAAAAAACCAAAAAAACAAACCAGAAATCAAAAAATCAAAAAAATTCTCACATCTTACAATTCAAATCCATCAGAAAACAAAACCTACACATCCATACAACTTCGCTGCGCATAAATTAAACTGTTTTGCACATTTGATTATTTTCCACTGCATCGGTTACAAATTTTTGTGCATCTGTCTAATTTTGTTGCGCATTTATCAATCTATCCTGCACATTTATTTCTGCGCATTTACAACAGCGAGCATTCCCATAGGTTTTTGAAATTTCAAAATCACTTTTTCAGATACCCATTTTCGTCCTTAGTAAGATTCTGGAAAAAATAGTCGAGTTACATAGACCTCTGATCTTTAGTTTGACCATTTTCATCACTTTTCATCATCATTCCATCATCAAGAGTCATCAAATCATTTTCTTCCAATCTTTAAATTCTCAATTTAGTGTTGAAACATTACCTTATCTATCAAGTTTTGATCTTTGTGAGTTTATCATATCAGGATATATCATCCTTAACCATCAAACTTACTTGGATTATTGTCTCTTGGTACCAATTTTCAATACTTATCATATCTTTTCTATCAATCACTTGCCATATCTTTTCATCAAAAATCTTTCATCCCACAATCAATTTTTCTCCATTTTATGGTTCAAACTCGATCTCAGAAACTCAAACAACATCTTAATCCAAAATCCCTAGACAAAATGGAAGGAAATACTAGCAATGAAGAGAATCCTTGGTCCAATGAGCCTCCTAAGAAAACTTCACTTTTCACATCAGATGACGAACCTACCGATGAAGAACTTAGGGATGCTACACAAGATCCTAAATTTTTCCAGGTCATGGAACGACTCTTAGGCTTGGATAAAGAAATGTATTTCTTCATGCTTTCTCAACAAGGAGCTAAGTTACCAAGTGATTTTGATGTTTCCTATCTTAGAGAACCATTTCATACAAACAATCAAGAAATTCCTAAAGGTTCTCAAGATACTCATGGAGCAAAGGAAACCAATCAACAATTCAATGCTTCTCATAGTGATCAACAACAAAATGCTTCTCAAAATAATCAGCAATCCAATGCTTCTCATAGTGATCAACAACAAAATGTTTCTCAAAATAATCAGCGATCCAATGATTCTCAACGTCCTCAATAGCATAATGTTTCCCAAAATACTCAAGGAAACACATTATCTTTGGATCCTGTTCTACAACAAATCCAGATGCTTCAACAACAAATTCATGACATCCAAACTAGATCATCAACTAAGAAGTATTCTTTGGATGATATATGTCCTTATCCTTTTGATAAGAACTTAGCAATGATTCCATTCCCTCCTCATTTTGAGGTACCAAAATTTGACAAATACAAAGGGAATTCGGATCCACAAGACCACATTCATGAGTTTTGTGCTGCTTGTATTGAAGTCACTCATAATGACACTTATCTTATGTGACTATTTCCATGAAGTTTAGGAGGACAAGCCATGGAATGGTTCTCCAAACTACCCCTAGGCATCAAATCTTTCAATGAGCTTCTTGACAAATTTGTGACTCATTATTCATATAAAATCAAACATGAAGTCACTATGCTTGATCTTTGCAATGCACATCAAAAGAATGGAGAACCCTTCCTTACTTTTTTGCAAAGATGGCACCAATTGTTTGCCAAATATCCACGCATGATTCTTGAACACGAAAAGATGGATATTTTTGTGCATAACCTTACACCAGAAATGAGTTATAGGTTAGAATTGTAATGTCCACCCAACTTCAATAAGCTCATAGAAAATGGTATCAAGATTGAGGAAGCCATGGTCAGAAAAGGTGAGATAAAACTTTATTCCAAAGACAATGCTGGGTCCTCAAATTCTAATTCCAACAACTATAACAATGACAAATCAAAATTGTGGAATAAGAACAAAAACATTTTCAATGATGGAATTGTTGATACTCGAAATGTCAAATCAACACAACCCCTTCTAAATCTCACAAGTCAGGCCAATGCCACTCAAGGATCTTCCAACAATCAATCAACAAATCAAAATACTAACACAGACTCATCAAAACCAAGATTGCCTTTTATGTCACCTCGAAGAAATTTTACTCCTTTAGGGGAATCTCTCAAATCAGCATTATAGAATTTAATCACAAAAAAACTCATCACGCTTCCTAACATGAAAGATTATGAACCTAGAGTAAAACCTTCTTGGTGGAATGGAAATGATTATTGTGAATTCCACAGATGAAAAGGACATAAAACCAATGACTGCAAAAGGCTCAAAAATGTGATACAAGACTTAATCGAAAGCGATGAAATTGGTGTTAATGAACATGTCTCGAATGAATCACATACAGCCTTCAAAGATCCAGTTCTTGAGCATGAAAAAGGAGGTTCTTCCAACAATAAGGGTGACAATCAAGCCAATTATAATACCACACCCTATAGATACATTAGTAATATTTTTGACTGTCATCCTTCTACATACTATGCTAATGTCATTACCATAAAGGGAAAATCAGAGACTCTACTAGTCCATGTTACTACTTGTGCTCAAGAAAAAGTTACTCTTCAAGGAGTCTAGTCTAAACCAATTACCTCTCAAAACAAGTCCATTTATGTCCCTAAGTCTATACCAAATACTTCCAACCAGTACAATCTTTTGGAACAACTCAAGAAAAAACCTGCCCAGATATCCATCTTAGAGCTTTTGTGTCTATCCCCATCTCATAAAGATATCCTTGAAAAAGCTCTCTTAGAGACCCAGGTCCCCACAACTCTAGATCATGATCAATTTCAAGCTATGGTGGGCCATTTAACAACCCCACACTATCTATCCTTCACTGAAAATGATGATTTAGCTATTACCCAACCTCATAATGCTCCCCTACATATCAAAGTCCTTGTATAGAGTCACAAAATTAAAAGAGTACTAATAGATGGGGGAGCTGGTTTGAATATCTGCACGTTAAAGTAAGTCCTTGCATTGGGATTTTCTGAGAATGTTGTTGATCCCAAAAAGAAAATCACAATAAAGGCTTATGATGAGGAAGAGAGATCATCCAAGGGGTCTGTTGTTCTTCCAATTAGAGTTGGTCCTATTGTCTAAGATGTATCTTGTCAAGTTCTGGACATGGATCTTGCTTATAATATCCTTTTGGGAAGACCATGGATTCATTCCATGCAAGCTATACCATCAACTTATCATCAATGTCTGAAATTCCCTCATAATGGTCAGGAGATCACTATCAAAGGAGACTCTAATCCTTTTCAATATTGTAGCAATGTGAAGACCTCTGATTCTTTGGTGCCTTATAATCGTACTGGATTTTCTACAACTTCACCAATTGATCCTAATAATATAGCATCAACTTCTAAATCAAATGGGATCAAGATAGACATAAAAGAAAGAAGCATGGGGGAATACACTTTGGGTCAAGCTCTTTGCATTACAGAGTTACCTTTATCTCCTAGATCATATGGTAAATCTTTGATCATTAAACAACAATCAGAACCTCCTTCAACACTTGTTTATGACAAATTTATAAGTGGGGGCACAATATCCAAAGAGGCAGCTGAGCATAATGCTAATCATTTGCTTAAGTCACAATAGAATAAAAAGGATATCAAATATGAAAATATATTACCTGATGTCTATGGTAAAGGGTATACTCTACTACAAAAGATGGGATACCAAGGTGCTGGACCTATAGGGTTACAAAGAAAAGGTGTTATCAAACCCATTTTACAAAATCCAAATTATCTGAGAGATACTACAAGATTAGGGTATAAAGGAGAAGGACCAATAGAACCAAAAGGAAAAGCCAAGATCACACCTTTTCATGAGATATCTAAAGCTCCTGCCTTACAATTCAGAAAGTATGGTATGTATGTAGATCTAGAGAAACAAAAGATAGCACAAAGAATCATTGATAGACTTGAGGATAATGATGATTCTGACTCAAATGATTATGAATGGGATTCATTATCTGATTGTAATGAAGAGATAGGAATTGATGTTGTCCATCACTATAATACCGATTACCATGAGGGAGAGAGTTCAAAGACTGATTCACTTGGATTAGTCCCATGTGATACTACTTTTGTCGCTTGTGAGGAAAGTGACCTTTATCTTGCGATAGATGAATCGGATGAGAGTATGGAAATAGACCTCATTGATACCATCATAAACCTTGACAACTTTTCCATCAATACTATCTTTTCCTTTGAAACTGACCCGAATGATCCAATGCCCCTTGTGCATCCCGAACTTATTGATTGGGATTCTCTTGATTATCTAGAACTTGATGTCTTCCATAATGATGATGCAATCATTGACTATCTTGGAATTAGAGATCATTTACCACCAAGAGATCAAAAGTTAGGATTTCTAATAGAACTCAATGATATGGCCTACTTTGGTGAGAGTGCCAATCCTTTCAGTCATAAAAATATAAAAATAATCAACAGATCTAATGGTGAAAACCACTAAGTGGCAATATTAGATCCAAAAATAGTAAAAAGAAATGATGCATCTGATGGTGAAAACCTCTCTGTGCCTGACAATGGAAGGATTGACACTCTTCCCAATTATCTGTATTGAGAGAAATCTGCCATTCTTATTGAACCAACAATACCTCTTAACATTGGAACAAAAGAGTCCTTGCGTATCCTCAAAGTAGCAGCATCCTTGACAGAATCAGAGAAAGAAGCTTTTGCAAAAATTTTCAAAGAAAGGAAAATCAATTTTTCTTGGTCTTATGTAAATATGCCTGGGCTCGATCCCAATCTCATTATGCATCATTTATCTATTAGACCAGGTGTAAAACCAGTTAAGCAGAAGCTCCACAAGATGCACCCTCACATTGCACTAATGGTTAAGGCAGAATTGAAGAAGCTCCTAGATGTTGGATTCATTCGTGGTATTGATTATGCCTAGTGGATTTCAAATATTGTCCCTATCTCCAAACCAAACAAGTCTATCAAAATTTGTATTGATTTTCAAGATCTTAATAAAGCTTGTCCAAAAGATGATTTCCCTCTGCCAAATATTGACATTATTGTTGATTTGACAGCTGGGCATGAGATGTTATGATTAATGGATGGATTTTCTAGCTATAACCAAATCAAGATAGCTCCAGAAGACTAGGAAAAGATAGCTTTTACTTGTCCATGGGGTACATACTACTGGAATGTGATGCCTTTTGGTCTCAAAAATGCTGGAGCAACTTACCAAAGAGCAATGACCACAATCTTCCATGATATGATGCATACCATTATGGAAGATTATGTTGATGATATTTTAGCAAAATCTAAAGACAGAGCTGGTCATTTGAGAGTGTTTGATAGAATATTCACTTGGATGGAAAAGTATCAGATTCAACTCAATCCAAAGAAATGTGCATTCAGGGTCACATTCGGCAAACTATTAGGGTACATTATCTCAGTAAAAGGAATCGAGGTAGATCTAGAAAAGGTTAAAGCAATAATGGAGATGGCTTCACCCATTAATATGAATCAGTTAAGATCCTTGCAAGGACATCTCCAATCCATCCGAAGATTTGTTTCTCAACTAGCAGATCAAAGTCATCATTTTCAACATTTGTTACATAAAAACATCTTATTCCAATGGGATGATAAATGTGAAGAAGCTTTTAATAAAATCAAGCAATATCTAGCACATCCTCCAACATTGATGTCACCAATCCTAAGCAAGCCACTCTTGCTCTACATTTCAGCTACGACAGTCTCACTAGGTGCTCTTCTAGCTCAACAAGATCATGAAGGAAAAGAAAAAGCCATCTACTACATTAGTCTCAGTCTAGTGGGATATGAACTAAACTATTCCCCTATCGAAAAAGCATGTCTAGCTGTTGTTTTTGCTTCACAGAAGTGGCAACATTACTTGTTGTCACATTCAATCCAGCTCATTGCAAAGATTGATCCTTTAAAGTATCTATTGAGAAAAATAGCATTAACAGGTAGATTGGCTAAGTGGGTAATGCTACTTAGTGAATTTGATATTGAATATGTAGATAGGAAGGCTATCAAAGGTCAAGTGATAGAAGATTAGCTAGCAGATGCTCCATTAATGGATGACCAGCCTATACACACAAAGTTTCCTGATGTACACATCTTAGCTTTATCTACACAAACATGGCAACTCTATTTTGATGGATCATATACTCCACAGGGTTCAGGAGCTGGTATTCTCTTTGTCACACCATAAGGATACACAATTTTGAAATCTTACAAGCTACTCTTTCCTTGCACCAATAATGTAGCAGAATATGAAGCTTTGTTGATTGGGTTAAAGATGGCTTTACACTGGAAAGTAACTGAAATAAATGTCTATGGGGATTCTCAGTTGGTTATAAATCAGATTAATGATGATTATCAAACTAAAGATGATAAGTTATTACCATATAAATGTATGGTTGATGACTTTAAACAATATTTCTCAGTCATCACTTTTGAACAAATCCCTTAGCATGAAAATAAGGCTACCGATGCTATGGCAACGATTGCTTCTTTGTTTGATACAGAAGATACCAAGGTCCATTTTGAGTTCTTGGTGGAATCCCTGACTTGTCCTACGTATGATGATCTTGATATGAGTATTATATGTCATCTAATTGGACATGATTCCCCTATCTATGGAATAATTTATTCCTATCTAAAAAATGACATCCTACCCCCTGACCTATCCCAAAATAAAAAATGAACTTTTGTCCACCAAGCCTCCTGCTATGTCCTAATATCTGATACCCTTTATTAGCGAGGTCTTGATGTTACTCTCCTACGATGTCTTAAGCAAGATGAAGCACAAACTACCTTGCGAGACATACATGAGCATATTAGTGGGACACATTCGAGTGGTCCTTCTTTGGCTAAGAAACTCATGTGTATGGGTTATTATTGGCCTACCATGGAAACAAATTCCTTTCATTTTGCTAGGGCATGCAAGAAATGTCAGATACATGGCAACCTTATTCATGCTCCAGCACAAGAGTTACATCCTTTTACAACTACCTTGCCATTCAGTCAGTGGGGACTCGACCTCATAGGTGCTATCCACCCTCCATCTTCCAATGGACACAAATGGATTCTCACTGTAATAGAGTATTTCACTAAATGGATTGAGGTTGTTCCATTGATTACCACCATAGGGAAACAAATATCCATGTTTATCTTAAATTATATCATTTGTAGATATGGTGTACCTATGTATCTCATTACTAATCATGGGAAATGATTTCAAAATCAAGACATGGATGAACTATGTGCAAAATTCCATATCACCCATAACTATTCCACCATATACTATCCTCAAGGAAATGGCCAAGCTGAGGCGTCAAACAAAACTATTGTAAAAATCCTACAAAAGATTGTCAATGATGCTGGACACTAGCTGGTGGTTGGCTGGTGACTGGCATATTCAACTGAATCTGACCTTATGGGCTTACCGCACCTCCATTCATACTCCCACTGGAGCCACCCCATATTCCCTTGTTTATGGATCTGTGTGTGAGTGATTTACACCTTCATGAAATAACAAGATTTAAAAGACAATTACACTATTCAAAGCAAACTAATCTAAATAATGCACAATTAATCTAAATATCTCATGGATCTCTAAAATAAAGTGGTAAATGAGGCTCTCAGCTATGATCCTCACTAGTGACACTCTAAAGATGAGAATTAAGCTATATGATATGCAAATTTAGATCTATTCTATCAAATTCTAGCTCTATTTGATAAACAATCTACTATGATCAATGTAATTTAAGCTAATTAGTAATGACAAATGATAAGTGAGTGATGTGGATGCAAATTGACAGAGCTTTGCTGCAATTCAAAGATATGGAGTGGATTCATTATGCTTCTAAATGCCTTCAATATATAAGATTTTCCCAAGGGTAGGGGGTAGAGTGAGATAACCATGGTTATGCTTGGGTAAGGTCAATTTGCTTTGCTTTGTCCATAAATGGGGGGACAAGGAGGGGACAATCATTTAAATGGTTTCAAAAGGCTGGACCATTTCAACAAAAGTGAGTGATTTGTGTCCATTTTGTCTCCTTTTTGCTTTGTTGAGAGAAATTAGTATTTATTAATTAATTAAAGTAATTAAATTTAGCCATGAAGGGTAAGATGTTCATTTTGATTTTTCATTCCAACAACTATGTCATTAATTGAATTTAATCAATTTCGTAGTGTTTTTCCCCTTTTCAAGCTTTATTTAATCATTTAATCATTTAATTGAATTTTCCTTTGATTTGAATTGCCTTTGTTCCATTTATTGATTTTTCATGCTATTTTGATGATTTTATGCACCTTTTGATTGATTTAAGCCTTTTGCCAATTTTTCGTGTCTACAAATGCCCCTCTTTGAGTCGATGTGTGAAGAACACCGATTCAAAGATTCCCTTAGTATGATGATCTGATTCAGGTCCTGGTTCTGTGATTCCTTGATACCTCTGATAGTTCTGATTAATGTACTTCCCGATGATGATGATGTGCCTCTGATGATGATGCTGATATGATTCTGATGCCTCTGATATGAGATGGGTCCTAATTTGATGATAGGTCCTGGGTTTATTGATAAAGGTCTTGGATTGATTGATAAAGGTCCTGGGTTGATTGATTGCTGATATGTTGATAAGTTTGATATGATAGCAGATTTGATATTGATTTTCTCTTGATATGATACTAATTTGCCTCCTAATATGAAATTGATATGATATGATAATTTGATATGATATGATATGATATGATATGCCCCACTGATAAATGTTTTTGATGTGATGCCAATTTGATACTCTGATGCCCCCTTAGAAATAAAACATATTGATTCCTTGATTTGAAAAAATATTGATTAGTTGGAATATGTTTTGATTTCTGATACCATTTTAAAGAAATAAGCAAGTTTGATTTATGCCCCGGCTAATGAAGATGTCATATAATAGGTCCAAAGTTCATTTTTAAGTCTTTATTAGGGCTAATTTCACCTTAAATAGGGTAAAACCCCTCATTTTACTATTCATTTTTACCGCTCCCTTTTGAGATTTTTAGCTCTAATTTTAGCCCTTTTTACACGATGGTGGTCCCACATCGCGAGCATCGGTTTGAGAGAGTGCACCGATTTGGTCGGAGAGCGAACGATGGTCCTCCGGTATGTCATTCAAATTTTCCTTGTGTTTCTAAAATTGCATTTATGACTTCATTTAATGCATTTTAAAATTTTGATTCTGTGTTTTAGAAAAGAAATGTCGCCTCCGTGCAATGTAATTACACCTAAAAAAAATTAAATGTCACCTCTGGAAAATTTAGTATCGCCTTTCGTTGTTCTGTTTACACCTATAGGAAATCCTTTATCGCGTTTGTCAAATTTGATATCGCTTAGGGTTCAAACATTTTAATTGTTTATCGCGTGTAAAACCCTAGAGAATAAGATGTTGCCTAAGGTAAATATGATATCGCGTTTGCCAAATTAAGTCACGCGGATGATTAAAATCACGCGTATGACAAATTAGATGTCACCTCTGGTAAAAGAAATTACGCCTGAAAGAAAAGTCGCGTAAATGAAAAAAAAAAATTATGTTACTTTGAGACTTTTCGATGACGTCTGATTGCTCGATTGCGTCAACTTGATTGATATGGATCACTTCAATGAATTTGATCGAATGTTCAGTTAGGGTGCTCCCCTTGTTTTGATTTCAACAATGAATTAGGACATTGGTAACTATGATATCGAAGGATAAGGTAAATCAATCTTCATCATGAATGATAGGTCATGGGTCTAATCGTCCATTCATTTTATTCTCAAATGCTTAGAGACATAAAACTAGGATCATCCTTCCTCAATGCTTAGAGTTAGGATTGGTAGGTCTGATAGGTATATATAAATTGATGACTATGATTGATTGTTTGATTTCCTGACATTAGGTTACTCATGTGATTCCCTTGTTTTGATTAAATAGGAGGATGTCCCTGTTCTGTACCTCTGGACCGTACCACATTGGGTGATGGAGCTGAGAGAGCAGTTGACTGATGCCGAGAGGTGAGTGATTAGGCGCTGTGGTTTGTTATGTGTATTAGAGCTTCCTCGGTTCCAAATGAACCGAGGTTTGATTATCATTGTCGCAGAGCGTTGGCACTCTGAGACAAACACTTTCTGGTTGCCATAGGGAGAGATGACTATTACTCCTGAGGATGTGTATAGGTTACTATGGATCCTGACACATGGGGAGATAGCATATTATGATGTAGTATATGATGGGACTTATTGTCGATGAGTATTCAGAGATCCTTCTATTGGTGATGATTGCATCCTATGGCCTCAGTTTGCTTCATTTCCTATTTTACCAGCGATGTTAGGTGCTATCATTGGTGGTGTGTTATTACCTGATCATCGGGGTCGCGGATTTTCAGTGGGTTGGGGTAGGATTATCGAGGACTTGCTTCATTAGCCTCAATGATTTTATTGGGGATCTTGTGTGCTTGCACAAATTTACCATGATTTGCATGAGGTGGTTTATAGGAGATCAGCTGCTTTATCTGCTGGGATTCATATTTTGGAGCTTTGGATATGGGAGCACTTACCAGTTAGTTGTCTGATATCTGAGTGAGACCGACCTTTAGGGTATCCTTTTGCATGGCAGTACACTAGGATGGTGACACAGCATCACTTGGGACATTTGGAGTATTGGCGGCATCAGATTGATGATATGGATGAGGTCTATTGGAGACCATATGTCGATGTTGAGGATTGGAGAGAGGATGGCTTGGAGTTACCGTACATGTTTTCTCCTCGATGGATGATCGACAAGATTGATTCTGTCCTTGAGAGATTTTTGGCCGGTAGAGTGCTACGGCAGTTTGGGTGGATTCAGCCTATGCCTCAGGGATCTGCAATTTATGCTCATTCTAGTATAGAGAGGGCTACTTGGGGACACATGCCTTCATATGATGATGCTATTGAGTAGATATCGCTGCTTGGTTTTATGGACTGGGATATGAGATTACATATTAGAGATGTTGGGGTTACTCAGGAGTATCTGGATTGGTTGATGGAGCATCCTATGCCTCAATTTACAGACCCTGTAGAGCCAGTGCCTGGGAGAGATGATGATGGCGATGGTGTTGGTGGTGGGAGGAGACACAGAGGTAGACCATGAGGTAGGGTGGTGATTAGACTCAGAGGATGAGCGAGAGATATACATATACAGGCACCACCTCCTCCTCCTTCTCATCCTGCAGTAGCACAGAGACAGAGGATAGAACGTCAGGATCATGTGAGGGCTGCTAGGCAGGATTCAGTGGCAGGATAGGATACAGGAGCAGGATTACCGCAGGCTACCGTGGATGGTCAGGATATAGGTGCACAGCAGATGCTAGTAGCTTTTTCCCGTGATCGGGGGAAAGCTCCTATAGATACAAGTGATCCTCAGAGTACCTATGAGGTTGGTGAGAGTTTGAGTACTAGCCAGTTGCGAGTAGATGTGGGAGCATTACGGACAGAGGTATCATAGATGTCTTCAATGATTCAGCAGTTAGTATCAGGTCTAGCTCCATTGGTTCCTCTCCTTGTTGCTATGGTTGGTCAGACGCCTCTTCAGCCACCTCAGCAGCCTCCATCATAGCCTCCTCCAGGACCTCCTCCCAGTGGTGACGAGAGTTGAGCTATGAGTGCTCTTGTTGATCAGTTGTGTATTGATGTTGAGATACTTGATGTGGTATCATATTCTTGTGACCTTGGTGTCACCTTTCCAATTGTACTTTGATACTTGTTTGACATTGATGCCCCTGTTGATGAGCGATTATAGAGTTGATTTATGATATCATTGTTATAATGGATGCATTGAGTTTTGAGTAGACATATGATATGAGGACATTTATGATCTTTCCTATTTTTTACTTGATGATATATGAGATTACCTTTAGATGCTGCTATATGTGTTTATCTAATGCATTTGTTTTGAATGGATGTCTATGAATGCAATGTATCTTATGTATGATATAGATAGATGGATGCATTTCTTTCTTCATGTATGGGTGCAATTTTTTATTTTTGCTGCTATTTTCTCATGTATGCAATCTGTATCACTGTCTAGATGTATGCACATGTAAATGGTTATTTCCTTCTTTTCCTCGATAGTATATCTATGTAATGATTAATGATATGGCATGAATGCAAAAATTATAATCTCATGTTTTTATTGTAGAAAGATGATATTGAGGTGATGTTGTCCTTGCTGATTTGACCTTGTTAATGATGTTATGTACCCCCTTTTGGATGCGAAATGAAGCCCTTGGGAAAAAAAAATGCATGTGCAATTATTCTAACATGAGAATGCATTTTAACCTTTCTATGAATGCAATTATCTTTTCTATGAATGCATTTTAACCTTTTCTATGAATGCAGCTAAGTGTCACTAGCTTTTAGCAAAGAAATGCCTTGAGGATATATTTCATCATTGAGCACTTGGGACCGGAAAGTCGATACAATCACCACTGCCCACTGACATGATGATATGAATATCGCTTTTTATTGCTCATATGGTGACCTCTGTTTTGCTTTCCCATCGGTCTCATTGATACGACTATCACTGATTACAAACAATCATGAGAGTACGAATACTGATTTTGTCAGATTCTATGTTGCAAGTGGATTTTGGCATTTAGATATGAAGAATCTAAATATCCAAGGTATCCAATTGCGTAAAAAAACAAAAGTTAACTCATTGTTTTATAAGATAATCCTCGATGGTTCTTTGATGACCATGTCTTTAGATGAATTCTCATAAGGCAATGAATCTTCCTCCAAACATTCACTTCATAGTCAAGAAAAATATCATGTCTCCATCATTGCCAATCTAGTCGAAACATCATTGATTAGCTAAAAAGACTTGATACAAATTGAATTGATGTAAGTAAACAGATTTTTAACCAACTTTTCAAAAGAATCTATCTAGGTGTTTTGCATTGTTTTCTGATCTTCAAATAATATTTCCAAGTGTTTTGATCATGTAATGATGTTTGTTTTTTTAATCTTGAATAATAAGTCAATTTAGGCTCAAGGATTTGTTGTGGTAGTCAACTTCTTGGTTAGTAAACAATGATATCAATCAAAGGTTTACACAAATCTGATCTCTCTTTTGAAAATGTTGATCCCTTTCTGCTTGTGACTGAATGTTGCTCGTTTGAATCCTTTTTGAGGTACCCCCTTTCCGATCTGTTTTATGCTGCCCCCAAGTGTTTGATGTATCAGTTTTGACAACTTTTGGGCAATGCAAAGGATGATGCTAAAAATGTTATTGTGACTATGTACAAATGACGGATGCAATGAAGGTTTGGACAAATGGGATGATGAGATGCATTATGTACACATGTGACTAGGAAAGAAATGACTTAAGGAAACCAAAAGTGCTTGTTGCCAAGTTTTCACCTTTGGGTGCTTTTTTTCTTTTTATCTTTTTTTTTGCTACCGAGGCGCCTATTGCTAGGTTTTCACCAAGGCACTTTTTCTTTTTCATTTTTTTTTTTTGTATTTTTCCTTATCACCTTGGCACCTATTGCTAGGTTTTCACCAAGAGATAGTTTTTCAAATATTTTTGCTTTCTTCATGCTCAATTTTCCATTGTTTTTGATCTTTCTCCCTTTTCCAATGTTTTTGGATTTTCCATTTTCAAATGTTTTTGTATTTTCAAGATCTCTTTTCAACTATGTACAATAATTATGATGCTCTCTCATCTAATACTCTTTATACTCTTTCATCTGCTTTAGGTGTAGAACCTCTTCAAATGAATGCTATTTATGGGTTCTTGTAACTCTTCACCATTACAATCCGATAACTTATATGTTCCAGTTCCAAAGGATGACACTATCACAAATGGGCCTATCCAATTAGCTTCCCACTTTCCTTTCTTTTCTCTTTCAGCTTGATTTTTGAGATTTTCTCTTAATACCAAGTCTCCTACTTGAAAAGTTCTTGGTTTGATGTGTTTGTTGTAATTGCGTGAAATCTTATTTTGATAAACTCTTAAATGCTCATAAGCTTGAGTTTGGTGTTCCTCTAACAATTCCAATTGTTGCAGTCTGGCAATCCTATAATCCTCATTAGTGATCAATCCTCTTAATGAAACCCGTAGAGATGGGATTTCAACTTCTAATGGTAGAACTGCTTCGGTTCCATAAACTAAAGAGAATGGGGTGGCTCCTGTAGGTGTTCTGATACTAGTTCTATAAGCCCATAGTGTGGGATTTATTTTCACGTGCCAATCTCTTCCTGATTTGTTAACTGATCTTTTTAATATTTTGAGGATATTTTTGTTCATTGCTTCAGCTTGTCCATTGCCTTGTGGATAATAAATGGATGACGAATGATGTGTAATGTGGAATGTCATGCAAAGTTCATCAATATCCTAATTTTTGAATTGTTTCCCATTATCCGTGATAATGGCATGTGGAATACCATAGCGGCAAATTATGTGGTTCAATATGAACATTGAAATTTGTTTGCCGGTTGTTGTTGTTAATGGAACTGCTTCCACCCATTTGGTGAAGTATTCTGTTGCTGTGATGATATACTTGTGTCTGTTTGAAGATGGAGGATGTATGATTCCAATCAAGTCAAAACCCCATTGATAAAAAGGCCATGGTGTAATGAATGGGTGTAATTCTTGAGCTGGTGCATGTATCATGTTACCATGATATTGACATTTGCTGCATGTCTTCACAAACTGACAAGCATCCTTTTCTAATGTTGTCCAAAAGTACCCTAAACGAAGGATTTTCTTAGCTAGATTAAGACCGCTTGAGTGTGACCCGCAAATGCCTTCGTGGACCTCGCATAAAGCTAACTTAGACTCTTCTTCCTCTAGACATCTAAGTAACGTCCCATCAAGACCCTTACGATACAATGTGTCTGAAAGGATTAGGTAACGGGTGGCTTGGCATATGAAGTTACATTTTTGGGCACGAGTTTGGTCTACGGGGAGTACTTGGTCTTTAAGGTAAGTATAGATGGGTCCATACCAAGGAGAGTCATGTCCCTGTAAAAGAGCAACAATTTGGGTGTCAGGAAGGTTGAATGCCAGTTTTACCAACTCTTCCACCAAGAACTCATACTTCTCATTTTGATCCAGTTTTTGTAACAATGAAGCCAAGGTAGCCATGGCATCTACTGCTCTATTCTTTTCTCTTGGAATCTATTCAAATGTGATCAAAGCAAAGTACTTCTTCCATCCATCAATAAATGTTTTATATTTCATCAATGTTATATCTTTGGTATTGTATTCATTATTAACCTGATTGATTATGAGTTGGGAATCTCCATACACTTGTAATTCTGCAATATTCCATTCCAAATCCATTTTGATGCCAATGACTAATGCCTCATATTCTGCTATGTTATTGGTGCACGGAAATAAGAGTTTATAGTACTTTGGAATGGTGTACCCTTGAGGGGTAACCAATAATATACCTACTCCAGAACCTCCTTGTGTATAAGATCCATCAAAATATAATTTCCATGTCTTTGCTTCTATGTTGACAATTGCTGCATCTGGAAACTCAATTTGAATGGTTTTTGTAGACTCCATTGGGTTATCTGCTAAGTGATCTGCTATCACTTGTCCTTTAATTGCTCTTATATCAACATATTCAATGTCAAATTCACTTAGGATCATGACCCATTTTGCTATTCTACCTATTAAGGCAGTTTTACTTAGCAAGTATTTGAGAGGATCAATCTTGGCAATTAATTTGATCTTATGCATCAACATATAATGTCTTAGTTTTTGAGATGCAAAGACCATTGCTAGACATGCTCTTTCCATGAATGAATAATTTAGTTCATATTTTATTAAGGTTCTACTAAGATAGTAGATTGCCCTTTCTTTTCCTTGCTCATCTTCTTGTGCCAACAATATGCGTAGAGACCTTTCTGTGGCTGATATGTATAACAATAGTTCTTTGCCCTTGATAGGTGACATAAGAATAGGTGGGTTTATCAAATAAGTTTTCAAAATAGAAAAGGCCTTATCACATTCTTCATCCCACATAAATGTAGTGTCCTTGTGTAGCAATCTGGTGAAGGAGTGACACTTTTCTGCTAATTGAGATATAAATCTCCTTATTGATTGAATCTTTCCTTGTAGTGATCTCATTTGACTAATATTTCTTGGAATCTCCATCTCTAGAATGGCTTGTACTTTTTCAGGATCAACTTCAATTCCTTTTGCTGACACTATATAACCCAATAGCTTGCCAGATTGGACACCAAAGGCACACTTCTTTGGGTTTAATCTAACTTTGAATTGTTCTAACCGAATGAATATTTTTCTTAGGATTTGTAAATGTTCTTCTCTATTGTGGGACTTTGCGAGAATGTCATCCACATAATCTTCTAAGAAAGTGTGCATCATGTCATGGAAAATAGTTGTCATGGCCCTTTGATATGTAGCTCCAGCGTTTTTAAGATCGAAGGGCATGACATTCCAACAAAAAGTACCCCAAGGGAAAGTAAATGCTGTCTTTTCTTGGTCTTCAGGAGCAATCTTTATTTGATTGTAGCCACTAAATCCATCCATTAATGAGTACATTGTGTGACCTGCTGTCAGATCCACTATGGTGTCTATACTTGGCAATGGGAAGTCATCTTTGGGACATGCTAGATTTAAATCTCTGAAATCCGTACACACACGGATAGATTTATCATTCTTAGTAACCGGCACAATGTTAGAGATCCAATCAGCATATGCTATTATTCTTATGAACCCCACCTTTAACAATTTTTCCAATTCTGCCTTGACTAGGAGAGCCACATGTGGGTGCATTTTCCTTAGTTTTTGCTTCACAGGTTTAACTCCAGGTCTAACATTCAGATGATGCATTATGAAATCAGGATCCAGTCCGGGCATGTCGGCATATGACCATGCAAAATTTACTTGTTTTTCTTGGAAGAATTTGATAAAGTCTTCTCTTTCAAGAGATGTAAGTGATGTAGCCAAGTGTATGACCTTTGGATCTAGTTCCGTACCAATGTTAACTTTTTCTGTTGGTTCTATAAGAATAGATGATCGTTCTTCTTCATGTTCAGGAAAAGTGTCCAATCTCTCTTCTAATGGTGCCACAGTTGGGTTTTCACCAAAAGAAATGTCTTTTATTTTCATTATTTTTGGTTCTGATGGTGCCATAGTTGGGTTTTCACCAATAGAACTTCTCATTTTTTTATTTTTTTTCATTTTTTTCATTTTTTGACTAAGAGATTGGACCTTTGTTGTTGTCATTATGTCCGCATTGAGTTCATTGGTGAAAGAGGGTTCAACCGCATTGAGATATTGGTTTGTTGCTTGGTCATTTGGGAAGTAAAGTAAGTCATGTGGTTCGGTTTGATCCCAATCAATGAGGTCCGGGTGCATCAAAATTAAGGAATTATTGGGTAAGGTATCATCAATAGGATTAATGGACATGACTTCATTTGAGGGTTCATACATTGTATCGTTTAGATCTATGATGTGCGCTTCCTCAAGATGATCCATGGAAGCAGGGTCAAAGTCCCCTTCACTTGAATCCTCGTCAACCTCTACGGGAAACAATGTGGGAAAATCCACAAGCGGGTTAAAACTAATGTTTGAATTTCCCTCCTCTGAAGGTGTCCAAAATGTTTCTATCCATGCTCCATTATTAGATGCTTGTTCTATATTAGGCCTTTGAATAGGAGGTTCTTCATTGATTGGAGCATCTTGTTTTGGGATTTTTGCATAAGTATGTATAGCAATGACTTCTTTATCTTGACATGACTCCTTTGATAAAGTATTCCATTCATAATCTTGAGAATCATCACTATCTCCTTCGGATTCTAATGCATTTATTTGAGGATGAAAATCATGCATTGGACTTGAACTTTCTCCCTTGTATTGGAAACCTACTCCAGATTTTTCATGACTTGCCCTCCAAATAGGTTCAATAGGTTCTAATAACCCTCTATTTCTTTGGCCTAGGGGTCCTCTTCCTTTGTATCCCATCTTTTGCATAATATCAAATCCTTTCCCATATTGTTCGGTTTGTATATTGACATGCTGAATTCTTTCCATGGGAGTGTCTAAGGTATTATCCTCATCATGATAAAGCCATTGAAGGACATCATCTTCTTCCTTATCCCATGTTGCTTTGCTATCTTCCCTCACAAAATAAGAATTATACTTATGTGGAAGATGCTCTTTTGAGGGTTTACCATGTGATTTGGGAGACATGGGCATGTCAAATAGAGAAATTGAATATTCTCCTACTCCTTTTGAACTAATCTTGCATTGTTTGTCAAATTTGTTCATCATCTCACTCATGTATTGGTAATGATCTTCTTTAGCTTGTTCCTTTTCTTCTTTCGTAGGTTTGTAGATCATTGTCTCCAATTTAGGTGCTAAATATGGACTTTCCATTACATTTGGACCCTCGTAGCTCACTTTTTCCTTGCCCTTAGTTGATGTAGTTGAGCTAGCTTGAAGAGGATTTTGTGCATCTTCATTGGTGATTCTTGGAATAACTCCTTCACAATTATGTGGAATGTATAATTCATGCAAGGGTTTGAGTGCATTACAATATTGGAATGGATTTGAGTCTCCTCCAATTGTGATTTCTTCACCCATGTATGGGAACTTGATGCATTGGTGGTATGTGGATGGGACAGCTTGCATCTCATGAATCCATGGTCTTCCCAATAAGATGTTATAGGTTAATTTCATGTCCAACACTTGACACTTGGTTTCCTTCTTGACTGGTCCCACTTGGATAGGCAATACAATCATGCCTTTAGAAGCTCTTTCAACTTCATCGTAAGCTTTTATGGTGATTTTCTTTGTAGGGTCAATGCAAGACTCAGATAAACCTAAGGATTTTACAAGACTTAATGTGCATATGTTAAGACCAGCCCCTCCATCAATAAGGGCTCTTTTGACTCTATGCCTTTCGATCAAAACCTCTATATGTAATGGAAAGTTTTGAGGATGAGTTATAGACATGTCGTCTTGATCAGAAAATGAAAGACAATGAGGAGCCATGAGATGTCCTACCATATTTTGAAACTTTTCTTCCCCTAAGGTAGTAGAAACATGTGTCTCTTCTAAAGCTTTTTCTAAAATCTCTTTATGATTCGGTGACAACTTCAATAACTCTAAGATTGAGATTTGTGCTGGAGTACGTTGCAATTGGTCCACCAAACTATAAGGCCTTGCTGCTGTAGGAGGTTGTTTGACCACAATGTTGGATTGTGGGATATTGGTGTTTTGAGGGACTATCCCTTGTAAAGTCATTCTAGAATTCTACCCTCTTGTAATGACATTTGTTGCTTCCTTTTGAGGCTGTTCATTAATTATTATAGCATTAACAATATGATCATATGATGGTGCAAAGTTGAGATTATTGGCACTTTGTTTCTTGCCATTTGATGACTCACCTTTATCATGTTTGTAAAAAGGTTATTTGAAGGCCGTATGATCTTCATTATTTTGGGGTCCATCAACGGTGATTATGTTATTATCTATCAAGTCTTGCACCACATTCTTTAATTGTAGACATTCATTTGTAGTGTGCCTCTGAATCCTATGATATTCACAATGATTCTTAGCATCCCACCAGCCCGGCTTGTGGCCTGGTTCATAAGGCTTAATAGCGGGTAATGTAATAACATTGTTAGCCATGAGAGCCTTTAATGTAGTTTCAAGTGATTCTCCCAAGGGTGTAAAGTGTCTTGAAGGAGTGGGCTTCAAATACTTATCATACTTGCTGTTTTGATCCTTGTTTCCTTGATTATTCTTGTTGGCATTGTTGTTATTGTTGGAAGGTGCATTATATGCTTGATTAGTATTATTCACTTGATTTGGTGTCTTTGTAAGGGCAAATGGAATCACCTTCAAGTTGCTGGAATCCAATACACCATCATTAACAATGCCTTTGTTGTTATTTTTTGCAGCATAACGGCTATTGTTATTGTACCAACCTTTATTTTGATTGTTGTTATTGTTGGTATTGTTGTTGTTGGAGTTAGAGTTGTTCTTATTTTCCTTGTACAATTTCAACTCTCCACTCTTAATCAACACTTCTTCCATTGTAATTCCGTTATCAATCAAATCTTGGAAGGTTTTAGGACATTGCATTCTTAGTCTATAATTTAATTCGCTTCTTAAACCGTTAATAAAGATATCCATTTTTTCTTTTTCCAGTACACTTCTTGGATATCTAGCAAATGCAGTCCTCCATCTTTGCAAGAATGTGAGGAAGGCTTCTCCATCTTGTTGCTTCATGTTACATAACATTATCATTGTGACCTCATGTTTGATGTTATAGGAGTAATGAGTCACGAATTTAGAAGCTAATTCTTCAAAGGTTTTGATGTCGGATGGTAGTTTTGAAAACCAATCCATGGCCATTCCTCCCAAGCTTCTTGGGAATAGTCTCATTAAATAGGTTGTATCATGCATAAATTCAAGACTCAATGCACAAAACCCCTGAAGATGATCATGTGGGTTAGATGTTCCTTCATACCTATCATATTTAGGAAATGTTACATTAATGGGAAAAGGCACCATGACCAAACTCTTATCGAATGGAAAAGGACATAATGTTTCAATAGAGAAAGGCTTAGGAGCCCCGTTTTGTTTCAAACTGTCGATTTCCATATGTAATGCCTTGAATTGTTCCCTTATTGCTTCCATAGGGTCTTCTATTTCCTTGGGCTTTAGTTGTTCTATGTCAAAATCTTTAGGTAGCTTTACCCCCGTTTGTATCAAGTCCATGAAGTGTTTTTCTTTATCCATAAGCATGGTCTTTTTCATTAGTTCTATGAAATAAGGACATTGTCTTGCCTCTGACGCTCTTTCAACCGTGGCTTCTTCCGTAGTTGGGGGTAGGTTTGTATTATGAGGAGGAGGTAAGTTGTTGCCTTGTGAATTTGCTTCTTGGGAATTAGGATCTCTTCCTCCATTATTAGAATTTCCTTGATTGTTGTTAGGATCCATACCCCCATTCATGTTGTTCCCTTGGTTGTTAGGATCAGTATTTCCTAGGGTGCCGCTAAACATCTTGTTAATGTCCTTTGCCTTAGCGGGTTTTTCAATCACTCGTGAAGTAATGAAAATGTCCTCTAGAAATGGGAGCTCTTCTCGTTTGTAGGTCTCGTCTGTTTGTAATGTTTTCTTTATAGAGAGTGATCTTGTAATAACATGCATGAACAAACTTTAAGGGTATGTTGACTTCTCTTGATAAGCTGGTTTTTTGAATAAGGTAAAGGTTTTTGATCAATTTTAAATGGTTTAAAATTTTAATGATGTTTTGATCAATAACTTTGGAATATCTTGTTTGAAAATATAAAAACAATCTCAACACACACATCAATTTGGTACCATATCCCTAGAATGCTCTAATGTGTGTATTTTTTAACGTTTTCACAAGTTGAAACACAAGAATAGCTTCCACGCAATCTACCTAGCACATAATTGGTTCATAAACATGGCTCTAATAGGTAGTTTTGCTATTTTACCCTTATGTAGTAAGTTTTCTGTTCAAAATAGATCTTAGCCGTTCATCCCCCAAGTATGTTAAGGGGCTTCCCACACGCACCGAAGCACGATTTTGCACAATCTGTTAAGACTACTAGAGGAAGTTCGAAAGAGCTAAAATCCCTTTTGTCGTGCACCCCATTAAGGATACATGCGTTTCATTTTATAGTGGGTCGGATTCTCATGAAAAAAGCAAGTGTATCCCACTTTGGGCTGTCCCTCTCACTGGCCCTTTTAAGGCAATCTCGGGAGGTGAGCCCACTAAGTTTTAAACATGTTCATTTGAAAGCATGAAAAAGTGGATTTGGTAGAGCAAGTTTGGGAATTTGATTCACTCAAAGAGTGAAGAGCATTCACTCAAAGAGTGAAGAGCATATCCCTATTACTTTTCCCTTATCCCAAACACTCACAATCAATTTGGTTCTTTTTCAACCCCGTGACAAAGGAGTTCTTAGAATTGAAATGTTTGTTCTTTTCCTTTTATGATTAAACTATGTTTTGAACTTTGAAAATGCCACAATTTAAGGGAAGTTTGCAAGCTTGATGAGAGAAATACCTCAAACGATGCTAGCAAAGGCTAGGCACATTTTTAAGTAGTAGATTTTCTCATTTTTCTCTCCAAATCCTTCCCTTACCTTAATGAAACGTTCTCTCCACCAGCAAATTAGTCAGCACAATACAAACAAAGTGAGGGGAAACCAAAATCAAAGCTTAGAATGATATAGTTGATTATGCTTTTGATTCTTTTTACCAAAATACTTGCAAAATTTTTTACAAACTTAGGGACTAAACTCCCAATTTAATGATACATATTTCTGTTTGTAAGCATCTACAACAGCAATGTATTTAGCATATAACTCTACCTCCTTTTCTAAATCATTGTTGAGAACAAAGGTAGTGTGTATCTGGTTTTCCTTTCTTATCCTCTTAGCAATCAATTTCTCCTCCAAGTTATGCCTTCTCTCTGGTTTTTGAACTTTCTTATGACAGACCATACTCCTGAGACAGAAAAAAAAATGAACGTGAAGTCAGAATATAGTCATCATTTTAACACAATTGATAAAATGTAGAAAATACAGCCACGCGACATTGTCCAGACTGTACGCGAGATCCAATTTAACAAAGACGTGATTACTTTAACCACGAGCGTCACCTTAAGGGGCTCAAGCGAGATTAAAATAACCAGGTGCGATATCAAATTTTATCTAAGCGTGAAATCTTTACCAGACTTGACAACAGTGATTATTCTTCTAAAATATAAATGCGTAGTCAGGCGACATTGTCTATACTGAACGCGAGATCTAATTTAACAAAGATGTGATTACTTTAACCACGAGCGTCACCATAAGGCTCTCAAGCGAAATTAAAATAACCAGGTGCGATATCAAATTGTATCTACGCATGAAATATTTATCATACGCGACAAACTAATGCATAAAAATGATATCTAATTTATCATAGGTGACATTTAAAATGAAGAACGCGAGAAATTAAATGGATAAGGTAGAGTACTCCCTTCACACCAGATGTAAAATGATTCCTTGGTCGCGGCTTTTTAAGTCTGATCAAGTGACATTTAAATGACCAAAGGCATCAACCGTTTATCCAAAATGCGAAAGTTTAATTTCTGACCGTGGGATTTCTTTCGCCAGACGCGTGATTCTGCAGGCTAAAATGCGTAAGAGTTCAGACTTTAGGCGATATTTTAATTTCCATCCGTGACATTTCTTTTCTTTAGGCATGACTTCTTTACTGGCAAGCGTGATTTCTTTTCTGTAACTTTCAAACAACAAGCAAATTCATGCAATTCTAGCCTAAATTTTGCAAATAACGTGGAAATAATGATGAATTTGAGGCCTAGGGCCCCACGGTGGGTGCCATTTGTGTGTGAGTGATTTACACCTTCATGAAATAACAAGATTTAAAAGACAATTACACTATTCAAAGCAAACTAATCTAAATAATGCATAATTAATCTAAATATCTCATGGATCTCTAAAATAAAGTGGTAAATGAGACTCTCGGCTATGATCCTCACTAGTGACACTCTAAAGATGAGAATTAAGCTATATGATATGCAAATTTAGATCTATTCTATCAAATTCTAGCTCTATTTGATAAACAATCTACTATGATCAATGCAATTTAAGCTAATTAGTAATGACAAATGATAAGTGAGTGATGTGGATGCAAATTGACAGAGCTTTGCTGCAATTCAAAGATATGGAGTGGATTCATTATGCTTCTAAATGCCTTCAATATATAAGATTTTCCCAAGGGTAGGGGGTAGAGTGAGATAACCATGGTTATGCTTGGGTAAGGTCAATTTGCTTTGCTTTGTCCATAAATGGGGGGACAAGGAGGGGACAATCATTTAAATGGTTTCAAAAGGCTGGACCATTTCAACAAAAGTGAGTGATTTGTGTCCATTTTGTCTCCTTTTTGCTTTGTTGAGAGAAATTAGTATTTATTAATTAATTAAAGTAATTAAATTCAGCCATGAAGGGTAAGATGTTCATTTTGATTTTTCATTCCAACAACTATGTCATTAATTGAATTTAATCAATTTCGTAGTGTTTTTCCCCTTTTCAAGCTTCATTTAATCATTTAATCATTTAATTGAATTTTCCTTTGATTTGAATTGCCTTTGTTCCATTTATTGATTTTTCATGCTATTTTGATGATTTTATGCACCTTTTGATTGATTTAAGCCTTTTGCCAATTTTTTGTGTCGACAGGATCCAAAGCAGTCCTGCACCTCGAGGTTGAGTTGCCTTCACTTCATGTCACTCTTAAAGATTTGATTCCTGATGAAGAATATAGAGTTACACACCTGACTGAACTAGAACTATTGGATGAACGCTATCAGTGAGCTTATGATCATTTGAAAGTCTATCAGTAGCGTCTATCTCGTTAGTATAACAGCAAGGTAAAGATCAAAGACTTTCAGTTGGGTGACCTAGTCCTTCGAGAAAATCCAAAGAATCAACAGCACCGTGAAAAGAAGGGCAAGTTCGAACCAAATTGGTTAGGTCCTTTTGTAATTACAGTAGTCTATGGTTCTAGGGCTTATCAGTTGTCTACACTTGAGGGAGATCCCTTGGATGAACCTCTTAATAGCATACATCTCAAGAAGTTCTATCCTTGAAATCCCAATGAAAGGGGTATGTATATAGTATGTATATAGATAAAATATAAAAAATACAAAAAAATAAAAAAATCAAAAGAAAACTGCAATAAACGCATGTGGTGAAAACCTGGAAACAGGAGCTATGTGTGACAAGTTAGCTCCTCTATCTATTAGGATTCTTCTAGTGTGTCCGTTCATTGTATATATCCGCAATAAAATGGCTAGTCAGTCCTCGTCCCCATCATGTATACATCATAATAAAAAGGCCAGTTCATACACCATTCATTGTATTTACCCATAATAAAACCCCATCATAGCTTGATTTGTTTATCATGGTCTTCATCCTAGTCTTGTTGCATCCTTCTTCATTCATAATAAGTCAGTCCATCACCTAGCTGGGGGCATGTCCTCAACCTAGTTTGGGAAGTGGATCTATGATAGTCGTGACTCTTAGAGGACAAAATGGAGTATTTTCATCAGATAAGAAAACACACTCAAACATTCTTTCACAATGGTCTCTTCATGCTGAATCAGAATCTATAATCTAATCTTTGAAACGTCCCTGCTTATCTATACATCTTGACTATACATCATTAATTGATCTGATCAACATATCTTCAATCTATCTTTTCGAAAAAGAAATGTATATTCATGGCAGGCATGTTAGAATGGTTTGTTGTAGTTTATGCATTCATATCTGGATTTCATTGTTATCATGTTTCTTATGCTCTTCCGGGATATCTTTGACATGAGTTTGAAGCTCCCATATGTCATTGATTAGAATAGCTGAGATGGGGCATGGTATTTTCTTTGATTGCTATTTGTGGGGTATTTTTCGATGAAATTGGAAGAACAAGTAATTGGGGTGTCTGTGTGTAAGTGCCTTCATCAGTTTAATAGTATTGACAACATACAAATCATGTTGTTCTACCAATGCTATTTATGGTGATATGTCATCGCATACCTCGACTCCAAATATTTGTTCCCCGATGGAGGGGGGGAATATTCCTTGTCTATTATGCAAATGAAACTCAGGTCATCTCAGTTCAATTTACCTAGATGCTTGTCAAGTTTGCTACATCAAACTCCATGCAAGAGGTGCTCAAGTCATCTTGGTTTAATTATATCATGATGCTTGCATTTCCTTGCAACATAACGAGCTCAATGATGAAAATCAAATTCCAGTTATTATGAAGTTCTAAGATGTTACCTAAAGTTGTGGCGATATACTCATTTCATAGTGCATTTCATTTCAATAGTTCATGACTTGCATATCAGTGCTCATTTTATAGGGATTTGTAGGTTATCTTTCTTATTAGGTTGTTTATTATCCTAGTCCATTCTTCTTGTGTCAGATATATTGTTATTAAAGTTGAGGATATTTGGACAATAAAAACATGAATGTTTCATTTCACATTGTATCACATGTAATCAAATTCATTTAGACCATGCATTATCTTTATTTGTTATGTTCATTTGTATATTATCCATCTCATATTACATGCATGCTTCATGTGTTGTTTTGTCATAGTTGTCATTCATCTCTCATTATCTTTTCATTAGGGTGAACATTGTATATTTTAGTCATTTTACGACCATTTTCATTCATTCTTCATATCATTTATTTATTAATTATCCATTGCATGCATTTCAAATCATCATTCATTTATATCTTTTCATTGTTCATTTATTATCCATTATCCACATTGTTCATTACATCATTCCATTAGTCATCACATAGCATTGTATAATGTAAAATCATTTAAGCCATGCATTTATATCAACATCATAAGTTTGCATATTTATCATTATACATCATATGATTAATCATTAAGCATCACATATATCACATAGAATATAAAACATTTTGCATTTTACGACATCCATTTTCTGCATGATAGAGTAAATCATCACATCCTGCATATGTTAGTATGCATATGTATATAAAATCACTAAAGTAAATCATGATAGAACTGCATCACTGAATATATATAGAATCCATCATATAGAGTCAATCATATAAAGTCCATCAAAAACAACAAGACTGTCCAAATGTCCAATGATATAAAGAGATATAACAATGTATCCAAAGTCAATGTCCATCAAGTAAAAAATACAATGATATAATGGTACAATAGTGTATACAATGATCTCTCAAGATCTATGATCCGCTGCCTCCAGACTTTGTCTGTCTCTGTCTACGAGATGCAATATGGCCCTGTGCTGTTGCACTACCAGATCCTGAGGCTCTGCCCTGATCCCCTGAACCTATGGGTGCTCTAGGAGGGAGTGATGATACACCTCCGCTACCAGTTGGTGCCTCCCTCTCATAAACCACAGTTCGTATAGCCACTGAGCTCTCTCTATAGCTACCAATCCATTGATCTCTCAGAACTACTTGTTTGTAAGCCTCTCGCCAGTAGGATATCTCCTTCCTGGCATGTATCATGGCTCTAATGCTATCTCCATGTGGACCTAAATCCTTTGTGCACTGTAGTTCATCTAATATCATCTCTGACTCCTCGAGTCTCTTAATGGCCGCATCACACTCCCATCTCAAAAGTCCCATCTGGCTCTCTAGCCTCTCAATCCATCACTCTAAACTAGGCACATGGTCTACCTTCACCTGTGTCATTGCTAATCAGACTAGAAATGAATCTATATCAGGATCCTCCTCCTCTGCAGCATCTCTCCGTAAATAGGGATCCTGTCCCCCGACGTCCATCTCCGCTGGCTCCTCCTGAGCATCTACATCCACATCTGCCATAGGTGCATCCTGCTCATCCAGCCCATCATTAGGGATCTGTCCACCCTATACTACTCTTCCCTGAGCTAATAATATGTCTACATCATCCTGTACTGCCGCTCCCTGTCCTAGGGCAACTAGTATCTGTGCCGAAGCCACTGGGACCTGTAGTGGAGCTCCTATAGCTAGTTGCGCTAGCTGTGGTGGAGGCTATCTCCATCCATGTTTAGTTGGGGGTGGCATCAATCCCCTCTACCTGACACCACCTCCTCTCATCTGTGGTCCAGCCCGATCACCTCTCCCCCCATCTCCTCCATCACCTCCATCACCTCCTCCACCATCACCGCCATCACCTCTCCCTCATCCCCACCTATCTCTCCCTTAGTGTCTCTCGCAACGTCTATCTATTGGATCTCTCTCTGGTGGCCTAGCTACCAGATTTGTCAACCATGGTACAGGAAAATCTCTCAAGAACTACTCTAAATCCACTGTCATCCCGAGGTCAACAACTCCCTGCCTCATCGTCCATGCCTGGAATGGCATGTCCAAAAACTCCTATCGGGCTATGTTAAATGATGTCATAGGCCCCCAGTCCCGTCTCTCCTAGTGAGTCCTAGTGAACTCTGTCACTCCCTGGGGCATGCCCTGGATCCTGCCAAACTGGCGCAGAACCTGGCTAACCAACTGTCTCTCCAGAATAAAGGGCATCCTCCCTATAAGCCATCATGACTCAAAACAAAATCCCAGCTACCACTCATCATCCCAGGGCTCACACCCTAGGTAGGGCCTCCATGTCACTAAATCCAATGTATCAAAGGTATAACACCAGAACTCTAAGTGTCCCAATTTTTCCTGAGACAAAACTGATGAATATAGATGGATATATGGCTATCCTAGGCCACAAAATCTAATGGCTACTGGATGTGTCACTGCAATATGCTCCCATGCCCAAACATGGAGTAGTGTGATGCCAGCTGATAGTGATGCACCTCTAAGATACACCACCTGATGAAGATCATGATATAAATGTGCTAATAAACAAACCCCCCAAGAAAAATGGGTCCCATCCAACATCTGCTATAGAGTGCGGCCCCATCCAACTGAAAATCCATGTGATCTACGATTAGGGCAAATGAAACCCCCAATCGCTCCAGCTAGTACCACTGGTAGAGGTTCATACAAATCCACCATATCATCCCATCTAATCTCTCCCTCCTCAATATCATCATCTCCAAAGACAGCTCTGCACTCCATCACTCTGTCGTGTCGATCATAGTGTACTAACTCTCCTGTGATAGGTAGCCGGAGGATGCAATATACATCCTCTATTGTAATTGTCATCTCCCCTATCGAAAGATGAAAGGTACTCATCTCCGAGTGCCATCTCTCTGCTAATGTCATCATCATACTCCAGTTCGCCCTAATCTTGGGCATGTAAATAACATGATAAAGGCAAGACACACCAATCAATAGTCTGTCTATCTCTGACAGCGCTAGTCTCAGATTCTGTGTGATGAGATATCTCTCCTGTGACATCAGAATATTAGTAATATCCTCCTATCCAAGTCAACAAAAAGCAAGCTATTCGATTTCGATATACTGATCTATCAATCTATCTATCCTATCATATCACTTTCAAATATGTTTTATCACGTGTTTCAACAGATGATTCTATCAATCATCTACATTCAAGACTGGTTAACTAGTGACCATGCTACAATGTTGCCTATCTTGACCTAATCGATCACATTTAACTATCGACAGATCAAAATCAGCTTATCGACATCTAGTTTGACCTGTTTGACTTTCTAATTTAACCAAATTCTATCCATTAAACAACTGCGCAACATAGAAAAATGCATGCGCCATAACATTTCACATTTGCGTAGCAAATCATGAATGTGCAATTTTATTGCACATTTGTGCAACTATTCATAACCAATGCACCGAAAGTACCTATGCGTGCTTTTAATTTACATTTGCACTGCCTAATTTTGGTTCTCACATGCATGCGCCACTTCCCTACACGAATGCACAGAAGTTTGTATTTCGCAAACGTTGCAATTTGTTGCGCATCCATGTGCCGCAATGGTACATTCATTTTTCGGCTAAGAACAAAGTTATTTTTCTAATCTAAACCTAAGATTTGATCTAACCTAACATGCTACAAATCTACTATAAATCATTCAAAAGCATTGAATTGACAAAGAGGATCGAATCACCTACCGGTTCACTCAAATCAGGTAGTCGCTGGAAGCGTCTGGCCCTCTCGAAGCAGTGATTTGATAGTGGGAATGGTATCCTGGCAGCTCTTCTCTTCTCTCTCTCACGCTTTGCTCTCCAAATGACAAGTGTGCACAATGAGCCTATTGTGGACCCCTTAGCCCTATTTATAGCCTGTGGACCCATTGTGCTTGGTGTGTGGACTCTATCTCCCATTTTTTCGCTTCCACCCCATTTTCGTCCATCTTTTCTACCGTTCTTTCGTGAGATTGATTAAAAAATAAAAATAAAAAAAATAAAAAAATAAAAAATATTTCCAATCATCTTTTTTGTTAATCAATCTCTCGAGGGGGCATGCATAGGTCGTCTGAGACATTGTCTGGGATAGGGGCAAAAATGCTTGAATCTTCTTTGAAACAATGTGACCAGCACATTATTTCAAAGAGGGGCAAAATGTATACACTTAAAAATGACTTCATTAATTAATTAAATATTTATTATTTAATTGATATTGACTTGATAAATTAATTAAATATTTATTATTTAATTAATAATTATTCCTCTATTTGTTAAATAAATTATTTAATTTATTTAGTAAATTCACTATAGTTTATTCCTTTATCCTAAGTCTTCTAATTAGTCTTATTAAAGTGATTTAATCAAATATATAATCACCTAAATATGACTAAGTCCCCTAGTCCACCTCATCTACCCAGTCATTTGACACATCACTTTGGCTAAAGTAAATAATTATTATTAATTATTTATTAGTAATTATCCTCACTCACACATGTCCTATTCTTAAGGGTTATGTGGCCTCATAGGACTTGGTCTCATGACCACATGTCCTCTCTTAAACCAAGTCAAGAGACAATCCCTATTCCTAAGGGGCTTCTCAAGCCACCTCTAAGGGTCAAAGGTGACTCATGGGACACTTGTACAAAGAGTCCTCATGAGGAAAATGTCTCTCACTCTTTCTCTCTTTGGTCTTTGTGAGACACTTGACATGTGTCTTTCCCTTCCACCTTGTTCTCCTCCATGTCAATGTGAGAGGAACATCATCCCTATTCTTCCTCTCACATTCTAACTACATCCCTCTTTCTCTCAACTCCTTCAACCAAGTCAAGCCTAACCCTAGGATCTTCCATCTTTCATTCTCAACCATAGGATTGTGCCACCTAGGCTTAAATCCTCCAAAACTCTATAAAAGGAGCCTCATTTCCCCTTTGTGGGCTAATAGCAAATAGGTATTTTTCAAGCATTCAAGAAATCAAGTAATCAAGCATCCAGGCATTTTAAGAGCAATCAAGCATCCACATTATCATCATTTCACTTGCATTCCATCCATTAGATTGCATAAGCTATTGTGCACTCATTTCATTAAATCTCCACACTTTGGTGACATCTTGGGCAAGGAGCTTCAAATTGGAAATATGAGAGCTCAACACATCCAAGAAATCAGAGCATAGGAGGGAAATGGAGACAAGCTACATGGTAAGTGAAGGTAAAATGTTATTTTAGCTTTATTTTTATTGTATTCTTCATTGTAGTTTGCTTATTAGATAGATTTATTAGCTTCTAAGTAGTTAATTTATCATTTAGAATAGTATTCAACTAATTTGCATACACCTACTTCGATGAACGCAACTACATGAAAGGCCACACTAACTAGAATTCATTATTCATACTTTTATTCAACATAGGCACCCTGAATGTAGAATAATTTCTTATTAGGATATTTATGTCATCTACTTCATTTTTAATCACACTTAAACTTTTGATCCTTTCTTTCTTTAATTTATTCAAGAAACAATCTTATAAGTTGAATGAGTGAAGATGTAGGTATCCCACTATGTGTATTGATCATAAAATTTGTTTTATTAGCCACCAACCTAGTATTAGACCGCCACAACATCATCAACTTACATCTAAAGAATGCAACATAATCATATTTATAAAATTAATTTACAAATGTCTAGATTTTCTATGAAATACTAATATTTGTAAATTGTTACTTGGCTTCTTTTCTGGTATTATATTAAGAGATTTAAATATATTTACTAGATCTAATTTACTAATTATTTTGAATAGATTAATGGATTGAATAATTCATATAATTTTTATTGCATAATAAAATATTTTATAAATTTTAAACAATCTTAAAAGGACCAAACTTAAAAAATAATGAACTCAAAGGATTTGAATGATTTTACCATTCATTCTTTGTTAATCACCATTTAATCACAAACAATTCATCTTTCATTAGTATGTTAGTTGTTCCACAAGAAAAAAAATAGATGACATTTCAATTTAAAAATGATGATAAATTATGATCATTACAAACTTCTTTAAAAATTAATTGTCATTAGACTAAAAGATTATATCTCAATTAATTATTCACAATTAATAAAGATGATAATATATTTTTTAATTATATAATTAATTAAGATTCAAATCTCTTAAAATACAATAAATTAAATTAAAACCAAAAAAACAAACTTAAAATTATTATTGAGCTTCTAAAAAGAAAAATCCTATTTAACTTCTTTAAGAATTCCTCTTTATATTATTTGTACAGACTCACAAGATGAACATTAAAATTTAGAGGAAGAAAGAATAGGTAAAGCAATAAGGAAAATGAAAGCTGTAGGCAAATAAAAGGTTTTCCAAATCTTGTTAATGTTTGAAAGCTGCGTGGGGTATCTTCTATTTAATGCACAAATCAAGGCTGAAATTGCTGAAACTTGGGCCCCTCTACAACTAACTCCACTCAGGGCAATGGCGTACATTTCATACCAATTACATCAAACATTAAACCCGTTGCATCCACCGACAAAATAAGTCATATATGTTTCATTCGTTAATTCTGAAGCATAGCTCTTTCGGTTTTTAAACCAATGAATATGGCAAAAAAAAACATTGGAAAACCACTATAAAAAACATAATTGGAAAACAGCACATAACTAAGTTTGGTCACGCCAGGCAATAATTCACAAGAAAATGGCCATGGCAGCTTCCAAATGTCTCCCTCTCTTATGATGCCGCTTATTTTGTCACCATCATATTTCGCCGTTCCCACTAAATAGTTTGGTTTGGTGAGTTCAGTAAGGAAGTGGAGGAGATTATCAGTGTGCTGGAGGAGGATGTTATCCGTGGCCTTATGAAAAATCTTGAGAAATAGATATTTTCTTCAGTTCTTGTAGTGAAAATGTATGGTCATCGTTGGATGAGATTCGAACCCGTGACGTGGAAATATGATAGTCATTTACTAATGCATGTGTTTAGAAGTTTTTTCTTTATCAATGTTTGAGAAAAAAAATTAATTTTTTTTTAAATTTTAAGTTATTCTTTAAAGAAAAGTTGGCCCACTATAAATAATAATAAAATTATTATAATTAATATTTTTAGATTAAACATGAAATTATTTTTCTAAACTATTTTAAAATTATAAATAGAACTTAAATAGCAAGTGTCAAACATAATTAGTTTACATCATTTTAAGTTTTTTAATTATTTTTTCATTTAGTTTAAATAAATACAATGAATTGAAAGAATTAATTTGATAGTCCCAAAAAAATTACACATTAAGACACACTATAGTACTGGAATTCAAGTATAGATAGTAGCAAATAAGGTCTACATGATATATAGCTGAAATTCTATCATGAAAAAAGAAATTATGAAAAAATAAGTCATAAAATTAAATCATAGATATAATACATTTATTTTAATTCATTTAATAAACATAAAAGTTTTAATAAATATTGTGAAATAACATTTTAAACCCAACTCTATTATCCTAATAAATTAATTATTTAAATGTTTATTCTAAATAAATTAAGATTAAACATTTTATTTTCATTATTATACATACATATTTATTTTGTTTTTAACTATATTTTTTTATTATTAAAATAAAAGATTGAAAACTAAAATATACTAAAGATAAGTGAATGAGACAATACATGTAATGTCTTCAATGAATATAGAAAGATACAAGGCTAAATGAAATGCAACGCATGAGTATCAAGAATTTTAAAAACATATGATATGACATATTTTGGTTTACATTAAATGGAGTCTCATTACACTAAGAAAAAAAAACACTACTAGACAACCAATGAAATTGATGGGGCCCAAGCTTCTATTGAACGCTTAAGGTCTTAATAAGGATCAATTTAATAAGAAAAATATCATCGAGCATTTAAGATCTAAAATCTCTTTCTTTACAAAGTTTTAGCAAACCAAACCATACTAATTGATGGAATCATATGTGCAAGTTTGTACATTTACTCCTTACCAGCATAGCGAAATGGTCATGTGATTTGACAAAAATGATAAATTGCATAATAAATGTTGTGTATTAAAATATAATATGAAAATTATATTTTACTATACTTAATTGTTTGTCAATGTATTTGAATTTTATTATTTAAAACATCAAACTATACAAACCAGCCTAGATTTGAATGTTTTATTGTAATGAAAATAAATTGAAAAAAAAAATTACACTTAGTCCAAATTCTAGACTAGAAAGACATTTATTTTTATTAAAAATATCTTCCAACATTTAACTTTCATCCACCCAATATCTTAATTTACATACATTATTCTTCTCAAACAACCTAATATCTTAATTTACATATATTATTATTCTCAAACAATTGTGGTTAGAGATTTTTCATACAAAAACTTAAAATAGATAACGCAAAAACCCTCCAGTCAACCTTGCCTACCAGTACACCCACTCCTGTTCGAAAATTAGTTAAATCATTACGTAAACAAACAAAAGCCTCGTTTCTTTTACGCCATTACCAAAAAGCTAGGGTTTGGTGATAAAGGGAACAACGCTGTTTACAGACATTTTTTCTCCATATCAGAGGAATCTTAGCAGACATGACTGCATCTGCATCTACGGAGAACAATTATAAACAAGTGAATGAACTCTATTTTTAAATCCGTAAGCAACAAGTGAAGCATTTACGTTACCGAATTACAGAACCCTCAACGAACAAAACCCTTGATTCTTTTACGCCATAACCAAAATGTTAGGGTTTGTTGATAAATGCTACAGAAGCATGAAAAAAGAACTATACTGTATTATTTTCTCCATTACAGAGGAATTTTAGCAGGCGTGACTGCATCTGCATCTACGGAGAAGAATTAGAAAGAATTGAAGGAACTCTAATGTCAGATCCGGAGGCAACAGATGAAGAATTTACATCTCCAACATTACTGAATCCCTCAAACATTCCCTGCATCTGAGATGTGAGACGCACAAGCGCAAGCCTGCCTTTGTCCTCTTCTCGTCCCAGATTCTGTTCTTCTTTTCTTATTCTCACCACTTGGTTATGCAGCGCTCTCCTCTCTACGCCACAGTGAAAACCGCCATTATCAGAAGCACAGGAAGCCATGAACCCTAAAATAAAAACAAATCTTTTCTTTTAAAGCCTGACAATGGCGAAGAAATCGATTAGGTTTTAGACAATTTGTACTAGGGCTATATAGAAATAGATGTAGAGCAGAAATCAATTCAATGGCGGCTTTCTGGTGGATGAAAAAGTGTTCTGTTTTCTTGAAGAAATTTCGTCAAGGCAAGTGCGCGGAAGGAACATCTGAATCGCCATGGAGTCAAAGTCTTTGCAAGGTCAAGCGACCTTCGTGTTAGTTGCCTTCTGTGGGGCCAACAAATATCGAGAACGCAGCGGTCAAAGAATTTTATGAAAAATGGTTCAACGCTGAAAAGAATAGGAGAACAAGTATCTCAACCATCTTTGACATTTTTCGGCATAGGGTCCAACATTCAATAGCATAAAATCCTTTGTTATAGATACAAGGCGGCTTGGTTGACCTTATTCCTTTTGAAATGGATCAAATATGGGGAATTTTGAGGGTTTAGTATTATATCTTGCTATTATGAGTTTTTCCCCTCTTCTGTCATATTGCATTTAGTGCGGTATTAGCCTTGTTATTTAATGGCTCCGGCCACCTTTAGCTCAACAATTGTTGTTGGTGTTGGAGTGGTGATAGATATTCCTAGCGCCTCCCAGTAAGAGACCTCGCAAGTTCATACGGTATCCCATTTCCTAATGTTGTTCTTCTTGTTCAAGATTTTGATAATGCATGTGCTTGGCTACAACAACATACTTTAATAGGTTATTTTGTGGGAAGAACCCCTCTTGAAAGCATGCTCAAAGACAAGATTGCCAAAGCATGGTCTCCTCATAGAGTTCGGCTTGACAACGTTCAAAACCTCACCAAAGGGGTTTTCCTATTTTAGTTTTCCAATCTTACCATGTTGAAGCTGTTAGGAATAATAGTCCACAATACAACTGAGAGTGGGGATGAATTAGTTGTATGATAGATTATTAAACTTTAAACTTTGTATAGCAGCAATATCAGATCCAATGAACACAATGAATGCCAACACAACAACACAATATTTTGGTTTCGGGGAAACCTTGTTAAAGGTAAAAACCCCGGTGGGAATTAACACCCACACTAGTATATTTGACCTAGTTTTTTAACCAAAATTTTCGACCAAAAAATAAAAAGGTTTTGCTTGGTTGGATTATAGAAGGAAAATTTTATTTTTTTTTTAAATTTATGCCCATGTTTGTCGAAATATCGACAAATCCCATGGTGGTCGAAAGTTCGACAAACACGGACATAACTTAAAAAAAAAAGAGAATTTCATTTCTCATTTCATTATTCCCAGCCAGCGAATTAGAAGGGCAGCGCGCACGCGAAGGAGAATGAGCAACTGAAACGACTCAAGGAGATTGAGCTTAGAAACCTTAACCTGGGGTTTTTGGAGGTTTTTCATTCTTTCTCTCAACTGTTTAATTTACTGGATACCCAATCAACATTATCATTTGCTTCGAGACTTATTTACTATTTGATTTATGCTTCGAGACTGGTTTTACACCTCCTGATTGCATACATTTGCATACATTTGGGTTTTATTGTCTTAGCTCCAACAGTGACCCTAGGTTTTCATGGGCAAGCCTTTGTTTCCCCTCCCTCCTTTGTGCTCTGCATTGCATACATTTGGTTTTACGTGCCCTATTTTTGCTTCCACATTTGGCATACCCATTTTGTGTATATCCTGCAATTATCGCATTCCATGAGATAGCATCTCTTTGAGGCATTCCGTTAAACAGTTTATGTGCCTTGTGTAATATCTATCGGAGCATTTGCGGGCCACTGTAATATCCAACGAAAATCTCCCTTCCATTATGCTTCGATGGATGCCCATACCTTGTTCTAACACTCCTGTTTCGGCACAGGCTGGTAGGATGCTGGCAAAAGTCGTGGTTGTTGGTCTACCAATTTAGGCAATTGTGGGAAGCAATTGAGGCATTGAAGTTTTGGATTCAATTTTTCTTCCTACCAGTGAGCTTTGCGAGCTGTTCGTTTCAAGATTTTTGGTGGCAACCTCACCCTAGTCTCCTTTGAAATGTGCACTAATCATTGGCAGACCAGCAACCTCGGTACTCCAGTAGTCAGCATTCTATAGAGATCGCAACATAATTATCACTGTAGGTCTAAACAAGAAATGTGGAGATTGAATTAATGCAATTGTATGGGAGTGCTCATTGTAGAGTGAGTACCAAATTGAAATCAACACATTTGTTCATTCAATGTAGTTGTGTCCCCATAACTCCTCGCTTAATTGGTCATTGTTTCAAATCCCTCCAATGGTGATACACTCTAATATACCCACTATACCCTCCTCACACAAGCCAATCCCAGTCACTTCATTGTTCATTGTTCCTAATTCGTCCATTCAAATGAGCACTTTTCTTCCAAACACTCATCTAATGAAGGAAACAGAGATAGTGTCTCAGTTTGGCAATACATAACAATGAAAGGAGTGATTGTAGCCTATTTACCAACAATACTAACTTTGCATTTTAGAAGAGGAGAAACAATGCTAACCGCAAGAAGCCTTTGTGAATATTAAGTCATACTAGCAGAAAATATCTCTATTATATTTGTGTTTTCACTGCCCACTCTTACCCCTAGAGAACTTGAGTTTACAAGAAAACCACAATTGATGAATGAAGATGTTAAAGGTAAACTAGATAATAAGAGGAAACACCAAAATATTAATGATTTCATTTTCTAAGTTTCTTAAACCAACTCTGCTTCCAAGAGGTCTGTTGGCTTCCACTTTTTCCACATAGTGTCAGGTTTACACTATGATGACAAACTGGTTAGTCTCCACTCCAAAGTCTAACAGGGAAAAAGGGCCAATTGATGAGGACAAAGAGCATCCTCCTTCTTCTTTGAGCTCCACATCACTCAGGCGGGTATTGCCTTATCTGCACACTCATGACTGTTCTTGATAAACAAAAGACCTGCAGATAGATTATCATGGAATAGTTATCAGACCCCTATAAGTATCCTGTACCCCAATGAACCAAACCTAATGCAATAACCTGCTTGCATGGAATGAATCTGAAAACTAGAAAGGACCTCCTACTACTACAACTAACATGAAAGGATAAGTATTCTCATTTGAATGATTTGATGTTGGGTTGAATGGACCCCCGAAATACCCTAAGTCTCTCATAGACCAGTGTCTTATCCAATGGGCAGCTGAGTTAAATACCTCATTATAATAGAGCTATGAAACAAGAAGACAAACATCCACCACTGATCAGATCATACATTACCAAACCACCTATGTACCCAAATGTGCTATCACCTATTCAAAAGATTTTAACCCTTCCCTTAGAAGAGACCTATAAACAAGTAACACATTAATCAGCATCCATTGAAAGACAAGCATGAGACATCCTTGATACCCGAGATCATACACATCTGAAAACCAATCTTGAACTTAGTTATCTCTGCGAAAATAACTCTATTGCAGACACATAGGAAATGCAAACAGAAAGGCTGAAACACCCTTGATGCTTCAATCAATAAGTTCAGGATTCAAATGGAGACAATTTGATAGTAGCACAAATGTATTGAAATCTCATATATAAGACATCTATTACAACTTCTTTATATTCTCTTAGCTAGAAAGGAAAGAGGGAACACCCTATATGCAGAGAAGAAGATAAGTATTTACAAGGTAGAACATTCATGGAACTAGGCCCTGCAACCAAAAACAAAACTTGAATAGAACTCGAACCCTTCAAAAATTAAAACTACAACAATATATACCATTAGTCATCTTGGAATCCCAAAAAATCAGGATGCAACAAGCTACAGATGACTAAGGTAAGGGTTAGGGTTTTCACCCACCAAACCAACTAAATTTAATCAAGAATTTATTTCATTGGAGGAAAACTAAGCAACCTAGTTTGATCAGATCCAAGAATGATCTTCATTTATGATAATTATTCTGACTGGTGTACCGAAGATCATAAATTCACCATGCTAATCAATCTGATTGTTCACCTACAACATGCCTCGAGCAACTCTTACCCATTCCTTCATGGTACAAATCTTCTACAATCAATCATCAAACTCTCTGGACCATGCCGTAGCAGTTGACAAAATCACAACTACCTGATCCGGCCACTTCAACATTCAATTTTAGTCCTTTTGCCATTGAAGCCCTTAAAATATTTAAATCTAGAAGAAACAGCTATATTCACGGTGCCAGACAACATATCGACGGTCAACATTCAAATTTGGACTCACTTTATATCACGACCATCAAATCTCCTCACTTTCTCAGGCTTCACACCTTAACTCTATAGGAATCCTGGTTTACATTTGTCTTTAGTCGCGAGATCACCCAGTCATCTTTTTTAACCTTAGTTACCTTAGCGATTTAGTGACTGTAGTCTTGTAATCTCATAGCTATCTCTTTAACCGCCAAACTCTTCAGAGATCACGCGACTGAAGAAATTCTAACTACCCGTCAGGTCGTGAGACAAAATCACTAACTGCGTTCTGATCGAGAGATTACCCGACTAAGGGAGAGCTAACTGTCTTGAATCCCTTTGACTTTATCTAGAGATTACGTGACTAAGACCTCACCACTTAGTCGCTAAACACATTTTCTTCTTTCCCCGATCTGGCGACTACAGGAGCTCCTTCAAATTTTCAATTTGGCGACCTAGCGACTATAGTCAAATCTAGTCGCAGAAATTTTTTTTTCTTTACGAGGTCACGCGACTGAGCAAATATATATACTATAATATTTCATCATGAGATCTGGCGACTATAGTCTCTGAGTCTCGTGAACTTTATTAATTCTTTAAAGATATTCAACGATCACCCGACCTAGAGATCTAGTGACTAACAAAGAGTCTCATAATCGCTAAAACTTCTTGACTTTTCAAATTTCTTCCTGAGAGCATGTGACTACTGTCGATCTCCTTCCTCACTTCATCCTACGGTCCACATCAAGTCGCGAGAACTTTTCTGACTTAACCATTTGATTTAGCGACCAAGAGATAACCGTGTCGCTGGATCGCTGGAGGTTTTCCACTTAACCATCAAGAACCTGAGACTTTGAGACCATACAGTCGCTAGATCGCTGAATAAAAACTTAACCGCTGGGGAAAACCTCAATATTATCTTTACTTTAACCCTACATCATCTGGAGACTCAGCGACAAAGAGTTTTGTTGAATCTCACAATCCTTTCATCAACTGGGGTTAAGTCCTGAGAACACACGACTGAGGCAATCTCCAAGTCGTTGAATATTTTCTTAACCCTGGGCTAGATCTGGAGACTAAAGACTTTCTCAGTCACTGAATCGCCAAATACATTATAAACTCTGAGCTCACTGAAATCAACGGCTGTTGCAAGACCGCGTAGGATAAACATCGTGCATCTTTTTCTTGAGAATATACGAAAACCATAGATCCTGACTGAACTTTAACTTACTCCATAAACTGAAGACCTCGGGCCCACTGACAACTGCCAACTCACTATCCTGCAACCAATAGAAAACTAACACCTCAGCATCTTCTGACATTAGGTCCACCTATACAATCTTCATCTGACATGGGCCTACCATCTCGCGACTTGGTGACTAACAGTATTTCACAATCGCCAGTCAAAAGGGAATATTTCAATTTCATTGAGAGATCACCCGACTAAAGCAAAATCATAGTCGCGAGAAGGAAAGGAATATTCGGTCTTCATCACGCGACCTAGAGACTGAGCTCAGAAAACTTGGGCCCACTAGGACATGTGGCACCTTATGATTTGTCTATCCATCCACGTCATTGCCAAGCTGTTTCCTTTGAACACCTCACTGCCACGTGTCACACTCTGATTTATTCTACAAATTGGCCGCTCAACTCATCTCTGACCTCAGCCGATCTGGAGATTTGGTGATTATGCAAAAATTTAGTCTCTGAATGAACTGCCAAGATCGGGAGACCCAACGAAAAACTGTGTCACTGAATTGTTGAATGCCAAGAACTTAACTGTCAGGATCAAGAGATTGCATGAACACACAGTCGCAAGGTCACCGAATGAAAAAGATAACCACTGGGATTAAGAGATCTGGCGACTGCAAAGAAAATACCGCCACTTCTATCAGGAGACCTAGTGACCAAAGGGCAATCGCTAAGTCTCAAAAGGATAAGGAATATTCTGTGGACATTGAGAGATCTCGTGACAAAAGCGTTTCTCGTAGTCGTAGGAAAGAAAGGAATATGCTGAATTTGTTAGGAGACTAAGTGACCGACCGGGAAAGAAAAGCGCACATGCTTTATAATCACTTAAGTGGCCTAAAAAAGGTAATGAAGAATTAGAATAGGGCCTGGATAAACTAGGGTTTTTTCCTCCAACAGCTAGAAATATGAAATTAGACCTAGGGTTTCAAGCCAAAGACAAGGAAAAGCTTGCAAAGAACTAGAAAAAAATTTATTGCCATGAAAAACTTTGCAGGTGCTAACAAGGTCTAGGAGTATCGACTTCTAGTAATAGAAAATTAACAAATCCATGTAGTAACTAATAGATTCTCAGCTGGATTATAATACAATAGATTTCCTAGAGGATTTCTCATCTCTTGTTGTATATGTCAAACAGATACAAGATTCATCCTTCTACCATTGAAATTGCCTATCATTATTGGCACTCAAGATCATAGAAACATCTAATGTGTGCAATTACAAGACTCCATGGTATTTCACCTCCTCTTATCCTTTCATCTTCTTTGATTTGCATAAGATTGCAATGTTTTTAAAATCTCTGATAGAATTCATATGGTCAAGCCTGACACTATCATTTTCATTTAAAGAATACATCATCCAACCAACTTTCTAACTGTAGATGAAATGCACATCCTCTTGGTTGTTTAGAGAGATTTGATATGCTTCCATTTCTAATGAATAGTTGATCATCACCAACTTCCACTCTTGTAGATGAAATGTACATCTTGATGATTGTATAGAAATATTTGATATGCTTCCTTTATAATGAGTAGCTCATCATCACCAACTCCCAATCTTGTGATGTACTACAAATAATTAGTATTTTCCCTTGCAATATTTATCTTCTCTAGAAAAATCATATCAACGATGGAGCCATCTTCATATGAGGTGGCATTTTCTTTATAGGATTCTCAAACAAGTTTTCCAACATTGTCATATTCATTTAAGATCTTTCCACCCTAACCTTTGCAATATTGAACACCACACTCTTACAGTCAGGGGGAGTACTAACAAATCAAAGAGTTATGCTATTATTTTTATTATTAAATATGACTATTGTATTGGAATCTACATCAAAGTTGGCAATTAATGCAACATAATTTCTAGCCCCTACATATTCACCAAAAATTGATCTTGTTAATGTTCCTAGAATTCATTTGATCATCTCTCTCGAGGGTTGACTCGAATTTGTCACCAAATCATATTAGTTAAAGATCTATTGGGATCAAGATGATAATACTAAAAGTTGATATTTATGCCCTTAACATTATTTCCATTGTTCTTTGACTGATGTTTCCTCTTTAAGGCTCATTATTCTTTACAAAAATCTAATTTTCTTTAAGAGAAAACTGACATTCTTTATGTTCATTGTTTTAATCATGTTTATCTCATTGTTCACTACGTAATTTCTCATATTCTTGATGTCATCAATACATTGTTGATCTTCATTGGGTATGGTAATCACTATTTTTAAAATTTCAAATCTCTTTAAGGTATCTTCTTTGACATGCATCTTTGATATTACTATTTTGATCTTTTGCTTCCTATTCTTTTTTACTTCTTCACATTCCATCTCACTATCATTCCAATTCCAATTTTCATTGTATATTGTCTTCTCACTGCATTTCTTTTTCTATCACCGAATTTTCATGATAGAGATGTACTATCCTCTACTCAAATTGTGTCTACCTATGTCATACAATAACAATATTTTCATCTCCATAATAACACTGAGATCTCTCTTTTATCTTCTCTTCATCACTAGTTTACTATTTTGCATCTTTGATCTTATTGTATTTTGATGCACATCATTGTTTTAAGCCTTTCACAGTGCCACTTCTATGAAAATATTAGACATCATTGTCCTTTGTTCTATTATTGCTTATCATTGCCTTATTTTCACCATCTACTATCACATGCTTTGTGACTATCTCAGTTCTTGATAGCAATCTATCTCCTTGCTGCCATTAGATATTTGACATTACTGCCCTTTAATACATATTAATGATATTTTATTTTCATTGTCTATGATATGACATCAACCATTTTCCCAATTTACTTGGGGTCTAACAATGAGTAATCAAAAGGTAATGAAATACATGAAAAGAGGCCTTTCACTATTTCATGACCTTTTGAAACCCGATCATTAAAGGAGCCTAGAATCTACTACTAAAAAAAGGAGAAAACTTGTGGTTTGAATGCTTATCACTTTAGAAGCATAAAATTAAGGGTAATTGTAATATTTGAAATTTTAAAATTAGCCACATGGTCAAAACCATAGGCAACATAGGATAAGGATGATCTTCTCTTGTGTGTTGTCCATCATGCCACTAATTTTTGTTTCTAATCCATGGGGCCCTTTGTTTATGTTGGTGGTGTATTTGTCTTTGATCGATGTAAAATGGAATATATGTGTTAGTTGCAAAATCTCTGTTTGAGAAATCATCTTATGGGTCGACAACATTACATTATATATGATCATGCTTTATTTTGTTTGACAATAGAGCCTCGAGAATTTAACCATGTTGAAGGTGCCTCATTTTATTGTTTGGCCAAGTGACTTCTATTGCTATGTTTCATTTATTATTGGATGATGGATCTGTGTCCTACATTCCATATTTCTTTTTATACAGGTCCAGTTTTGTGTCACACATAAGGGTTGTTACTAGAAAAGATTAATTGTTGTTTCATTAACATGATGCTTCACATGATACACATGATTTGTGTAGTTCCTTTAACCAATTTGTTAGTTTGAGTGAATTAATTGAAGCTATATCTGATAATGAATGTAAAAATGAAAATGATGATATATTCAAATCTGCAAATGTTGTTGGATGTTTTGAAAATAATGTTGATGTTAAGATCACAAAAAGCATGAGATATGAAGGTAAAAGATTATGAAAGTGTGGACAAGGAATCACTACTATACCATGACCTCTAAGGTTTCCTTCATTAGATGAGTGTTTGGAAGAAAATCTGATACAACCAATTTGATAACAGATAACATGAAAGAGATATAACATTCAAAAATAATAAAAACCAAATAACATTCTTTATTGCAATCACACAATGAATAACATGGCAGCTTGGAAAATAATACATAGGCTACATATTTATCGAAAGAAAACATCTTTTAAAAACTCCTCAAAACTTATAAAATCTCCATCTTGCATGAAGAATCTTTGAAGCATAAACCATCTACAATTGTGTATAGAAATGCACAACTTAGTGAAGTCCTCTCAAGTTTCTATCACACGTGTCTCTATTAAGACACTCTTTCAAGTAGCCATTAGAGCCATTTCATATGCACAAGTAATGAACATGCATATTTGCATAAGCACTACTAGGAGCTTACCCACCAACACATGTACTATTGTGAAATATCATCACAAGTCTATTTGTTGCAGGGTCTAGCTCCCAGTAATGCTTGTTCGACAAATCTGCATGTTTGTCACCTATGCATATACCTTCTTTGATCGACTCTTATATGCACATGTACTATTGTGAACATGCAGATTTTCTATAGTTGTAATGATTTTTCTTATTTCTTGTCTTTTGTCCATTTTTTATTCCCTATGTCTGTGCTTGGTGACAACATTTTGAACATTGTTGACATACTTAAATGGAATACACAATACGAAATGATGAATGCTCAATTGTTGTAATAGAAAAGTATTAGAACCATCCATTTCTAAAATTTGATTTGGTGTGATAAATGTCCCTTTGCGTTGAGAAAATTATAGTTGAGAAAATGGTTATTCAGTGACGATTTGTATCTGCAGGTTGCAAACAAATCATCCTTCTTCCACCAATGAGTCATTCCATTCAAGAAAGACCATGTCTGATGATATCAACCCACAACAAAATAGGGAGACAATTTCTAGACTGCGGTCTAACTTTAAAAGAAAAGGTGATGGAAGATGTTATTGTCCTTGCAAAATTTGTAAGGGCTTAAAGACTCAAAGATATCTAATCAAAACAGCCAAGGAACATTGTAGGAAGCATGGTCACATTGAAGGGGGAAATGAATTTCATCCATTGGTATGTATTTTAATAATTTATAAAATACATAAGACATGATTTGATGATGACATCATGGTCATGGTTAATATAAGGTCATCATTTTGATATAGGTCAACCACCCTAGGTTTCATGGTATGGACCATGACAATCCAAAGAATGTGGATTTCCAAATGAGGGAACATAAAGGTGTAAATATAGAAGTAGAAGGTAATGATCCCATGGAAGAAGATCATGATGATCAAGATGATCATGATGATCAAGATGATGATGATGATGATGATGATGATGATGATGATGATGATGATGACAATGATGATGATGTTGACGCAGGTGACCTTGATGTACCTATACTTTAGAAGGCACACAATCCCCTATACGAAGGCTCCCAAACAACTCTTCTTTCCCCTGTATTGTTGTTGGTTTCTTGAAGGTTATGAATGGTTTATCCAATGTAGCAATGCCATGTATGTTAAGGTATGTCATCCTTTTTCATTTTTTTAGTCATAATAGCTTAGCACAATTTATGGATTACCATGCACACAATAGAAGTCAAGATGGCATTATGTGAATGCCTGCGGATGGTTTAGCATTTAAGGAAATAGAGAAAACTTGGCCACACTTTAAAGAAGAACCTCGTAATCTCAAGCTTTCATTGGCAGTGGATGGTGTCTATCCATTTGGAGAGATGAGATTGGTTTACTCGGTGTGGCCTATTTTTGTTATCAACAATAACATTTCTCCTTGGATGTCCATAAAGAGGGAGCATATAATGTTGGCAATGATTGTTCCAAGTATTTTTTCATTTAATAGTCATCTAAATTAATTTATTATAAATAATCCATCAAAATGGTCATAATAATTAGGTAATGTTTTTGTTCATTCAACTAGGTAAATACCAAGTAAAAGATATCAATGCATATATTGAGCCCCTTATCGATGAGTTGATGATGTTATGAAATGGGGTCACTATGTATGACATCTCTAGATCAATAGGACAAAGACAATTTCAATTCCATGCAATGCTTGTATGGACAATACATGATGCCCCTAGGCTAACACATTTTTGTGGTATGTTCTCTTCTTAACACCTCTTTTTTGCTATGTTATAGTGCTAACACAAAGTTAACATATTTAATCCAATTATACAGGATCTTGTAGGTCTTCAGACAAAGGGAAAATTTTTATTTCCAATTTGTGGTCCAAAGATGAAATCTTTTTATTCAAAAAGTTTAGAAAAGTAGGTGTTCAATGAGCATATACACTTTCTCCACATAAATCATAAGTATCAAATTACCGAGAAACATCTTTTCAATGGAAAAGAAGAGACTACATCAAAGCCATGAAGAATGACACCTCACCTATGGAAGTTGGAATACAATAAAATAAATCATCGAAGTAATGTCATTCCATCTGATGGTTTTTGTTTAAAATTTATATTTTGATATTGTGTTTTGTTTACTAATGATGTAATTGATGCTCGTGAAGGTCATCAAGGCATTAATGACCAACTTCCAAAAGGATTAAAAAGTTATCCTATGCAATTTAGTAGCTTGTCTTACTACAAGAAACTCCCAATCATGCATTTGTTTGAAGCTATGCATATTGGAAAGAATGTAACAGAGACATTATAGAAAATGTTAGATGGAAGGCGTGACAAAGAAAAAATTGTCAAAATTTGTAGTGACATTGAAGAATCCAACCATGCAATGAAAAATTCCATTTGATCAAATAACAATGGAGACCAGATTGATACAAGCTCCCTTACTTGGTTATTGCCGGAGCAGTAGAGTAGTGCTATAAAATAAGTCATAAAAAAAATATGATTTCCCACAGGATTTGCTGTGGACATAAACAATCTCATATCAAAGAAAAATGTATGTCAATCATGTGTTTTACTTAGAGGTTCCACATAAATAGGGTTGGTCATTTGTTGTTAGACATGATCCAAGAGGAAGGTCGATAAAGTATAATGTTATGGAAGAAGAAGATATTGAAGATGATGAAGAAGAAGATGATGATGATGAAGATGATGGTGATGATGATGTTGTTGTTGTTGATGATGATGATGATGATGATGATGATGATGATGATGATGATGATGATGATGATGATGATGATGATGGCGATGATACTGATGATGATGATGATGATGGATGAAGAAGATGATCAATGACATGATTGAAATGTACAAGGTATGTGATTTAATTATTTATATATATTTATATTGATTAGTATATATATTTAATATTGATTTATTAGTTTCAATTCTAATGATTACAACATATGTGATTTATAATTACCAATGTTTTTCTTCTGATGCTTAATTAATTGTTGTTGAGACATGTATATATTTTGTTTGATTGTCACCCTTTTTGCAAACAGGCAACTGACTACAGACACCATCACCCCTTCTGTTGACGATCTTGCATTCCATATATAAGGTAAATTTGTTCATGTTTAAGATCTTTCATATTGTTCACGTTGTCTTATAAGTTATTTGTAGCATATGTATCATGCAATTTTTAGCTAACTTAAGATAAATGATTAACATATGCAAGAAATTTAACCCCTTTAGCGAGGATCCTGCACAGTGACATGGATCAATAGGTATAAGTCAATAAATAGACATAATCTTCTTATATTATTCTTGTTTATCACTGAACACGTATTTTATAAATAGACATATTATATAATCATATAATGTATATGTTGGAGATTTGCCAGCAGGCCAATACTGATTATATGTTTGTCATTGATGACAACATATGGAAAGTAGCATGTGTGGAAGTCTTATATAGTAAGATTTCTGTATATGTAGCATGGACATGATATCAACATGATATCATCGGCACAGAGGTTAACTCTTAGTACAAACAGTTATATAGCAGTTGGTGTCAGTAGTGTTCCTAACAGAGTTAAGGGCAGTGTTGTATGTATGGTTGTACGTATAGTTATAATGCAGCCTTTTGCGCTTGGATATATGTTGAAGACATGTTAGTGATGTTAAGTTCATGGATGCATGGTTTGATGATGAACACAAGTGAAGTTATGCAATCGTTATTCGCTAGTAGCAGTTTTCGGTGTTTGTTCATAACAGCTAACAGAGATTTTATTCGTTCTTGAGTTGTGTCTATCTTGAGGTTATGCTCCCTTGGAGTTAATCTTGGACAAGTGTTATTGATGTTTGGTTAAGAGTGCTTGAATTAATTCAACTTATAGAGAAAGTTCCATTTATTTTGGTAGAGCCGACAGTGTGTAGTGTGCATCTACATTTATTTTATTAGACAGGTCCCAGAATAAGTTGCGTGCATAATAGAGCTGACATAATGTTTATTTGAGTTTGTTATAGTTTCTCTAATATAATTTAAAGATGGTTCTAATAGGCCAACTTGATTATATCATTTGGAGGAAAGATATTTATAGGCAGTCATTCGTGATTGCTGAAGTGTGGTTGACAGTTGATTAAGCAGAGCAGAGCAGAGTGTGTGAAGTGTAGAGCCATTAGAAGAAGGTCTATGTGACCAAGTAAAGTACTTGTGCTATTCATTGGAACTGATCTAGATAGTAGGTCAAAGTGCAGTTCACCAAGATCTAGATATAGTGTGTATCTGTTATTCAGAAGGTTGTAGCCTTCGCCCATTTGAGCAGTGAGCTCTCAGACAGTGTGTCCTCTCCCCTAACAAGGAAAATTGTAAAAGAATCCTAATAGGGTCAAACTCTTGACCAAGTCTACTCTACTTAATATATTGTAAAGCTACTCCTAATAGGGTAAAGGATCTTCTAACAAGGATCATTATACACTAGTACAAAATATTAGTGGGTATCAAGTCCCACCGGGGTTTTTACCTATTTGGGTATCCCCATTACCAAAAAATTGGTGTTGTGTTCTTTTGTTCTTTCATTGTGTTTATACTTTATGTTTAAGTATACTTAATTGGATAAAGAATTGAATCTTGTAGATAACTAATTCACCCTCCCCTCTTAGTTATCTCTTGGGACTGTTCCTAACAATTGGTATCAGAGCCAAGTGCCTCAAAGAGAAATTTTAATAGCTTGAGGTTGATCAGATGGTGTACTTTAGGAAAGAAGGTCCTAAGTTTGATGGAGAGAATTATCTTGATTAGAAGAAAAAGATGGTGACTCATTTGAAATGCATTTCTTTTGAAGTTTTTGATGTGACTATCAAGGCATCTAAGATACCTACCCTAGAAGACCTTGCACAAGAAGATGCTACTGATAGGAAAAAGGAATTGTTTCATCATAATGCTATTGATAAAGAAGCCCTTATCATCACCCTATCTGATGGAAAGTTTTTAGAAATAAAAAAGGTGGATACATCCCATAAAATATGGAACCACCTAGACTACATATTTGAAGGAGACAAACAAGCAAAGGATGTGCGCAGAAAGACATGGAAGAAAAGATACAATGCATTAGAGATGCTTCTTGAAGAAAACATCAGAGCTTACAATCAAAGGATAAATGAAGCAGTTGTTGGAATCAGAAACAATGGTGGAGAGATTTCAAAGGAGGACATTATGGAAAAATTGATGACTACTCTTAATCCAGAATATGAAAGCAAGATCAACATCCTTGATGAGACCATGCAACTTACATCAAACTTTAAGAGAGAGACTTTGATCAGAAAATTCTATACTTTTGAGATCTCAAGATTGAAGTCAGAGCCAAAGAGTGAAATGGCCTTCAAAGCAATAGTTCATGGTAAGAAATCTGCAAACACTTCTGGTAATTTTGATGATGATGATGATGAAGAGAAAACTCCAGAGGATTTCATTGCTATGATTGCTAAAAGAGAAAAGAAAGGAAAAGGAAAATATAAAGGTCAATTACCATTTAAGTGATTTTCATGTAATAAGATTGGTCACTTTGCATCTAAGTGTCCTACTAGAGCTAGAAAGTTCAAAATGGATTACAAGCCTAAGTATTCTAAGGAATGCTACTATGCTGGAGATGGAGTATTAGATGATGAATCTGGTGAAGAAGAAATTGGATTCATTGCTATTGTAGATAAAATGAATAATAAGATAGCTTATGAAGAGAAGAAAGGAAATCAAGAGCTTGCATTGATTTCACAAGCTGACATAAGGACAGACTGGATTATAGACAGTGGTTGTTCACATCACATGATAGGTGATAAAGGAAGGTTTGTTCATTTGGACAAATACAATGGAGGTATGGTCAGATTTGGAGACAACACTCCTAAGCCAATAGTTGGTAGAGGAGCCATCACTTTGGATGGAAAGAATAGTACTGATGATGTTCTTTATGTTGATGGTTTGAAACATACCCTTCTCAGTGTTGGTCAGTTACTTGGAAAAGGCTATCAATTGGAGTTCAAAGATGACAAATGCATCGTTAACAACAAGGATGGTGTTATGATTGCATCAGGATCAAAGACAAGAGGTAATGTGTTTCAACTCAATTCAGAAGAAAGTTGTTTTGTTGCTAAAGTTGATGACAGTTGGTTGTGGCATAAGAGACTATGTCATATTAATTTTGATAACATAGTAAAGACAAGCAATGTAAAAGCAGTAAGAGATCTACCTAGCATAGAAAAGCCAGTTGATACTATATGCAGGGAATGTGTGATGGGAAAGCATGTGATAAATTTATTCAGGAGCAAGCAGAATTTAGCAGAGAGCAAGTTGGATCTGATTCATACTGACCTATGTGGTCCAACTCAAACAAGATCATACTATGGTGAAAGGTATTTCATTTTGTTTGTTGATGATTATACTAGGATGATGTGGGTTGTGTTCTTAAAAGATAAGTCAAAAGCATTTGAGAAGTTCAAAATATTCAAAGCTAAGGTTGAGAATGAATCTGGACTAAAGATAAAATGTTTGAGATTGGATAGAGGAGGAGAATTCACCTCTGATAGATTCTATGAGTACTATGAAGAACATGGCATAAATAGACAATTAAGTGCACCTAGAACCCCTCAATAGAATGGATTTGTAGAGAGAAGGAATAGGATAATTCTTGATACAACACACACCATTATGATAGAAGGAAAAGTTGCACACACCTATTGGAGAGATGTGGTCAATACAATAGTCTATACCATCAATAAAATTCAATTGAGGCCAGGCATTGAAAAAACACCATATGAGCTATGGTTTGGTAATGTTCCCATAGTAAAATACTTTAGAATCTTTGGAAGAAAGTGCTACATTAAGAGGGATGAAGCAATAGGCAAGTTTGATGCAAGAAGTGATGAAGGTATTTTTCTTGGTTACTCTACTAAAATTAAATCTTATAGATGTTTCAATTTAAGGTTGAAGAAGATCATTGAAAGTGCTCATGTAAAGATTGATGAAAATTTTATGATTCAAGAAAGATATCATGATTACTCACCCATGATTGAGGAAGAACCTAGACCCTCTACTAGTGAGACAGTTATTGAAGAAATGTTTGATAGTATTGTCGTGTTATTCAATGACCCTGAGACAAGTGAAGAAGAAACTCCTGAGGTTGATAAGTCAACATCACCCAAAGTTCCAAAGTTTACATCAAGAAATCATTCCAAGATAGACATCATTGGAGATCAGAGTGCCAAAGTCCTAACAAGGTCCCTAGCAAAGAACTTAGCTAGCAATGAAGCGGTATGTTTACTATCTCAGATTGAACCTTTAAGTGTTGAAGATGCATGTAATGATTCAAATTGACATGATGCTATGAAAGAAGAAATTGATCAGATTGTTAAGAATGAAACTTGGGAACTGGTCCCAAGACCTAGTGATAAGAATGTGATTGGAACAAAATGGATATTCAAAAACCAGATGAATGAAGATGGTACAGTAGTAAGAAACAAAGCAATATTGGTATGTAAAGGATATGTGCAAAGAGAAGGCATTGATTATTCAGACACATTTGCACCTGTGAGTAGATTAGAAGCTATTAAGTTGTTTCTAGCTTATGCTATAGTCAAAAACTTCAAAGTTTATCAGATGGATGTCAAGTCAGCATTCTTGAATGGAGATTTGAAAGAAGAAGTATACATTGAGCAGCCAGAAGAATTCACCTTATCAGACAGACCTGATATGGTATGTAGATTAAATAAGGTCCTCTATGGACTTAAGCAAGCCCCTAGAGCATGGTATGAGACACTAGACGGATACTTAACAAAGATTGGATTCAAGAAAGGAGTAGCAGATTGTAATCTATTCATTAGAGAGACATCTGAAGGTTTAATTCTTGTAGCTATATTTGTTGATGACATTATCTTTGGAGGTAATGACAAACTAAGTGATGAATTTGCCAAAGAAATGCAGAATGAGTTTGAGATGAGTATGATTAGTCCTATCAAATACTTTTGGAACTAAATGTGCAGCAAACAGAAAAATGAATTTTTATTAGTCAGTCAAAATATGTGAAAGAGATACTAAATAAATTCAAGATGGATGATTGCAAGCCAGTAGGAACCCCTATGATCACTGGATGCAAGCTTACAAAAGAAGATGACTCACTAGTAGTAGATATAACATTGTATAAGTCTATGATTGGTAAACTCATATATCTTACTCAGACTAGACCTGATATTTCAAATACAGTTGGCATAACTAGAAGATTTACAATAGAACTTAAACAAAGTCACCTCATGGCAGTAAAAAGAATATCCAGATACTTGCAGGGCACTCTAGATTATGGTCTATGGTATCCCAATTCAGAAAATGTTGAGCTTCATGTGTACATTAATGTAAATTGGGTAGGATGTGTTGATGACAGAAAGAGTACTTCAGGAGGAGCAGTATTTCTTGGTGACAAACTTGTCACTTGGATAAGCAAGAAACAAAATTGTATTTCTCAGTCAACAACAGAAGCAGAGTATGTTGCAGCAGCCTTGAATTGTTCTACAATTGTTTGGATCAAGCAAATGATAAAGGATTTTGGAATTTAGATTGATTGTCCTATTGTTATTCACTATGATAACACTAGCACTATCAATATGTCAAAGAACCCTATGATGCATGCAAAGACAAAGCACATTGAGATCAAGTATCACTTCCTAAGAGAGAAAGTGGTAGAGAAAGAAGTCAAGTTGGACTATGTGAGTACTAAGGATCAGTTGGAAGATATATTCACAAAGCCCTTGCCTAAGGATACCTTTGAGTATCTTAGGGAGAACTTGGGAGTCATTCCCTTCCCTGTTTCTACTTAGAAGAAAGAAGGAATGGCATCAGTCCTCTAGGACTGGTGGAAGGTTGACTACTCTACCTCAGGAGTAGTGCTAGTGCTTAAAATAAATGGCACCCTTTACCATTGATGTCAAAGGGGGAGTAATATATAGAGTCATGAAAAATAGAAGCAAAAGAGGAGTAATATACTAAGGGGGAGCAGCATTCAGATATGACAACAATTTAGTTGAGGAAATGGAGAATATTAGAAAATATTGCAGTAGATGGAGGATTCATCTTTGGGGGAGTTTTGAAGAGGAAATGAAGAATTTTATAAAAGAAATGTTCATTTGGGTTGGTGGTGGTTTTTCATTCCACATGTTGCCATCAATGCCAGAGGGGGAGATTGTTGGAGATTTTCCAGCAGACCAGTACTAACTGTATATTTGTCATTAATGACAACATATGGAAAGTACCATGCATGGAAGTCTTATACAGTAAGCTTTCTATATATGTAGCATTGACATGATATTAGCAGGATATCATGGGCGTAGAGGTTAACTCTTAGTACAAACAGTTATATAGCAGTTGGTGTCAGCAGTGTTCCTGACAGAGTTATAGGCAGTGTTCTGTGTATGGTTGTCTGTATAGTTATCATGGAGCCTTGCACGCTTGGATATATGTTGAAGACATGTTAGTGATGTTAAGTTCATGGATGTATGGTCTGATGATGAACACAAGTAAAGTTATGCAGTCATTATTCGCCAGTAGCAGTTTTTGATGTTTATTCAAAAGAGCCGACAAAGATTTTATTGGTTCTTGAGTTGCGCCTATCTTGAGGGTATGAGCCCTTGGATTTAAGCTTGGACAAGTGTTATTGATGTTTTGTTAAGAGTGCTTGAGTTAATTTAGCTTACAGAGAAAGTTCCAGTTATTTTGGTAGAGCCAACAGTGTGTAGCATGCATCTACATTTATTTTATTAGACAGGTGCAAGAATAAGTTGCGTGCATAATAGAGCTGACATAATGTTTATTTGAGTTTTTTATAGTTTCTCTAATATGATTTCAAGATGGTTCTAATAGGCTGACTTGATTATATCATTTGGAGGAAATATATTTATAGGTAGTCATTCGTGATTGCTGAAGTGTGGTTGACAGTTGATTAAGTAGAGCAGAGAAGAGTGTGTGAAGTGTAGAGCCATCAGAAGAAGGTCTATGTGACCAAGTAAATTACTTGTGCTATTCATTGGAACTAATCCAGATAGTAGGTCAAAGTGCAGCTCACCAAGATCTATATATAGTGTGTATCTATTATTCAAAAGGTTGTAGCCTTCACCCATTTGAGCAGTGAGGTCTCGAACAGTGCATCCTCTCCCCTAACAGGGATAATTGTAAAAGACTCCTAATAGGGTCCGACCCTTGACCAGGTTTACTATACTTAATATATTGTAAAGCTACTCCTAACAAGGTAAATGATCTTCTGACAAGGATCATTATACACTAGTACATAATATTAGTGGGTATCAAGTCCCACTGGGGTTTTTACCTATTTGGGTTTCCCCATAACCAAAATATTGGTGTTGTGTTCTTGTGTTCTTTCCATTGTGTTTATACTTTATTGGATAAAGAATTGAATCTTGTAGATAACTAATTCAGCCCCCCCCCTCCCCCTCTTAGTTATCTCTTGGGACTATTCCTAACAGTATAGACAAAGAAGAATCATATAGAGATATAATTATATAATCACTTTCAACTTACATTTTATATCTCCCATGTATAGACAAAGAAGAACCGTATGTATGGGTCACGACTTGATTATTCTATATATATAATTTAATTATTATCAAAATTTTATTTGAAGCAGGGACATGACAATATCTTATTTGATGGATTGCAGGACCCACCAAATAGGTACTTGTCAAATCTATGTACATCGAATGAGGGAAATGAGGGAATGGTAGGTGAAAGTTCTACATGTAGTATGGCTAAAATTGGGAGATCAACTAGAGGTCAAAAGATTAGAAAAAAATTTAATAAAAGCATGCTATTTTTCCTTGCTAAAGGGGGGTCATGTTCTTATGATGATGAGACCAAACATGACATCAAGGTGCCCTTTCGGTACACACATCTTGAGAAAGAATGGGTACCCAATGAGCTACCTCCATTGAACACTAATTTTTGTGTTAATGAGAGGATATATCACATAGCTCCATCCTCATTATATGATTTGGGCCTATTTTCCATAGATGGGATAAAGGTATGTTACAACAAAGTTGTTAAATTGATGGAGTATGTCGGTCCTTGTTACAATTACAATGATTGGATGAGGATTGTTCAATATAAAAAAAGTATGTGTAGGTATGCACTATCAACAAATTATATACAATGGAAAGAAAATGATCAAAGTAAAAGATTTGCTATGTACATTGATGGGAGACCAAAAGCAAAAGGGAATATTGTAGGTTTTATAAATAGTACGCAACCTTACTCAACTAATAAGAAACCCAATTGCATATTTGAGGTGTGTGAGGGGAATCAAGTTTTTGTATGTGCGATAAAATCAATAATTGCAGGGGAAGAATTACTAATAGATTACCATTTAAATCGCATAAATACAAACATAGTTATTATCATAAGGGTGGTAAGTACTGTATACCATTTTATTAATAAGTTTTTTTTGCTAAGTCTATTGCTTTCAGTTCACTGAAGTTTTTATATTCAATCTTTGTCATAGGACGATATGGATCCCCCACATGATAGAGGTCATGGGGGTGCTCCTCCCACCCATTCTTCAAAAATGATAAACCTTATTAAAATTGTACAAATTAGATAGTTGAAAATTTTTATATTATTATGATAGTTTTACTGATATTCATGTCACAATTTGATGTTTAGGATAGGGGAAAAGAACCTGCAACAATAGAGGCAGTAGTTGTAGATACAGATGATGATATCCCAGAAATCCCTAATTTAATAAATATGTTGAAGAAAAAACTAAAAAGAGTCAATGTAGAAATTATTAGCATTTTGGAAGATGTAAATCCAACTGAGGAGATGCTGAAGAGGCAAGATGAATTGATGGTGCAAGCACATCATTTTGAAGTAAGCAGTAATGAATCTTTAGTTATAAACAAATTTCAATAAAGGTTTATATTTTATACTCTTTTATCTCGTGAACTAAAATATGTATGTGTTCTTGTTACATGATTTTTTTCTTGGTCAAGTACATTGCGGTGAGGCTGGTACTAGTAGAGCTCTGGCCATCTCAGGTAAAATAATCCTTAAGTTGACAAGTTACAAGGAATTTTTTCTTTAGGAACATTCAAAAAATTCTTAAGCTAACTCTTACTTTTATTATTTCAGAATGTCTTTGCTAACAATGTATTGTTTAGGTGATCAAGTGCAGGCGACTCCTCCTAGGAGTTTGACTGACATCCATCTGAGATTGCTAGGTGCAATGTCGGCAACAAGGGGCATGCAAACATCTATGCCTTCATGGTCTATGCCTGGTAAATCCTTGTTTTTCTATATTTGGTTTTGTGTTAATTATGAATTGATAATTTGTACTTTAATCTTGGGTGCATCTCATAGTGGATTAATTTTGTGGAGTGGGAGGTACACCGACACCGTCTACTATGCTAGATACAGATCATAGTACATGTATTGGTGATAATTCACCATCATTTCCTGGATCTACCCATGTTTCTAGCACAGGAGTTATGCAGACATCATTGTTGATTGACGATAAAGAATTGATGCCTTTAAAATGTCCTAATTAGCTTCCAAGCTCTTTAAAATTATTATTTTTTATATTGTAATATGCATTTACCTATTCATAACAAGTTTTGGATTGATGATCCAATGACATTATTTGCAAGAAATGATTCTTTTTATAAGACGCTTTATGACCTCACATTGAAGATATTCGAGCCCACCATACGTACAAGGTGGAACATCTTAAGTGAACTAACCCTATCCCACTATTTTTATTTCATATCATTAATTGGTACAATATTTTTCCTTTCATTTAGGCTTTTTCTTTTACTATATTCAAGGTACACAACTTTAGTTAATTTTTCTATCTAAAAATTGTCTTTTTTCTTAGAAGGTAGAACTTGCAAGAAAAAAAATTAAAAGATCAACTCATTAAAGATTTAGAGCATGAGTTTGGTAGTAATATTTTTAAGGAGAAGAAAATTTTAGAAAAAGCTACCAAACATCTTAAGACTATGAGTGACTCATATAGAAGGAGTCTCATCTAGAACCCAGAGTATGAGCATCCTCCCTTTATTCCAGTGAGGGACTCATATAGAATGAGTCTCATCTAGAACCCAAAGTATGAGCATCCTTCCTTTATTCCAGTGAGGGATTGGAATGAGTTCATTTTGGATGCAAAGGAGAAAAGGAATGCTCAAAGAGGAATTAGACCAGAAAATGAGAGAAGAAGGTGTACAATAGTATTTGATGAACTACAACTGATTTGAATAAACTGTATAACTTGAAGATCTATGATTTAAGATCACTGAGTTGCTGATTAGATATGTAAGATGATTAAGTTAGTAATATGTTGTCATTGATCTCAACTAGTTTTGACAATACTTATCTTGTAAGTTACTATACCCAAACATTTGTAGAAAGAAGAAGAGAAGAGATGAAGAACAGATATATCTACATGAGGAAGATGGATATGACAGATGAGGATAAGAAATACATTAGGTACCTTATGAATGAGTCTATGACCTTATGTTATTGACTTGATTATGTTGCATTCATCTATGACAAAGGATAGAGAAAAATGCACAAAGCATTGTTGTCAGTTAAAGAAGCATTTTAGTATACACCGACATAGTGTAGTGTATACCGAGCATAGTATAAACCAAGCTTGTGCTCATTGACACATTTCTTTATTAACCGAGCAGGAGAAAAGAACTAAATGATTAGTTTAGCTGATGGAAGTTGATGAGTTGTAAAGTGTTATGATTACGAAGTTGGAGATAATGTTTGTTACAAAGATCGAGGACTAACATAATTTGAAGAAGATCTAAGGTATTGAAACAAAACATGTTACTGACACATCAGCCGAGGAAGGTTAAAGTGGCAAAATCACCAAAGGAGATTAAGTGGCAAAATCTGATGGATGGAATTAAAATAGTTTACTTGTCTATTTAAGAGACTAGGATTTCACGATGAAATTATGTCAGAAGAAGGAGACTGCAAAGATATCATGTGAACAAGCTTCATGCATGCTTGATCAGACTAGTTAAGGAGAACCAAACTACAGAGATTACTGAGCTTCAAAAAACTATAACCGAGCGATAGTAAGTTACTAAATATTGATTGAAATAAAATTGATATATTGATTAGAGGATTTGAATGATCTTAATATAGATTTGATAATCTACAATTGAAGTTGTGATGTAATCAGATCAACTTCTATTACATTTTAACCATTGTAAATAGATAAATCTCTTAACATAGTGGACTAGAAAGTCTTGTAATGTCATTCATAGAGTGTACATTTGTTATCTTGTCAACCCCATAGTGAATTCTAGTTGGACGATAACGGTTGGTCTAAAATCCTCTAACAAGGTCACACCTCACAGTGCGTTTGTAACTTTTAACAGGGTTGGATCTTCACCGACCTCACTTCAGAAGAGTGAACAATTTTTGGGTTGCCAGTCCCATGTGGTTTTTCCCTTCACAGGGTTTCCATGTTAAATCTCTTGTGTTATGTGTTGATTGTGATGATTGTTTGTTGTCATACTTTATGTGTTGCATATTGGATTTGATCGGTAAGAACTATATGTTATTAGCTGGTAATCGGTAAAAGCACAAACATAATACTATTTTATGTTACCAATCTACATAAGTTTTAGTAAATTGTTTTTGGATATACATTTTGAAGATTGGGACTATGGATAACTGACTCAACCCCCTCTCAGTTATTCTAACAATTGGTATCAGAGCATTGGTTGCTTGGAATAGAGTTTAGAGGACTTTAGCACAAAGATCTCAAAATGTATAAGAGGGAAGTGCCAAAGCTAAATAAGGATAACTTCACAGTATGGCAAAGCCAAATGAAGTTGGATGTATCTAGAATTGGGAATTATGTCCTTACACTAATGGAGAATGGCTACATTGCACCGCCCACTAGTCCCTTGACTCTCGATCAACTGAGAGACAGGCATGAACATAATGTTACTATGATGGAGATTGTTGCTACCTATACAGATGTCAAATTTGAAGATATTAAAAATTGCACTACTGTTAAAGATATGTGGGATAAACTTGCTCAAGTTTATAGTGGTGATGTGAATGTCAAAAGATCTAGAGCTAAAAGCTTAAGGGGAAGATTCGATGATATGAAGATGAAGGAAGGATAAAATATTGTGTAGTACACAAATAGATTAAAGAGGTAGTCCTTGCTATTAGAGCATCTGATGGTGTTATTGACGAAGAGATAGTGGTAAGAAAAGTTCTCGAAACCTTATTGTCAGTTTATGCAATCAGAATATCTGCAATTCATGAAACTAGGTCTGCATCTGGTAACAACCTTACTCTTGATAATCTGATTGGTAAGCTTACAACCTTTGAATTGAAAAACTTTGATAATAGTGTTGTACTATCTATTGAATTTTCTTTTATGTCTTCTCTGAAGATTGGTAAGTCTAGTAGCAGAAATAAGAATGATGATAGTGATAGCAATACTGATGATGAGCTTGATGAACTTGAAGCTCTTGTTGCCAAAAGGTTACCTAAAGGTAAAGGAAGATATAGAGGTAAATTACCTTTAGCATGCTTTAATTGTAAAGAGGTTGGTCATATTGCTGCTAGATGTCCACACATGAAAGATGATGATAGAAATAAAGACCGATCTGGTGAAGGAAGTTATGGGAGAAGAGGCAACAGAAGTTACTGACACTACAACAGAGACAACTGAGACAATAATGATAAAAGCAAGAAGGTGTGCTACAATGTAGAAGAATATTTCACCGATACTGACACTGATGAAGATGTGGAGGTAGTATTTGTTGCAATGAAGGATGACTCAGAGGAAGATAAAATGTATGTAGAGAAAACACTTATCTCTAAGGTTAATAAAGATGATACATGGATCATAGATAGTGGTTGTACACATCACATGATTGGTAATGAAGAAAAATTTGATCATCTTGAAGAACACAATGGAGGATCTATTAGAATGGGTAATGATGCACCTTGTATGGTTAGAGGAAAAGGATCCATGATGATAAATAATAAAATTAGATGTGACAATACTTATTGGGTAAAAGGTCTAAACTATAATTTGCTAAGTGTGGCACAGATGAACAATTCAGGCCACTGAGTTGCTTTTGAGAGAAAGAAAGTGAAGATATTTGATGACGGAGGAAGACTTATTGGAACTGGAACACAATCGAGAGGTAATTTTTTTTATCTTGATAATGATCAGTCTTCTTATTTAATGATGAAAGATGAAGAGGCATGGTTGTGGCATAAAAAGGTTATGTCATGTGAATTTTGATAACATGATTAAGATCAGTAAAAAGAAAAAGGTTAGAGGTCTACCTAACTTATCTAAGCCTGATCATGTTATGTGTCATGAATGTCAAAAAGGTAAAATGACAAAATCTAGTTTCAAAAGAAAAGATTATTCAACAAAGAAATTACTTGAGTTAATGCATACTGACCTATGTGGTCCTATGAGAACTCAAAGTTACTATGGAGACATATATTTTATTCTTTTTGTTGATGATTATACTAGATTAATGACAGTCATGTTCTTGAAAGAAAAATCAGAGGCATTTAAGATGTTCAAGTGGTATAAAGAAAAAGTTGAGAAAGAGACTGGTAAAGAATTGAAATGCTTAAGATCTGACCGAGGTGGTGAATTTATTTCTGATGAATTTACTATCTTTTGTAATGAGCATGGTATTAAAAGACAGGTCTCTGTACCAAGGACACCACAACAAAATGGAATAGCTAAAAGGAGGAATAGGTCAATCATTGACTGTGCAAGGACACTGATGTTACAAAAGAATGTTGCTCAGACATAATGGAGAGAAGAAGTCAGCATAGATGTTTATGTTCTAAACTGAGTACAACTAAAGAAGGACAATAATAAGACACCCTATGAGTTATGGTTTGGTCACAAACCCATTGTAAGTTATTTCAGAGTTTTTGGAAGTAAATGCTTTATTCTGAAAGATGAAAGAAATGGGCAGTTTGACTCAAAAGGTGATGAAGGGATATTTTTGGGATATTCCACTAAAATTAAAGCATACAAGTGTCTTAACAAAGTAACTAATAAAATTATTGAAAGCACTAATGTTTGAGTTGATGAGTTTGATGATAAGAATGCAGAGGAAAGCACAAAGGAACTGGAAGACTACAATAGATTCAGTTACATTGAACAACCAAAGTACCTACTGATGCAATAGACAGTGACAACCAGTCAATAGGAAAATAATACCGAGGAACAGGAAAAAGAAATCGAAAAGCGGGAAGCACCTACCGAGAAAGAAAATGAACTTGCATAGAATGAACAAGAAAGAAGAGATCGAATACTAGCAATATTTTTTATAAGACATCATCCTGAGACATAAATCATTGGAGACAGAAAAGCTGGCATGCAAACAAGAAGTAAAGTAAGACAAGGTACATGTCTAGTTTGTGAATATGAACTAAAGAATGTAAAAGTTGCATTAGAAAATGATGAGTGGGTTAATGCAATGAAAGAGGAAATAGAACAAATAGAGAAGAACAAAATATGGAGTTTAGTACCCAGACCTAAGGACAAGACTATTATCGGTACTAAGTGGATATTCAGAAACAAGCTTAATGAGAATGGAGAGGTAAAAAGGAACAAAGCTAGGTTAGTATGCAAGGGATATGAATAGGAGGAAGGAATAGATTATGGTGAGACTTTTGCACCTATTGCTAGATTAGAAGGAGTCAGAATGTTACTTGCATATGTTGCACACAAAAATTTTAAAGTTTACCAAATGGATGTTAAATCTTCTTTTCTGAATGGGATACTTGAAGAAGAAGTCTACATAGAACAACCTGAAGGGTTCATTGATCCAGAAAATAAAGATATGATATGTAGATTACATAAAGCTTTATATGGTTTAAAGCAAGCATCAAGAGCCTGGTATGAGAGGCTGCATAACTATTTGCTGAGTATTGGATTGGTTAGAACAAGTGAGAACAATAATCTGTAGATGAAAGGAAATTTTGATGATACTATCTTGATTGCTGATATATTTGTGGATGACATAATATTTGGATGAAAAGATCAAATCTATAAGTCATTTACTGATGAAATGAAAAGTGAATTTGAAATGTCTATGTTTAGAGAGATTAAGTTCTTTCTAGGCTTACAAGTGATTTAGCAGAATGATGGTATATTCATCACACAATCTAAATATATAAAGGAAGTATTGAATACATTTGGCATGTAAGATACTAAACCTGTGGGAACAATGATGGCTACTAAATGTAAACTAACTAAAGAAGATGGAACTACTGAGGTAAATTAGACACTGTACTGATCCATGATTGGTAAGTTAATGTATGTAGTTCAAAGTAGACCTGATATAGCACATGTTGTTGGAATAGTTGCTAGATTTTCTACAAACCCTAGAGACTCACACATAGTTGCTACAAAGAGAATCTTAAGATACCTAAAGAAAACTTAAGATTATGGACTGTGGTATCCTGAGAAAGACAAGTTTTAACTGAAGGTATACACCGATGCTGATTGGGCTAGAAATGTGGATGATAGAAAGAGTACCACCGGAGGAGCATTCTTCTTTGGTGAAAGACTTGTTACATGGACAAGTAAGAAATAGGCTTGCATTTCTTAGTCTACAGCTGAAGCAGAGTATGTTGCTACTACTACTAATTGTTCAAATATTTCATATATAAAGCAAGTGTTAGAAGGTATGAATGAGGTAATCACTGAGTCGGTGATTATATTGTGATAACACTAGTGCCATTAATATTTCAAAGAATCTAGTGATGCATTCTAAAACAAAGCACATATCTATTAAGTATCACTACTCAAGGGAACAAGTATAGGAGAGGCAAGTAAAGCTAGAATTTGTTACATCAAAAGAACAAATTGCTAACATATTTACAAAGCCTCTACCGAAGGATACATATGAATACTTGAGGACTAGACTTGGGGTCTGTCCCCTATCTACCAGTCACTAAGGTGATCTGGAGGTTGCATCATCCTAATCTTATCAGAAGATCATACATGTTGATCATTAGATTTCACAATTTGGAATTCTGTCTAAGGTTGTGAAAGGTTGAAGTACTGGAATAGATTTTCACATCAGTCTACTGAGATACAGAGAATGCACCGAACAGCAGAGAGTTACATGGCTACTACAGAGCTGTATGTTTTTATTGCTCTTTACCATTGCTATCAAAGGGAGGGAGATCAATATGAAGAATATGAAGCCAAAGACAAAGGGAGAGAGATACAAAAAAGGGAGAGCATTGAAAATCAATTACTAAGAATAGAAGAAAACCTGCGAGCTAAAAAGATCATATCTGCAGAAGTCAGTCTACACTTGCAAATACTTTTATGTAACGTAGTGATTAAACATATTAAGCTAGGGAGAGCTTGTAACATTACAACATTTGTTGACAGAGTTGTAGAATACATGTTTGGTATGTGTATGGCATATTTCATATTGCTTGTGTTTCCATCAATGCCAAAGGGAGAGATTGATGAACTACAACTAATTTGAATAAATTGTATAACTTAAAGACCTGTGATTTAAGATCACTAAGTTGTTGATTAGATATGTAAGAGGATTAAATCAGTAATATGTTGTCATTGATGTCAACTAGTTTTGACAATACTTATCTTGCAAGTTACTATACCCAAACATTTGTAGAAAGAAGAAGAGAAGAGATGAAGAATAGATATATCTACATCAGGAAGATGGATATGATAGATAAGGATAAGGAATACATTGGGTAACTTATGAATGAGTCTATGACCTTATGTTATTGACTTGATTATGTTGCATTCATCTATGATGAAGGATAGAGAAAAATGCACAAAGTAGTGTTGTCGGTTAAAGAAGCATTTCAGTATACACTGACGTAGTGTAGTGTATACCGATCATAGTATAAACTGAGCTTGTGTTCACCGACACATTTCTTTGTTAACCAAATAGGAGAAAAGAACTAAATGATTAGTTTAGCCAATGGAATTTGATGAGATGTAAAGCGTTGTGATTACAAAGTTCGAGATAATGTTTATTACGAAGATTGATGACTAACATAATTCGAAGATCTAAGGGATTGAAACAAAACATGTTACTGACACATCATTCGAGGAAAGTTAAAGTGACAAAATCAACAAAGGAGATTAAGTGGCAAAATATGATGGATGGAATTAAAACGGTTTACTTGTCTATTCAAGAGACTAGGATTTCATGATGAAATTATGCTAGATGAAGGAGACTACAGATATATCGCGTGAACAAGCTTCATGCATGCCTGATCAGACTGGTTAAGGAGAACCGAACTGTAGAGATTATTGAGTGTTAGAATGCTATAACCAAGCGACAGTAAGTTACTGAATATTGATTGAAATAGAATTGATATATTGATCAAAGGATTTGAATGAGCTTAATATAGATCTGATAATCTGTAATTGAAGTTGTGTTGTAATCAGATCAACTGTTGTTACATTTTAACCATTGTAAATAGATAAATATCTTAATAGAGTGGACTAGAAAGTCTTGTAATGTCATTCATAGAGTGTACATTTGTTATCCTGTCAACCCCATAGTGAATGCTGGTTGGACGATAATGGTTGGTCTAAAATCCTCTAACAAGGTCACACCTCACAGTGTGTTTGTAACCTTTAACAGGGTTGGGTCTTCATCGACCTCACTTCACAAGAGTGAACAATTTTTGGGTTGCTAGTCCTAGGTGGTTTTTCCCTTCACAGGGTTTCCACGTTAAATCTCTTGTGTTATGTGTTAATTGTGATAATTTTTTGTTGTCATACTTTACATGTTGCATATTGGATTTGATCGGTAAGAACTATATGTTATTAACTGGTAATTGGTAAAAGCACAAACAAAATACTATTTTATGTTACTGATCTGCAGAAGTTTTAGTAACTTGTTTTTGGATATACATTTTGAAGATTAGGACTGTGGATAACTGATTCACCCCCCTCTTAGATATTCTAACAGTATTAACTTCTAGTACAATGTAATAATGCACTAATTAGTGATCTTTATATCTATATCATCTAACATATTTCAAACTTCTCATAGGTTGCAGGACACATCAAAGGCAACAAAGGCCAGGCTGCAAAAGATTGGGTAGCACAAACTTGGCTTTGGTGGATATTCCAAAATTAAAGCACGACTTGTAAGTAGTAGTAAATGAATTCTAGAGAAAAATTATTTATAAAATGCAAATAATTTTGTTTAATCAAAAAAGGCAGGGCTCATAATTTAATTTAGAGGCCATGACATAACACAAAAAAATTGCATTCAAGGAAGGGTATCAAGTCGTGGCTGAATGCCTATGCCAAGCTTCCATTGGCCCAACCCAAGAGTCTCCTACATCATGTGAACAGGTTGTAGACACCTAAAAATCCTTTAGAAAATAAAGTATTTTTATTTTCTGAGAAACCCCTGATCACATCATCATTTGATAATTAATTGATTATTTAATTAATTATTTCATTTTTTGTCATTAAATCCCTTTATCTTAATTAAAAATATTTAATTAAGAAATCCCTCCCAAAAATGTTTAAATCTTATTTAAACATCATTTTCCCAATTTATTAATTATTTAATTAATAAATTGACCAAAAAGCCAAAAAATAAATTATTTATTTATTTTTTCCCGAAACCTTAGAAATATCCTAAAGATCCTAAACCTCTTCTAGAATTTTCTAATCCCTCTTTAATTTCAATTAAAGGCTGATTCCATCATTTCCTAACCCTAATCCCAACTCAAAAATATTTAATTAAGATTAAATATTAAACCCTCATATTTATTAAATATATTTTAATAATATCCTCAAAACCTAAAATCTTTTGAAATAAATAAACCTTTATCTATTTCCTAAATTCCTAGAAAGTCCTAGACTCTTCTAGAAGAAGTCAATCCTTATCCTTGAATCCAAACTCAACCCCTAACCTTACCCCAAACCCTGAATCAACCTCCTAACCCAACCTTTTCCAAAATCCTATAAATACTCCTCATTTCTAAGAGCAAAGCATCAATTCACTTTCAATTAATAGCATTGTTATCATGTTAAATTAGCTCTAGATCATTTAGCTAAATCACTAAATTGTTAGTTTAATTCATTTTAAAGCTTTCTTAAATCACATCTTAGCATAGAACTAATGGATTAATTTAGTTTAATTCTTGTTTATGCATCATTTTCACACCTATTTTGGGCTTAAAATATACTTAATCATACTAGTTGCATCAATTTGAGTTCTTGAAGCCTTAGGGGCAATTTTGGGTGTTCTACCCAATATTGTGCCATTTATGGGGTTTTCATTAGTCTCAATCCATCCAAATTAGCATTAGGAACATGCTCCAGGTGCTTTGAGAGCATACCCACATTCCTTTTATCTGAGTAAATCAAACAGTGCATGGGCGCATCTGTTTAAGCTCAATCTGAATGACTTTGTGAATTAGTGTTTGTTTTTGTTAGGTATATGTTGTTTAGGCTAACGTTTGACATGTTTATGCCTTTCAAAATAGATTAGGTTTGCATCGATCACATTTTGGCACACCTAGTGGGAGCCCTCTCCTGATCATATACTCCGAAATCAACTTCTCTTGGCCATTTTTCTCAAATTTTTCTCAAAAATTTGGGTTGTAACATTTCATTTTCGGTCCAATTTGCACATTTGTTGTCCAGAACTACGCATTTATACAAAAATTTGTAAAACTGCGCATTTATCACTTAAATTGCGCATATGTTCAGTTTTGTTGCGCATATGTTCAAAATTGTTGTGCATATGTGAAACAGAGCTGCGCATATTTTTTTGTAAAAAACTTGCATTTTAAGAGCATTTTAGTAGAATAGATAGAATTGCGCATACATTCTCTATTCTTGTGCATTTGTGCAAAAGTTGTAACCTACGCATTTGTTCTTTGTAACTGGGCATTTATTCCAGAGATAGGTAATCTGATGTTTTTAAGGTTTTTTAAACTTTAATTTTCTTACAGGTTCTAAACTCTATTTTTCTTGTAGGTACATCTTGGCAGGCATCAAAATCACTAAGAACAAGAACTTAAGGCCTTAAGGCTCATCAATTTGATTGATCAAATAGGAATTTCAAAATGTTGTTTAAACATTCATTTTGGCTAAAAAGAACCTCAAGTTTCCAAATCTAAAGGTTTTTGAATCATTCATGCAAAATATGAACACATCTATCTTTTTGGTGCATAAAAAGGACTAAGGGTTGTGCATATCATTTTCAATCATTTCCTAAACAAGCTAAAGTCTTCCTAAAATTGGTCCTAAAAGCAATCAACATCATTCCTAAAAAGTCTTTCAGTTTGCTAAAATGAACTTCAATCATGCAAATCTAGGACTTTAGAAATGTCATCTTTTTTTACAAACATCTTGAGTTCTTTTCAAATTCATGCATCAAAGTTACTCTAAAAGCTTATCCTTTGGAAGCAGAAGTCAAAACAAATCTTGAGTGCGAATAAGGGAATTAATCTAAAGTCCTAAGGAGTCATTGTCATTTTGAAAATCAAACATACTCTTGAATGCACTAAAAGAAACAAACACCTCTATTCCTTCCTCTTTCAGTTGAAGAAAACGCAAAATCAAATCTTGAATGACTTAAGAATCAAAACAATGCCTTTTTCAAAGTTCCTAAAGCAACACACCAATCTCAATCTTAAAATGCTTAGGAAAAGAACTTGCAATCACTCAAAACACTTACTTTTTGGAGAAAGAACAACTCAAAATCTAAACACTTGTGTCTTCAAAATTTTTTCAATCAAAACACACTTAATTCAATTTGGAAAAGAACTCTTCATGATGTGCATCTAGGAGCTTTCATTTTCTGTAAATCCTTGTTAAAGTAAGCAACGTAAAACACTTGAACTCAGACAAGTTCACTTGTTTTACTTTTAGCGAGGCCTGTCTAGGGGATAAAAGTGCTTCCTCCTCAAAGAACGACCTCAAACCAATATCTTCCCTAATTGGTTTATAAATAAAGCGCTGAGAAAAATCTCTCTTATATCTCCTCAAGCACAGGTGAGGCATGTTGATGGTAGCTCGGGGTAGGTGAATAATCCCTACTATTTCAGCATGGTCAACTAGGCTCTTAAGTGAGTCACATGCATACAAACTAATTGGGGTGACTCCATGGAACCATTACAAACTTAATAAAATGGAGGCTACCCTATCTACATCTAAAGGTATCAAAATCCTTGTGCAAGGATTGATCCAAGGGGTTTACCAGATCACCTCAAGATTACCCACCATGTGTATCCCCTTCTAGGGGGTACCAAGCTATGGGCAAGGATTTTGATACTCACCTTCCTTAGGTAGATCTGCTTGAAGTGCTTGATAGTTAGAAACTCCATGAAAACATTTGTTGGAACATACACTTTTTCAAGATTTTTATTAGAATCAGAGTCAGTTATCTTGTTTGTATCCCACAAGGTTGTTTTGTCCCTTATGGAGATTGCTTTTCTAAAAATCTTTGTTAAAATTTGTCCTTTGCCATTGGAAAATAATCAACTGGTCTACAAAACCTGGTTCAAGATACTTAGAACAAACTTGCAGAAGAAATCCTTGGAATCAGATACCCACAGCTTTTTTATCAGAATTTCCCCTAGTTATGCCCAATTTGATCAAACATCCAAAATCTAAATTGCCCAAATCTCAAGCCCATCAAGAGAAAAGAGTTTCAAAGGAAAATCTTAAAAGCCATCAATCCTTTGTCCAAGCAACCCAAGCAGAAGAAAGGTATCAAGAAAAGCTTGATAATATTGGCTATAATGTAAGAGTCAAATAGTTTGCTTACCAATTTCAAGTAAACCATTGCTACGTCAATCTTGAAAGAGAAGACTAGCTAGATCCATCATATGTCCCATTCTACCTTCAGATCTCAAAACCTATCTCGACAGTCCTTCATCCTAGTTTCATCCTAAGTTTCATCCTTGCATCATCACCAAATCTTTAGTTACATTCTAGAGTTCTTCTTAGGTGAATTCATCATCATCTTCCTAGCAGCATCATAGATTATCCATCCCAGTTGCATCTACGTTATCCTCTTAGAAATAACATCATTCCATCATCCTTCACCATCCTTCATTAGCAATCCACAAATTAGAATCCCAAATCCTTGATCCAAATCTAGCATCCATCATCCAAATCAGAGCCCACCATATTTTTGCACCAAATCCAGAGATCCAAATCCAAAAAGCACTTAGTGTTCAAAACCTTTGAGTTGTTTCCATCCCTTATCCTAAATCAGGAATCATCCCCTTTTTGACAGAGCATTGTCTAAAGGAAATCCAACTTTTCATTGCACAGCCTCATCATCTCGAGCAAGAGATTGGCTTGCATTGGTAAGAATCCAATTGACCGAAGATCATTAGTCTATCCTAGGTTGACCAAATCCTATCATTGATCCTCCATCAGGAAAACAATAGCTCATTATTGACACTTAGTAATCTTCCACCAAATCTTGATCCAAAGTAGACCATCCTCCACCAATCCTTCGTCATCCTCAATCCCAATCGGAGCATTCCATCAATCCTTCACCATTACCATCATCTTATAGTTGATCCAAATCCTTGCATTGCATTCTAGATATCCACCATCCTTAGAGATCATTTAGACTTGCATTCACCATCCTTAGAGGTTCCTTAAGCTTGCATCCATCATTCTTTAAAGTCTTTAGAAACATCTTGCATCCATCTAGCATCTGCATCTCCATGCCTATCGAGACAAGATCTAGATCTAGAAAACAAAGGAACATGGACCCTTATTCAACTACTAGCTTATATGATCCCAACACTTCTACCAGTGTGATGGTAGCCTATGATCCCCAGATCCAGCAAACTAGCAATGCATGGGATTCCAGGGAATCCACTAGTAGTCAATACACTCATGGCTCAAAATCAGTAGAACATGTTCACTAACTTTGCACAAAGGCATACTCCCATTCCACCATATCTCCATCCTCGTATTCCCATAAGCACTATCCAAATCCCAGCACAAGCATACTCTCCATTCATCCAACCATTCCCTGATCGAACCTTGCAAATATCTCAAGAAACCTCCACCATTCCCCTTCTTTTGCAAGGAAGCTTCGACAGTCCCATAACACAAGCTGTAACACCATCTACTTCATTTCCTATCACAGATACACCATCATCCTCCATGGCCTCCCAAGCTTTTTCTCAAATTCAACGTTCATCGCAAAATCAACTCCCATCTCTTACACAAGTTGTCTCACAAATAGTTCCACCACCTTCCATGAGCCAAGCAACACCTTTCTTTCTAGGAGGGATGCAATCATCCTTCCCTTTCACTTCACAAGCTTCTGCACCCACACCTTTCATGCCAGGAGAGACGCAATCATCTTTTCCTTTCACTCCACAAGCTTTAGCGTCAATACCATCATCTACTCCAGGGGCAACGCAATCGTTCCCCTTTCATACTTAGCAAACCTCCACATCAGCATCACCCTTTTCATGGGGAATGCACACATCTTTATTGACCCCCCAACAAGCATCTACCTAGGCACAAGCCCAGCAAAATGCCTTCACCATAGGAATGCCTTCCATAGCTATTTTGAATCCACCATTCATGTCCCAAACTCCCATCACATCTACCTTCCCAGCATCCACTGCAACACAATTCCCACCACACATTGGTTCTTGTTGGGGCCTCACTCAAGAAGACATGAAAGCCTTTGGCATACCAACTCACTCTCCTACATCCATGTTTGCAAACCAACAAGCCACCTTCTCACAAGAAGCACAGTAGAAAATATTACAACCTCCGCCAGCTTCATCCTTCGCAAGCTATCCATTCACAACACTTAGTGATTTTCAGCAAGTTCCTCCACCTCAGCAGCAAAGTTCATCTCATTTCGCAAGTTATTTTGCCCAGCCACCCTTTTCTTCTAGCTTCCCTACATTAGTTCCACCCTTAAGCAATGTGGGAATGCACCCAACCTATATCAGCCAACCGCAAATACAAGTTCAGCAAGGGCCATCCTACCAGCAAGCTACATCATTCCACCAGCCTCCCCCATAGCAACCATACTTTTAGTCACAGCAACAAGTCCCTGTCATCCCACAACACCAGCAAGTAGTCCCATATCCTCCACCACAATATACGCCCACACCGCATCAACAGTATCCTCCCTAGAAAACATCACTCCAAAATCCACTCCAATCCACCTATCCCGCTGGGCCATCTCCACATCAAACTCCACAATACCCACCTCAGAATCACCCATATTTACTAGCACCACTAGATCCTTCTCAAATAGGAGTACCAACTCCAACACCAATTAATGTTGAGTGGGAAGCAATGAAGAACGCCCTTAAGGAGCTTCAAAATGGTACCGAGAACAAAACCTTCAAGTTTGAAGAGGTGTGTCCTTACCCATTTGACTGATCTATCATAGCTGTTCCTTTTCCTAAAAACTTTGAGACACCCAAATTTGACAAATACTGAGGAAAAGGAGACCCACTCAATCACATCAAAGAGTTCTACATGGCATGCCAAGAAGTAGCTTACAATGACAATTATCTTCTACGCCTATTCCCTAAAAGCTTGGGAGAAACTGTTGTTGAGTGGTTTTACAAAATACCATGTGGGACCATTACAACCTTTGTTGAGCTCTATGAAAAGTTTATTTCTTAGTATGCCCATAATGTTGAGAATGAGTTGACCTTATTGGACCTTTGAAACTCCAAAAAAGAAGGAGAAAGCCTAGCCGAATACCTCTAGAGATGGCAGAACCTTACCACCAAGTTATCATACCAACCACCTGAGAAGCATTTGTCCAAAATCTTCATTGATAATTTGCATCCTAAACTATCCCACTTCATGAGGATGAATTGTCTCCAAACATATTAGGATATCAAGAGCAAGGGGATAGGTATTGAAAAGGCCCTCCTAAATGAAGGCACAATCTAACATTTCAAAAATGATTCCCGAAATAAATCCAGCAATGATAAATCCCATTATTGGAATCATAACAAAAATGTTGTTACTGATGGAGCCATTGATACCAAACATGTTCAAATTGTTGTGGCTAGCCCTACACCAACTCCTACATACCAACAACAACAAGTGCCCATCTATCAGCAATCTCCCAAGGTCTGTCAGCAACCCACGCAACAATTTCATCCTCAAAACAATCAACAGAATTATCAGCAGCAAGCACATCAAGCCTATCAAGGTAATCCAAACAATCAGGTCAATGCCATCCATACTACTCCCAATCAAAACAAGCCCAGAGCTCAGAACTATCCAAAGAAGAATTTCACACCTCTTGGTGAACCTCTGGATGTCATCTTTCATCGAATGGCCAAAGCCAACCTGATTACGTACCCACCAATCTCGCAGGTTGATGATAACACTCCTAAGCCCAATTAGTACAAAGATCATGAGTATTGTGATTATCATCATGTCAAAGGACACACTACCCTGAAGTGTATGAAGCTTAAGAATTACATCCAAGATATCATTGATCAAAAGGAGATCCAGGTAGACACACCTGCTCAAACCTCACCTAATGCCAATTTGCAAATTTATCAGAATGTGTTCCCACAACACAACACTGGGAAGAACCAAGCTAATACCAATCATCCCCATAACCAAGGCAAAGGAAAACAAGAAGATCACACTACTGCCTATATCAATTATGATAAATTTGTTGGATGTATAACCCAAGTTGAGCCCACAGTCAATACCATCCATGTCAGAGGAGTAGATAGTCAATGTGTTGTTACCACCTGTAGAGGCCAGATAACTATCGCTAGTGCCCATCCAAGACCAGTGCATAATGCACACAATGCACAGTATAACCTCATAGAACATCTTGGGAACACACCAGCCCAAATCTCCATCTTGGACCTTCTCTGCACTTCACCCCTCCATTAGGAGATCCTTGACTGAGTCCTCAAAGAAGGACATGTCCCCACAGATATTAACACCATCCAGTTCAAGACCCTTGTGGGACATTTGTTCACATCCTATGCTTTATCCTTCAAATCATTTGACATACCAAACATTTCACCTGACCACACTCTCCCTCTCCGCATTATTGTTATGGTTAGAGACTTTTCAATCAAACGGGTCTTAATAGATAATGGCTCAGCCCTAAACTTGTGTACTCTAAAATTCATTCAGTAGATTGGGTTCACAGAGGACAATATATCACATGCAGTAATCACTATCAAGGCCTATGACAACTTGGAGTGTACCTCTTAAGGTACTATTACTTTGCCTATTCAGCTAGGCCTAGCAACACAAGATACCATTTGCCATGTTGTTGATCTTGACCTACCATTCAACATCCTCCTAGGCTGACCATGGATTCATTACATCAAGGTTGTACCATCTACTTACCATCAATGCATTAAATTTCCACATCAAGGCATTGAGGTTACCATTCATGCTGATCCCCAACCCTTTGCATACTACCGTGTGATGGAAGCATCATTCCCTCATTCCACTAACTGTCCTGGAACTGACATTGGTACTTCTATTGCCAACTTGTCCTGATCCCATTGTGATCCAGAGAATATCCTCACCTCCACCCTCTCTTCCATCAAGATCAATAACCAGGGCTGTGGTGAATATAGCCTACATGATGCATTTTCTATAGGGACCCTCCCACTTGATCCACATATGCAAGGGCACCCGAGTCACCAAAGCAAGCCTACTGAAGAGCATCATGAAATTAAGAGAATGGGACCTATGAATTTTAAATCCCATGGAAACATAAAAAATAAAGAGATGAACCCTAACATCAATAGGTGGTTGTACAAAGATGCCCCACCACCTGACAATCAACTTCTTGGCTATTTCAAAGATAAATATCCACAACAACACAAGTATACCACTGAACAATGGAACTATCAAGGTAGTGGTCTAGGACCATAAGAAGGTGGAAGAAAAGACCCAATCATAGCATTAAAGAATCCTCAACATCAGGGCCTTGGCTTTAATACCCCTCACCTACATATACAAGAGCCCAATACCACAACTGGGGGCACCAACATGACTAGCATTCCCCTCTTGAATAGCCAGGATGACCTCGTAGAGATTGAAGACATCCCTAAAGAGAAAGAAATCAAATCCTATGATGATATCTTTGATGATGACACCCTCCTAGGGACTTCTATCCTCCAACAACTCACCATCAATCTCATGGAACTTCCCCTCACCCACCCTAAACTCATAGACTGGGACCAACCAAGTGTCACACACATCGATGAGTTCCAAAGCATGAAAGCACTCCTAGAATTCATGGGGGCATCAGGCTAGGTAGCAGATCAAAATTCAAAGTCAACTCACATCTATAAGCTTGACCCACAAGGATATTTTGGGGAGGAGGCAAGCTTTAGTTGCAAAAGAGGAATAGAAAGAGTAAAACATGAGTCTTTATGTGAAAACCCTTTTGGGGCACATTTTGCTTCCAAAACAGTAAAAATAAAGAGCGTATCTTCTAGTGAAAACTTGGCAATTCAAGCGCTAGAAGATGAAGACTTGCCTCTTCCTCCCATCCAAGATTACAGACCTGAGCAGTCACCAATCATCATAGAGGAAACAAAGCCAATCAACTTGGGTACAGAGGAGTGTCCCAGAATCACCTACATTGCAGCATCTTTAACAGATGGTGAAGAACTGGCTTTCACTACACTACTTTAAGAAGCTACTAGGAACTTTGCATGGTCATATGCACACATGCTTAGGTTTGATCCTAAACTTGTTGTTCATCATCTAGCTGTGGACCCTAATGTTAAGCCAGTAAAGAAGAAGCTATGCAAAATGCATCCCAAAGTAGCTCTATTGGTAAAATCAGAACTAGAAAAGCTCCTGGATGCAAAGATTATCAGAGCTATAGATTACTCAGATTGGATCTCCAACATGGTACTTGTCACAAAGCCTTCTGGCGACATCAAAATTTGTATAGATTTTAGAGACCTGAACAAGGCATGTCCTAAAGATGATTTCCCACTACCTAACATAGACATGATCGTAGATCTTACAGCGGGCCATGAAATGTTGTCACTAATGGATGGCTTCTCTGGATATAATCAGATTCATGTAGTATAATAAGATCAACACAAAAAAACATTCACCACTCCATGGGGTACTTTTTGCTAAAACATGATGCCATTTGGTCTAAAGAATGCAGGAGCCACATATCAGAGATCGATGACAACAATCTTCCATGACATGATCCACAAGATTCTAGAAGACTATGTGGATGATATTCTTGCAAAATCAAAAACATGCCATGAACACCTTGACATTCTTGAGAGTGTGTTTGATCGCTTACATCACTATGGGTTAAAGCTCAATCCAAAGAAATGTGTCTTTGGTGTTACATCTGGAAAGCTCCTAGGCTTTATAGTTTCACGACGAGGCATAGAGATTGACCCCAAGAAGGTCAAAGAAATAACATAAATGCCTCCACCAAGAACACTTAGACAGCTCAAAAGTCTACAAGGAAAGCTTCAATTAGTGTGTTGGTTCATTTCTCAGCTGGCAGATAAGTGCCAACCTTTCACGCATCTCTTATGAAAAGACACAAACTTCAAATGGGATCCCATATGTCAGAAAAGCTTTGATAAGCTCAAAGAGTATCTAGACAACTCTCCAATCCTAGTACCACTAGTTTCAGGATGCCCTCTCATACTCTACATCTTGACAACCACTACAGCACTGGGGGCACTCTTAGCATAGCATGATGATGAAAATAGAGAGAGAGCCATCTACTACATTAGTCGAACTCTTGTCAGCTATGATCTTAATTATTCACCCATGGAGAAAGTGTCTCTTGCAGTGGTCTTTTCCACTCAAAAGCTTAGACATTATATGCTCAGCCACATAGTCAGGCTCATTTCAAAGGTTGACCCCCTCAAATATCTATTATCAAGGACAACTCTGATAGGCCATATGGAAAAATGGGTCATGCTACTCAGCAAATTTTATATCCAGTACATAGATCGAAAAGCAATCAAAGGGAAGGTAATCACCAATTAGCTAGCAAAGGCACCACTAGTGGATGCCTATCCACTAATCATGGAATTCCTCGATGAGCACTTATGTATGATTGAAGAACAACCCATGTGGAAGATATACTTTGATGGCTCCTATACATCGCATGGATCAAGGGCAGGAATCCTATTCGTTACACCTCAAGGTGACTATATCCCAAAATCATTCAAAATAGGATTCCCATGTACTAATAACATTGTAGAATATGAGGCACTCATCTTAGGTCTCAAAATAGCTATCTAATGGAATATCACAGAACTACAAGTGTTTGGAGATTCACAGGTCATTATCAAACAAGTCCTCGATGAATATCAGACAAAGGATGACAAGTTGCTACCCTACAAAGAACTGGTGGACAGACTAAAAGAGCATTTTCTAAATCTATAGCTTACACAGATCCCAAGGCTTCAGAACAAAGATGCAGACACAATGGCAACCATCGGATCCTTGTTAGAAATCCCACACGATGCATCACAGGTCATTATCAAACAAGTCCTCGATGAATATCAGACAAAGGATGACAAGTTGCTACCCTACAAAGAACTGGTGGACAGACTAAAAGAGCATTTTCTAAATCTATAGCTCACACAGATCCCAAGGCTTCAGAACAAAGATGTAGACACAATGGCAACCATCGGATCCTTGTTAGAAATCCCACACGATGCATCACAGTATGAATTCCTAGTCGAGCAGCTACACACGCCAGCTTATGAGAATGCCAATGCAGAAATGGTGTGTGTCTTGGTTGGTCCTCAGTCCCCGTGGTACCATGACATCCATGCATATCTAGAAAATGGTATCATATCTCCCCATCTCACCAATAACCAATGTCAAAACCTTATTCGTAGAGCTTCCCGCTACACCCTTGTAGCCAACACCCTTTATCATCGAGGATATCACAATATTCTCTCTAGATGTTTAGACTCAAACAAGGCCACCCTGGCTTTACAAGAGGTCCACATTGGAATTTGCGGTGCCCACACAAGTGGCATGGTTCTAGCTAAGAAGTTGCTTCAAGTTGGGTATTATTGGCCAACCATGGAACATGATGCTTGTGAGTTTGTTAGAAAATGTTTACCATGTTAGCAGCATTGAAATCTGATTCATGCACCAGCACAAGACTTGCAGCCCATTGCACCACCTTGGCCATTTTCATGTTGGGGCTTTGACCTTGTTGGCTTAATCACTCCCCTTTCCTTGGATGGACACAAGTACATAATAACTGTCACAGAGTACTTCACCAAATGGGTTGAAGCGATTTTGCTCACCCTAACTACTGGCATCCAAATATCCAAGTTCATCCTTTACCACATCATCTGCCACTTTGGCATACCATCTACCATCTTCATAGACCATGGCACACCTTTTGAAAACTAGCATGTGGATGATCTATGTGCCAGACTCCACATCCATCACCATTTCTCTAGTCCATATTTCCCTCAAGGAAATGGCCAAGCTGAGGCAACCAACAAAACTATCTTGAAAATCCTCAAGAAGGTTGTCAATGATTCTAGTCATGACTGGCACCTCCAAATCAATCCTGCCCTTTGGGCCTACCGCACTTCTTATCGCACTCCCATAGACACCACCCCATATTCCCTTCTCTATGGTGCCGAAGCCATTCTGCTGATTGAGGTCAAGCTCTCATCATTGCGAGTCTCCATGAAGAACTACACCACTGATGAAGACTGTCATGTGGCCCATCTCACATAGCTAGACCTATTAGATGAAAAGAGACAACAAGCATATGATCACTTGGTTGCATACCAAAATTGACTCAAAAGGAGCTATAACAAGAAGGTCCATCCTAGATAGTTCTAGGTCGGTGACATGGTCCTCAAAGAAAATTAGAAGGTCCAAGCAAATCAAGAAAAGAAAGGAAAGTTTGAGCCTACTTGGTTGGGCCCCTATATTGTCACAACATGCTTTGGCTTCGGAGCTTATTAGCTATCTACACCAAAAGGTGAGCCTTTGAATGATCCAATCAACATCATACATCTGAAGAGGTTCTATGCCTGAACCAGATCCTACATATTCAGAAAATCCATAAAAATTGAAAATAAAAGAAGCAAATTTTTTTAAAAAAATTAAAAAAGAAAAAAAGAAAAGAAAATAATCATCTAATGGTGAAAACTTGGCAATTCAAGCGCCTTGGACAAGTATGTCGGTGAAAACCTGGCAAACAGGCACCATACATAGTGGACTGAATCATTATCTACCAAACTCCCATCCCCCCATCCCAACATCTCAGTCCTTTTTCTACCATCCCCATCCCCATCCACCATCCCCATCCACCATCCCCCAGCATTCCTCTTTTTTTATAATCCTCAAGCAAATCCGCAATCCCACCTACACATATCTTGTACCATATCCTGTATATCTTGTATAGCACAATCTTTCTTATACCATATCTTGTATAACGAGATCCTCCTATCCCAAATCCTGAGCTTCTATACATTTCAGTTGTATATCTTTTCATGTCCATTGTACATATCATCCCTTTTTTTTGTACATAGTCCTTGTCAGTCCTGTAGCAGCATTTGATCAGAACTCTTGTCCTACCTAGCCTCATACTTCAACAACATCAATTGTTGACTATTCTTGATCACAGTGATTATTCTTTGACTTCATCATTTGCCAACGAACAACAAACACTCATTCTCTCATCAATCAGTGGGTCCTTGAGGATGTATCCTTGCTCCTGTCAGACCTAATCTTCCACCAATCACACCAGGTCCGTGTCGATGTATCCTTCCACATGTTCAGACCAATCTTCCCAAGATTAATCAAATCAGTCACATCAAATCTCTCTCCTTGGCAAAGGATGTCTTTTTGGAGTTCTCAATTTTGGTCTTGGATTTTGTCCTTTGGATCTTGTTAATCTTTTACGGCCTCTCATTTGTTTCTCTCCTCAAAGTAGCCATGATCCTTTATATCACGGTGCACTGTGAATGAGGACAATCTAGGGCAAGGTATTTTGATCTTTTAATTCTACCTATGAGTCAGTCGAATGTGACCCTTGCACGGTTCACATGTGATCTTCTGGGTTACATGGTGCATTTGGGAAATGTCATTTGTTTGTGGTTTCTCTAGCATCATTTCTACCATGCTTCCTCTTGGGTTCATGTGTGATGTTGGGGCAACCCTGCATGTCTTTTTAGCATCAGTCCTATGCAATGCTGGTGATGAAGCCTTGTGTTCTTTCGTAACCTTGGCAGGTCTCTAGCATTGCTATATCAAACTAGGTTATGCTCTCCACATTTGCACCTAGAGCTCCTGAAATCCCCTGCATCCTGCATCATATAGATTAATCTTGCACCTTGCATTTTCATATAGTTGCATCCTACATTTTGCATTCCATCTCATCTTGCATTCCTCCATCTTTGCTCTTAGAAATTTGGTTATTTATCCTCCCTTCTTCCTTAGTCCTTCATTTTTCTGTTTCCTTTCAAGAAAATTCCACCAAGTTTCCTCTTTGCATTATTTTCTCAAGGGGGCACAACCCCTTATTCCTCTAAATTCTAGCTTGGGGCATCTTATTTTCTTATCTTTGACGCCATGCCACTTGTGACATCACATCAAAGAGGGGCAAAATGTAGACACCTAAAAATCTTTTAGAAAATAAAGTATTTTTATTTTCTAAAAAACCCCTGATGACATCATCATTTGATAATTAATTGATTATTTAATTAATTATTTCATTTTTTATGTCATTAAATCCCATTATCTTAATTAAAAATATTTAATTAAGAAATCCCTCCCAAAAATGTTTAAATCTTATTTAAACATCATTTTCCCAATTTATTAATTATTTAATTAATAAATTGACCAAAAAGCCAAAAAATAAATTATTTATTTATTTTTTCCCAAAACCTTAGAAATATCCTAAAGATCCTAAACCTCTTCTAGAATCTTCTAAGCCCTGTTTAATTTCAATTAAAGGCTAATTCCATAATTTCCTAACCCTAATCCCAACTCAAAAATATTTAATTAAGATTAAATATTAAACCATCATATTTATTAAATATATTTTAATAAATATCCTCAAAACCTAAAACCTTTTGAAATAAATAAACCTTTATCTATTTCTTAAATTCCTAGAAAGTCCTAGACTCTTCTAGAAAGTCTTCATCCTCATCCAAAAGCCTAGACTCTTCTAGAAGAAGTCAATCCTTATCCTTGACCACAAACTCAACCCCTAACCTTACCCCAAACCCTGACTCAACCTCCTAACCCAACCCTTTCCAAAATCCTATAAATACTCCTCATTTCTAAGAGCAAAGCACCAATTCACTTTCAATTAATAGCATTGTTATCATGTTAAATTAGCTCTAGATCATTTAGCTAAATCACTAAATTGTTAGTTTAATTCATTTTAAAGCTTTCTTAAATCACATCTTAGCATAGAACTAATGGATTAATTTAGTTTAATTCTTGTTTATGCATCATTTTCACACCTATTTTGGGCTTAAAATATACTTAATCATACTAGTTGCATCAATCTGAGTTCTTGAAGCCTTAGGGGCAATTTTGGGTGTTCTACCCAATATTGTGCCATTTATGGGGTTTTCATGAGTCTCAATCCCTCCAAATCAGCATTAGGAACATGCTCTAGGTGCTTTGAGAGCATACCCACATTCCTTTTATTTGAGCAAATTAAATAGTGCACGGGTGCATCTGTTTAAGCTCAATCTGAATGAATTTGTGAATTAGTGTTTGTTTTTGTTAGGTATATGTTGTTTAGGCTAACATTTGACATGTCTACGCCTTTCAAAATAGATTAGTTTTGCATCGATCACATAGGTAAATATGACAATAAAAACATATTTGAAATTGAATACTTGAGCAACAATCTATTTGATAATAATGCGCATGACATTGCAGTACAGCCTCCTAATCGTAACATAGATCCTACGCTGCATGATGAAGCCCCTGATGTGCATCGTAGTGACGATGGAGGTGTTCATTTTCTATTTAAAATTAATTATCTATTTATTAATAAAATTTAACATCTTAAATTGAAATTGGTGTAACCTTTTTTGTGTATATTTTAGAGCATACAGAATGTCATGCTGAACAAGTGGAGGATGTTCAGAGTGATCACCATGTAGATCATGTGGCACATTCAGGTAAAGAAAATCTATGTTTTTTTCTTTTAAATTTCTTTTTTGATTTATAGTTATTTTAATTAATTAAATACTTGTAACACTAATATTAAATAGTGTGAATTTAACTCATGACATAGTTGTTATTACAGCGAACCCTCCTTTGGCGAAGTAGCCTCTTGTTCCTGAATAGATGAGGAGGAGACATGTGTTGACATTAGAATCAATAGAGGAGGGGAATGACAAGGACATTGATGCTCCACTTAGCCGTTACCTTACAAAAATGAGCAAGAAACCAAAAGAGAAATGATTGTAATTAACATTTTTTGCTAATGAAAGAATGTTGTCTTAATGGATGTAATTTTGTACTAGTAAATATTAATGAATGATGTCTTAATGAATTATTCATGAATTTTGTGTGTTAATGAATGTTATCATATGATTATAATGATTGAATGTTATATTTCAAAAATGGATGAATGAATGAATGAATGTTAATGAGATGTTAATGGGGAATTTAGAGTAATGTTAGGGGGGGGGAGGGGACAAATGAGCTTCCACCTTCACATGGTTGGCCTTGTTAATATTAAACTATTATCAAAACCAAATGAAGCTCAAACTTAACCAATGACGTAGATTCAAGGGTCAAAAACACCTACTCCTTATTCCATATTATTTTTCATTCACTTTAAGAAATATTTTACTTAAACATGATCATCAACCAATCTCCATCACCATGTTCATCAAATTAGATTTATAGATAAGAGAGTGAACATAATACAGACAAATCTAGAAAGGCCAAATGAACATAATCTTGATAATAATTAGTCATACTCTATTAATGTTACTCTTTTTATTTAGAAGCATCATTTTCAATGTTTTTAGATGAATACCCTCTTGAGAACATTCAATCATCCTTCTGGAAAAGTGATATGTTATCCCTTATCAAATGTATGTAGTTCCTTGGTTTACGCCTAACTCAAGCTTCTTGTATCAAATGCCAAGATGTACTTTGTTTATCAATTTTGTAGTCTTTTTCTGTCATTGATAAGTGTTTTAACTCTAATTATGATTGCTTCATAATTATTCTTTATGACTGCATTTATAACAACTTTGTCATATGACCATACCCGTGACTACCCCAATGTTCTAGTTTAACTTCATTTTTACCCTATAGCATCACTTGAAATCAGATAATATGCAAATGTATTGTAGTAAAATGGGCATTGATTCATGGTATTAATGATTGTTCATGTAGTATCCTTTGATACCTTGAATGTAAGTTTTGAAAACTTACCTTTTTTTAGATACCATTATCTCATGTTCATGCTATAACACTTCTTTATGCTTTTCATTTGTAGTTGTACCAAATGACTATAAAGTATGAACTAAAAACACGTATCTAGTAACCTACTCACTCAGTTAATATATGCAAATGTAACTTTTGATGTGCTATATTTGTCAATGCATCATTGCTTTGTCCATAATTTAATCTATAACCTTTTAGAAGTCTCTATTCTCACTTTACTTGGTCAGTCTATTTACCATTGATTTGATCCTTTGCCATGTTGGACCTCATGTATTTGTAACACATCATAACTTCATATCTCTATATTGGTTATCCTTGACATAAAACTAAAATTGGTTGGAGACATGAGTGAGGCTTCTCACTTCATGGAAACTTCCCTTAAATTCAAAATCCGTTCTCTCTCAACTTCAATTAAAATGTACATTCCTAGTACAGATTTTAAAAATGAATTTTTGGGACATCTTACTATAAGAATGGTGTTGGGTAGAGAGCGTTATATGGCATGTCATGCATGCTTATTAGCTATCAGTGATCATTTAGAAGCCCATATTTTTGGTACTGTTGTCCCTTTTGAATGTATTAATTTATGCTTATTCTCAAACTCATAATTTAATGATCTTCTTTGATACAGATAAAGCTAGGTTCCATTAAGCTAGCAAAGAGATACATGAGATGACTATCTATAGAGTTGGAGTCGATGGGAAACTCAAAAAAGGAGCCTACACAAGAATTCTTGCTGCTTCAGGGTGTGCATTTTTCTTTCAGAGCTCATTAGGTAAATATTCACTTCATGTGACATGTGGATAAATGGCCTCAATAATTATTATATTGCTTTTAGAAATATTTTCTTTTTCAATTTATTTGTCTGCCATATTTGCAGTTTGCAGGAGGGTTTGATGCAGAAACCATGTGTGCTTTTGAGGAACTGTGTCATCTTGTTCAGATTGACTTCCTACCTAGGACTTACTTCCTAGTGGTTGACTATTCCTTTGTTGTTCAATTGATTCTAGATATCTCAGTTAACAAACTTCTTATCTACTAATATATGATTTTATCTTTATTGAATTGCATTCAGTTTAATAGAGGGCTTGATCTTTGCAGGTGTATATTTATTTATGCTCATTCTCAAGATTCCATAGACTTCATTTATATCTTTATATCTTTCATACCATTCCATACTTCATCATCGATATTATTTACTTTATCTCTATATTTCATATATCTCACACCAACTTCCCCTGGGTATATGGACTCTCTTAAATTCTTTCCTATCCATAGCCACCTTCAAATTCATTCTTGTGAATATCAGAAATTGTTAAGATTAACCAAAGACATCTTCGATTTTGTGAATGGGAGCTGCAGTTGTGACAATACCCTTGATGCAACACATATATTTTGGAAGGTATGTTGTTTATCAATATCAATTCATAGGATGCCAGTGCATACCATTATGACTGATATTTAGAACAAGCCTTTAGTCCTTCATTCCCTTAGTTTTTCCACCTCTCCTATCTTTTATTGTGCCAAATTCTACATCCCAGAAGTAGGGGAAAAGAAATTCTTCATTTAATAGAGCAGTACTTGGAAAATGCAGGTTACCTGCAATGGAAAATAGTCCTGATGATTACTTTTGAATTTTTGATAATTATTTTCATGTGTGATGGTGGATCCAAATTAGTTTCCCAATGTTCAGTGATCGTATTATGTGTTGCTGACTGTGGATTGCATTGTTGATCGGTTGATTGGATCAAGACTCTTTGAATCCTAGGTAGAGAATTTGACTTCCTGATCCCCATGAATAGTGTTAAGTATGTTCTCTGATTCGATTAGTGATCTATATATCTATTGGTGATGTGTCCTATTCTTTTCCCATCTTGGTTTCCTTCATGTGATTCCTATTTTTGTCTCACCGAATGTGACAGTATGAGAATCCCATTGGCACTCTACATTATTTACTAGTTTGACATTCAACTTTCATGTCTGATAAAATACTGTCAACTCTGGTTTCAGAAATGCCATTTTCTCTTTCTTCATTATGTTATATAATCTTAATTTATTCATTTGGTTTCATTACAGTCGATGGCAGTGGCTATATATCTGAAAAAATTTAGTGTCATTGGTGTTTTCCTTGTGGATTAATTCTCTTCTCATATGTAACTTACATGAAATTAAGGGAGTTAAGTATTTGAGTATGGTATATATGCTTGCGATGGATTTGTAGGATTGCATTATTTAGCCCTTGTATGAAAATTCAAAATTTTTTTCCAGTTTCAATTTTTAATTCTCTTTCTTTAATTATTGTAGCACCACTTTGTTCTAATCAGTTTAGAACATGGTTTCATACTCTTTATTTTAAAAACTGAATATTTTAGAGCTTGCATTAAACTTGAAGTATTTGGATACATAAAATTCTATTCCTTATCACACTTAGTTGCAAATAGTGTTTTCTCATAGGATTTGTCTAGAAGAATTTCTTACATTCTATGCATGGGGGATGATTTTTTTAGGTTGAGCATTGTTTTGTATTCTGCCAATTAAAACTTTTGAAGTAATTTTCAGAAGTTGGCTAATGAAAATAGCTTTTACATTCTTAAATACAGTAGATTCTCAAACCTTATACAAAAATGCATAGTAGTAGACAATGTAAGTACATTTATGGTTGAAAATTGAGGATTAATGAGAGAGTAATTTAATTCGTATATCAATGTTTGGTGATCAAGAATGGCCATTCAAATAGTTGTAGTATTTCTATGATGGAACTATTGAGTGCATCTTCAAATTGAAAATATAAGTTACATGGAAATCAAAACTCAAGGATTTATGAAACCATGTTTGTCCTTCGCTGACAAGTGTGAAAGATGGGTTAATATGGGTACCTTCTTGTTGTACTTGGTTTCAAAGATGTCTCATTGATATCTTGTATCTACAAGTTGGATAGATGGTGTCTTATTTATGACCTACTCCTGCATGATTAATGTTGAACGTTTGTAAATTTCATGTTGGATGAAGGATTTAAAAAGTATAAGACTCAACCATGTTAAGACACTAATCACACACTCCTTACCATTTTTAATTTCTCTGTTTTAGACCGTAGGTTGGACATAAGCTCATTGCAAATCAACAATTTAGTTGATTCTATAATCTGATTGATGACTACTACATCCCATGAGTGATTACTAATTGGGTAATCCTTGTGTTTTAATTTCCATATAACTTAATATCGAGTTATGCATTAGATCTTGCATGTGTATTTCATTGTTATGATTTTATTTTACTAAGTTTGATAGAAAATCTGAGTTAATGAGTACATTTGAGTGTGTATTTATTTAGAGTTAGTTGCATGTTACCCCACAAAAAGGGTTTATCTAGAGAATTTAATTAAATCTTCTACTAAAAGATAAAGATGTTTTTGAAATCTCATGATTTTTGTTTTGGCCATGATACACCATAGAAAACAAAATTGAAATTGGAAGCCATTCATAACTTTCATTTATACTGCTTCGACTTCCTAATGCCCATGAATAATGTTAAGTATGTTCTCTGATTCGATTAGTGATCTATATATCTATTGGTGATGTGTCCTATTCTTTTCCCATCTTGGTTTCCTTCTCAAATCTCTTGATCATAAATTACTTGTACTCCGAAGTTGGACAGGAATATGAGCGCTTCCCTCATGTAGTCATCCGCATTGAATAGAGTTTAATAATATAAACACTAGACTGTGTCTTCACGAGCATAAAAGTGAGTATTTGAAAACAATTAAAGCATAATATTTCTATGCTTAATTTGATAATATATTTTATTTTTAAAAAAAAATTTAATTTTATGTCACTTTTTTGACGGTAAAAGAATATACTTGTTGATGACAATGCTACATATTCAATGACTATTTTGACCAGCTCTCGTTGAAATAGCAACAAACATTCTTTGGCATTTTGACAAGAATTATATACACTTGACGACAATTTCAACCATAAGTCCTCACAATCTCAACCGACATTGGTCGCAGACATGAAGGTATGATCGATAATTATTCCAGGTTGAAGTGATTATTTCGACTAGAAGTCCGTCGATAATTCAACCACTATAAATGTCAGAATTTTGATGATGTTTTTTTGTGTCATATAATTGATAAAAAAACTTTGACAATAGATATGGTCATTTGGTCGACCAATTGGTATCGAAAATTTCACTAATCCTCATCGAAAAACAAGCTAAAATTTACTAGTGCCACAAATGATGTACTAAGAGTATAGTATCCTTATTAGAAGATTTAGCCTTGTTAGGAGCTTATTGAAGCATTACAGTACACATTCCTTGTTAGAGGACATACCTTGTTAGGTTTTAGACAATTTTTACTAGGGCTATATAGAAATAAAAGTAGAGAAAAAATCAATTTAATTGTGGCTTTTTGGTGGATGAAAAAGTATTCTATTTTCTTGAAGAAATTTCATCAAGGAAAGTGCGCATAAGGAACATCTGAATCGCCATGGAGTCAAAGTCTTTGCAAGGTCAAGCGACCTATGTTAATTGCCTTATGTGGGGCCAACAAATATCGAGAATGCAATAGTCAAAGAATTTTATGAAAAATGGTTCAACGGTGAAAAGAATAGGAGAAAAAGTAACTCAACCATCTTTGACATTTTTTCGGCATAGGGTCCAACAATTCAATACCATAAAATCCTTTGTTATAGATACAATTCAGCTTGGTTGACCTTATTCCTCTTGAAATGGATCAAATATGGGGAATTTTGAGGGTTTAGTGTTGTGCCTTGCTATTATGAGTTTTTCCCTCTCTTTTGGCATGCCGCATTTACTGCAGCATTAGCCTTGATATTTAATGGCTCCGCCCACCTTTACTTCAATAATTGTTGTTGGTGTTTGAGTGGTGACAGATATTCATGGGCCTCCTAGTAAAAGACCTCGCTAGTTCATACCGAAGGTGTTTCATGAGGTATGTCATTTCCTGAAGTTGTTCTTCTTGTTCAAGATTTTGATAATGCATGTACTTGGCTACAACAAAATACTTTAATAGGTTATTTTGTGGGAAAAACCCCTCCTGAAAGCATGCTCAAAGCCTAGATTGACAAAGCCTAGTCTCCTCATGGAGTTCAGCTTGACAACGTTCAAAACCTCACCAAAGGGATTTTTCTATTTTGATTTTCCATTCTTGCCATGTCTAAGCCATGTTTTCTCCTGGGTCATGGACTGTTAGGTCTTCCCTTCTAGTTTTCCAATGATGGTCTCGAGACTTCATGATCTCAGATGAAAAAAAGATTAGGGTGCCTATGTGGGTTGAGTTCCCTGGACTTCCCTTGCCTTGCTGGCCTTTCATTCAAACCATTGTGTAAAAGTTTGGTAAAGTGGTCTATCTTGAATATGATCATTTTTCAACCCTCGCCCTCAAAATTGGGTTTGTGTCAAAGTTGATCTCTCGCAGGATCTGAAAAAAACTATTGAGATTCAAATTGGTGGCTCTACCATCTCTCAGAAGGTCATGTATTTGAACCTACTGAACACTTGTTATCGATGCTAGTCAGTCAAGCACGAGATCAAAGACTTCCCTCTGGCGGTTCCAAGATCTAAATCCCCACCCAAGGATTTTGATTCCTGTCCTCAAGAGGGTTTGAAGAAAAAGGAGCTAAAAAAATATGAATGAATGATTGTGGGTCATAAGGGAAGGTGCATAGTTACCTCAAAGGAAAATGCTGGTGGTTTGGATACCTCTCCGTCTGTTGGGCTTCTAGAAATAGCTTTTTCACCTCTTATTTAAAACCTTGTTCAATAGGGGAATATTGTGGTAAAAAATGCTTCTCTCCCACTTGTGGTTCGTGCCCCACTAGCGGTTGCCAATATTTATTCTTCTTTGACTTTGCATCATTCTCGCAGCCCTCTTGGGCATGCTAAGAATGAAGAAGGTGAGGTTTCTAAAAAATGGAGATTCATCTCAAGTGAGTCCCCTTTCTTTGAGGATACCTATCAGTTCTTGCAAAATAGTTTCTCCTCTCTTGAGGACAAGGATGGGATGAAAGTATTGTTCCTATGAATTACATCTTCTAGAATGTGTGGGGCCTCACAGACATATAGAGAAAATATATTGTGAGAGATGTTAGCAGTCGTGCTTCTGGCCTAAATATCTTATGTCTCCAGGAGGTGAAATTGTTGGTTTCTTGCTTTAGGCTACTTGTTAGGTGATTTAGCTTGATAGCATTATTATTTCTTTGCAGCATGAAGCTAGTCGAGGTGGAGTAGCCACTCTCCTTTCCCCTCATTAGGCCCCATGTCTTGTTAATCATGGTTCTAACCCCATGTAGAGATCTACTTGGGTTGTTTTGTCAATTGAAAATCATTCTTTTGATATAGTTAATGTTTATGCTCCTAATGATGTTGTTGAAAGATCTCATCTCTATAGATGGCTTGTTGATTCTATGCCGCCTACAACCTGGCTTATGTGTGGAGATTTTAATATGGTTGAGGTGGCTTCAAAAAAAGATGGGATTGTGCCTTTCTGTTGAATAACTAGAGAAAGAGAATCCTGGTTTCACATGCGTAATAAATTGGACCTTTTTTAACCCAATGTTAGTTGTCATCGTAATAATGGGGTTCGACATACTTGGTCTAATTTTAGAACAAGGCCTAGCAGGATATACAAAAGAATTGATTGCACCATGATATATGTGCACACTAGTCAATTTTAGCTTGATTTTCGATAATGATTAGTCAATTTTTAGATGACAATTGGTCGACCAAATGACCATAACTGTTGTCAAACTTTTTTTTTTGATTATTCAACACATTATATATTTGTCAAATATTCAACCTCTATAGTCATCAAAGTATCGACGAATCCACCGTCAAAATAATCTCCTCAATCTAGAAGAATTATTCGGCATACCTTTTATCTCTTCGACCAATGTTGGTCGAAATAACAATATAATGTTGGTCAAAATTAAGGTATTTCGGTCGACATGGTTGTCAAAATAGCAACAATTTAAGGTTGGAATATTCGTCGAATGTATAGTGTTCTCATTGAACATATATTCTTTGGCCGTCAAAAAAGTGACATCAAATTCATTTTAAAAATATATATATATATTATCAAATCTATTAATATATTATCGAACATTTATATTAATAATTTTATAATACTATACTATTATATACTAATATTATATTATAATTCCTTCCACTTGATGAGGTAATTTGTGACTGTCCTAGTCCTTATATTATTTGTACATGATTGGAGAATAACTTTAGGATCCAAGATAATCATTCCCTCTTCATTAAGCTTTGGTAACATTTTTTTGTTTTGAAATCTGTTATCCAATAATTTTTTAACAAAAAAAGGGACATGAAAAATTGGATGTAGTTTTGTTATTGAAGGTAACTCTATCTGATATGCCTCATTGAAAAATCTTTTTCAATATTTGATAATATTTGGGAGAGAACTTGTTGTCCTTCATTTGTTGCTTTAGTGACATTTTCTTATAGGGTACCTCAAAAAGACCTAATATCCCTCTTAAACATTACTCACTTTGGTGTTGGTCATCTTAATGCTTCACTTAGTTTGGTGCCATGGTGAGATTCATCTTAGGAGAAGAAAGTACATATTTATGATGTTGAGTTTGATCTTTCATAGTGCAAACTCTAGGTGGTGATTTTGGGGTCTCTAGAGAAAATAACTTTGCCTCAAAACCTTTTAATTTTTTTGGGTATCATTTTTTGCATTTGATGAGAGCTTACCATTTATGGATCTTTTATATGTAATCCTCTTCATTCGAATGTCTTACTCTTAGAATGAAAGTGCATGAAGGGCTCTCATACTCCCAATAATATATCTACATTGTTATGCCCCCACTCCCTTCACCCCCACCCCCCTCATGGAAATGGAAAATGTAGGGCTGGTCAAAGGTCATTCCCTGCAATAAGTTTGATATTGTCACATTTTCTAAAACAACTAACAATATCCCCATTCAGAATCAAAACCTTTCAGTTCCAGTGATGGAAAAATAAAGCAGTTCAAAATTTGGTTAACTTTTTGTTGTTGAAATTGTGAGTATTGCAGGAATCAATTAATTTTGTGAATCTTTGTTTATTTAGCAATCCTACTACTTTGGTTTGAGCCACTTCTATCTATATGTCTTCTTCATTGTCGGTTTCTCTTTCAATATTGAAAAACTTCTTCTCTCCATATTTATCTCCCAACATAAAACTTGCCTTTTATTTTCAATTTGTTGGGACATCAACTTAGTAGGTTGAGGGTAAAGTTGGTGATGGGGTGTAAAAAATTGATTTTAATAAATTCATGTCTCCTATCAATATCACCATCTAAGCTTGACCTGTTTGACTCCTACCTTGCTACCATTGACAAAAGAATTTCCTTCTTGACTTTGTGGTTGCTACATTCAGTGTAGATTTAAAATCAGAGTAGTTAGACCTAGTGAGCTTCATCTCTTCTAATGTTGGATCATCTTTGTTGGGAGAGTTGCTATGTCTAGTTTCCTTCTCTCACCTTTTGGTGAAGGCCCCCACTATGATATGGCAAGAATAAGTTTTTTATAATTTGTTCAAAACAAAATTCAAATCTAAATATATGAAATTCAAACCAACTCAAAATATATAGAAAATTTTCTATTACTTGAATTTGATCCTCATTAAGTGAAAAATTTACAATAAATTAATGTTTTGTAGCCTTCAAAGAAAATTTCATTGATCCATGAATTTTTATTTTTTAATTGGAGTTTGGTGTAAGAATTAAGAGAATACTCAAATAAACGTGGTGCTTCATTCCCACCTGTTATCTCAGTCATCTTCTGTATTGAGCCTTGTTGGACAAGGCACGGGAGGAGTTCAAATTTGATCACCAAGTCATGCTTAGAATACCCTACGAGGTGAGCATACTTAAGTAGGTTTGTGGTTTCTAGTCAATAGAGACAACCCTAAAAAATGATACACTAAACATTAAAGATGAACAAAAACACAATTAAAACTTTAAATTAGCACACATGCACACGTGGTGTCACGGAGTAAACAATGTTGATGGGGAAAAAATGTATGAGTTACATGAAAAAATATTGCTAACAAATCATAATGATAATGGATTCATTTCTTTCCCATAGCCTTCAACGGGTGAGAAAAATCATTAGTTCTATGATAAAATCAAGTGCATAAAAAATTTCATATGAAGATTATAAAACAACTACTCACAAAAGATTTACATTGTTACTAACCTTTGTCATGGTTGGATATCTTGTTATTAGTTGAAAGTAAATACATAATAGACAACATCTACATATTTAAAATGAGTGTTTGTTATTGTATTACAAAATCAAATGAATCAATCTACACAAAAAAAATAGCATTCCAAGATGGTTGATAAAAATATTTGAAACACAGTTAACTAAAGAATGTGGAGAGAGAAGGAGTGCAAGATGGGTTTCTCCAAAACTTGATTAAAGTAAATTATATATGATGTGCACAATTTCTTATGAGACCCATATCCCAAGACAAGGAACCAAAGGACAACCTTTACCTTTGGGGCTGAATATTCTTCTCAAGAAGGAGGGATGTATGATTGTGCATAAGATTTAAAGCCTTCAATCAAAGCATAAATGTCCGTGAAGCAATGCATGAACAACAAGTTATGTTGTAGTGTAAATTTTCAAATAGAACAAGCATTTTCGAAACAAGAACAAAGGATTTTCATCAATAAATAGCAGTCCATAATGAGTAAGTAGTGAGATTCATTCAAGAAGAAACAATAAATAGAAGGTTTCTCATTAAGAATAATAGATAGATGATAAAGAAGTGTATTCAAAAGTGGAACAATAGGTTTTATCAAACAAAAGTGGGTATCATGGTTCTAAACATCAAGATTTATATGAGAAACATTAGTTTTGATGATAAGAGGTGGGGTTTCCTTTGTTATGAGATCTTCATGATTTAGATAAGGATTATTTTCTAAGCTCTCATTTTTTAAGATAGAGATTAATTTTCTTGATATGGTAGATTCATTCAATGGGTTTTTCACCAATTCATGGTGTTCATTATTCTAACACCAGACATCATTTTCCTTGGGATAATCTCACTATTTCAAAGATATTAGATATTTTCATTTCTATCAAAAAATAGATCTAAAAAGATATTTAAGAGGAGAGTAGTCACGGTGAAAAAAATAGAGATCAACAAGATCATAACAGTCAAGGATAGCCAAATGCTAGAAATAAAGAGAAGACATCCATAACAAGAGTGAGTGACACTTTTAGACAATTTTCGCTCCCTATATGCAATATTAACATATGAAGGTGATGAATGAAAATATATATGGGGCATCTCTATTCTTAATGAGTGAGATCAACTTGTTGCCTACACATTATACAACAGATTAAATAAAACTTATCAGTAACAGTTGTTTATAGCTAAATGTTGACATCTTATTCAGCCATAGACTTCAACATAGTCATTGTTCATCAGCCACATACAAGAATGAATATGAAATTATTCATTTCTCATGCATGTATGATTCGACCTGTTGCCTCCTATCTAGGTGGGATTTTGAGTAACTCTCAGAATTGAGAGTCCAACAACTATAGACTAGTCTAGAATTAAGGATTTAAGCTAAGATGTAATTGAGATTTATGCTAAAATGAGAGTGTAATATTAATCTAAAAACTTGTGAGAAAAATGAGCATGAATCTAGTAACAATGAAAGAAACTAAATTAAGAACAAATGCATCATTATTATAAGAAATGGATACTATTCTAATATGCAAGATGATTGTAGCTTTGAACACAAATGAGAGAACAATTCACCAGAGGTTTGATACTCAAAAATTGCCTCTCCAAATGAGAAATGAGAGGGTTCTATTATAGAAAATCCCGGTGGAGATTGAAGAGTTTCTTACAAAGAAATGATTGACCATTCATCTTCTTGGGGGGAGTGAAGCATTTAGAGAGAATATTTAATTAAATAAATGAAATATGACCTCATGGGTGACTTTTCCAATTGTTTGAATAATTAAATTCAAATGAGGATATTCATTTAAAGAACCAAATATTATTTAATTCATCTTGATGTGTTTTTAGCTAAAAGGGGTAGATTTAATTTAATTAAAGTGCTAGGACTTTGTAATTAAATTAATCAATCATAGGGTTTATTTAGCCAATTGGAAAATCAGGATTGGGGATAGGAAAATCACACTCAGCGGGACTCTCACTAGGACGGAGACAAGAAGGATAAATACAAGGAGGAAAGCGCTGTACAGGAAAGGGAAAAGGATATGGTACAAGATATGGTACAAAGCTTCGGAATAGGATATGGATTGCAGATGGGTTGGAGGAAGATGGAAGCTGAATGCGTGGAATATAGGGGAGATGGAACTGCTGGGAGATCTGTTATGGAAGGAGGAAGAGGACGGTAGCTGAAAGGACAACTGAATAGATAAATAGCTCAATTTACTATGTTGGCGCCTGTTTGCCAGGTTTTCACCAACATACTTGTCCAAGGCACTTGAATTGCCAAGTTTTCACCGTTGGACGATTATTTTCTCTTTCTCTTTTCTTCTTTTTGCTTTTTTGCTTTTTTGCTTTTTTTGCTTTTTGCTTTTTTTGAATGTTTTTGGATTTTCTGATATATGCAGGATCAGGTTCAGGCATAGAACCTCTTCAGATGGATGATGTTGATAGGATCATTCAAGGGCTCGCCTTCTGGTGTTGATAGCTGATAGGCTCCGGAGCCAAAGGATGCGGTGACAACATAGGGGCCCAACCAAGTAGGCTCAAACTTGCCTTTCTTTTCTCTATTTGCTAAGACCTTCTGATTTTCTTTAAGGACCATGTCACCGACCTGGAACTGTCTAGGATGGACCTTTTTGTTAAATTAAATAAATGAACTAAATAAATAAATGTAGACTAGGATTTGTGAGTGCACCTAAACCTGTTTTGAAGGCCAAAAACAAACAAATGTCATAGCATATAATCAAATCAAATTTAAAGGTTAACAAACTAAAATCAAAGCCACCTCAGTTTAAGCTTAAAACGGATGCGCCCATGCACCGTTTGATATGCTTAGATATAGAGGGATGTGGGTGTGCAAACTCAAGCACTTGGAGCATGCAAGATGGATGATTTGAGGATCAAGAAGACCCAAAATGACACAAAATAGGTATGAGGAACCTATTTTGCCTCAAAGGCCTCAAGAACACACAAATATGCAAAGCTAGATGATTGAACTAAGATTGAAACAAGAAATGAATCTATGTTAATCCCATTAAGCTAATTTAGATGTGATTTAAGCTTGAAAATGATCTAAAAAAGATGAACTTATGCTTATGCTAAAATGAAAATGGCATTATGACTTTGCTATTGAGTTTGAGAGTTGAGAGATGATTTGCCTTAGGAAGTGAGGGTATTTATAGGATTTCTAAGGCTTGGGGTAGGAGGAATGAATGGCCAGGATTGAAATCCTTAAGAGAGGCCAAGATTCACTCAAAGGGAAGCACATGGATTGTGCTAGTTCTCAGCCAATCAGGAGGTGACACATGTCACAAGGTGAGTGGATGAAGGGAAGGGCAAAGAGGAGTCAACAAAGGGGGCTCCAAGCTCATAACTCTCCAAATAAATGCTTGTAAGAGCAATGAATGGGCTTTAAGAGGCTTTGAAGACTTTGGGGAAGCAATAAATGCTTTGTGGTTGAGATATTTGGAAGGAAAGACTTTGCTTTGGTTTAAGAAAGTCTTAAGCTTGGTTAGGATTGCACAAAGGTTTAAGGGTAGGATTAGGATTAGATTAGGACAAAAAAAAAGGATTAGGATGGGTGAAGAGGGTGGTTTTGAGAAGATTCTAGAAGAGTCTAGATTTCTCCTTAGTTTCATGGAATAAAAGATTATTCATTCCAAAAGCCTAAGTTTTAGGAATATTTATTAAAGTATTTTCAATAAATATGGAAATTAAATATTTAACCTTAATTAAATATTTAACCTTGGGATTAGGGTTAGAAAAGATGGGATTAGCCTTTTAATCGAAATTAAGAAGGGATTAGAAGATTTTGGAAGAGGTTAGTGGTCTTAAGGAAATTGGCCAAGTTTGGGATAAAAAATAAATTAATAATAAATTAATTTATTTTTGAAGGTTTTTGGTGAATTTATTAATTAAATAATTAATAAATTAGGGATAATGTCCAAATGACATTTTTAGGCTAGATTCCTTAATTAAAGATTCTTAATTAAGAGAGAGGGATTTAATGCCATAAAAATAAATTAATTAATTAAATAATTAATTAATTAATAAATGATGATGTCATCAAGGATTTTCAGAAAACAAAAATAATTTATTTTCTGAAGGATTTTTCGGTGTCTACAGAGGATATTCATTTAAAGAACCAAATATTATTTAATTCATCTTGATGTGTTTTTAGCTAAAAGGGGTAGATTTAATTTAATTAAAGTGCTAGGACTTTGTAATTAAATTAATCAATCATAGGGTTTATTTAGCCAATTATGGTCAACATTTAGGAATTAAATATAGCATGTGATTAATGCAAATTTAAGGTTTTCTACATTTGACACTAAGACGAGTAAAGTCAATTAGAAGACAGAATTGCCTAGTACAATAGGACTTTGATGATGTAGAAATTAAAGGAATGAGACTAAATGCAACAAAATTGGTTAGGATTGCAAGATGCCAATTTTGGGGTATTACATTTTGCACCTCTTTCAATTGATTCAAAGAATAGTCTGATGTGACAGTTGATGAGGTTTTCAGGATTATATCCAGAATGGAGCTTAACCCTCAAAAGTTGAGGTTAGATTGCCAAGACATCAATCAAATTGAGTTGCAGAATCATCTCCAGAATGAAGCTTGATTATCTAAAGTCTAGCTTAGATTGCAAAGACATCAGTCAAATTACCACTTTTAGTAAGACTATACCCAGAATGAGGCTCAATCTTTAGGAGTCAGGGTTAGATTGCCCCAATACCCTTCGATTAAATAATAACTGATGCATATTTCAAGACTATCTCCAGAATGAAGCTTAGTCCTCCAAGACCTGGGTTAGATTGCCTAGATATCGATAAAAGAGTTTTCGAGAGCCATCTCCAAAATGAAGATTGACTTTTAGGAATTACGGTTAGATTGCCCCAATACCTAAAGATATTTTGAGAACCTTCTCCAGAATGAAGCTTGATTCCTAGGGATCTGAGTTAGATTGCTCAGATACCTAATAGTATAATGACAAGATGCAAGGCGCAAAGATGCCCCTAGCGATGAGGATTTTGGATTAGATCATATTTATTCGAGACTGATAAGATTCAATGATGCAATCATCCTACCCCCTCAGGAGAGAAATCAAAAGATGACACATCATAAAGATGATTGACAGTAATAGGTTGCAGATAGAGATAAAATCAAAGAGCTAGAAGAACTCAGAACAGATTATGGGAGAATCGAGAAGATTCGGAAGTCATCTAGAGTGATTTGGAGGTCATGCTAACCAAGTTTGACCATGGTTGACTAAAATTGACTAGAGTTGAATTTTTGATGAAAAAGATGAAGAAGTCAAGAAAATGATGATGAGATGTGATTTTGGTAAGAAAATGACATCAGAAGGTTGACTGCACAAGCGTCTAATCACGTCAGTCCTAAAAAATTTAAAACACAATTTTGAGCTATATAGACTTGTCAGATTTTGATTTCGATCTTGAAAATGGATTCAGAGTAGTCAATTTAGCTAAGGGTAAATTTTTCACACAAAACAAAGCACTTTTGAAAATTAGGACAAAACCTATATAAGGCCCAGAAGGGTCATTTTCAATTCATTTGAAACCTTTGACTTTGAGTGATTTAGAGAGCTCTGAGTGACATGGAGAGCATGCTAGTGAGATGGCATAGATTTGAGTGCTCTTGATGTCACAGCCAGCTGGTGGCATATGACCCAACTATGAGTAGTCGATAACCTAGCTTGCATTTAAAGTTTTGATGCATTTTAGTAGATTTAGATAGATTTAGGGTAAGTTTAGAACTTTCCCGCAAGATCTCACATGAGGAAATGGTTTCCTCACGTGGGCCAGGGAGGAGTCTCACGTGAAGAAAGACCAAAAGAGGGCTTCCTCGCACAGGGTCCCTCCTCAAGCTTGCACGAAGAGGTCGTCAAAGCTGCATGAGAAAATCTCCTCAGGGAATAGCTCTCATGCGAACTAGCGCAAAGTCTTGTGCGAGATGCCTGGTTCCTCATGTAGGAAACTGCAAGAGAATTCCCAAATTTGTACCCAAATTTGTGTAAGATTAGCCAAGTAGAGCATCTGAGAAGCATGTTTAGGATAGGTACATAGCGTCAATTCTATTTTTCTTTGAAAACCATCATGATTGAGATACTAATTATGTTTTATCACTTGCATTGCAGGTTGACCTCCCCGACATTGTGTTTTGATCTCACCACCCAGCCATCAGTGAGGTACTACGGTGATTGGATAATGCAAAGTTCACCCACATAGATGGATTAGGATGGTCATATTTGTGTGATGTACCTGACATCTAGGTAAATCATGGATTACTAGGTGCACTTGTTGAGCATTTCCATTCGAAAATGAACATGTTTCACTTGCCACTAGGGGAGATGACAATTACCCTAGAGGATATCTATAGGATCTTGAGAGTACCCTTCCACAAACTGCATGTGGAATATGATACACAACTAAGAGCAGGTACTGTGGTGCTAAGAGAGATCTTCCAAGATGATCTAGTGATGGGACAAGCAATCCCATGGAATGACCTGATCAACGAGTATGGTGTTCAACATCGATTAGTAGTTGTGTTAGCAACATTCTTGGGTTGCTACTTGATGCCAGATAGAGGGCAGCATAGACTAGAGTGCAGCTAGGGTCAGATGCTACAGAGGATGTTACAGCAGCCACCTATGAGATTTAGATGGAGCCAGTGCATGCTGGCACAAATGTATCATGAGATGCACGAGCTCGTGTATCAGGATTTGTGGAGCATGGCAACAAGAGTATTCATGCTTCAGATATGGGCTTGGGAGCATCTTCCCATGTGCAAGCCAGTGTTTCAGGATACCAAGTAGCCTTTGGAGCCATACATCTATAGATATGGTGGCCCTATGACCCAGCCAACGCTAGGTAAGATTGAGTAGTGGCAAGCTCAGCTTTACAACATGGTTGCAGTGACACAGTGACCATGGATAGACACAAAGGCCTGGGATGATGCCAGACATGAGTTATCATATATTTTTTGTTCACATCCTCTGATTGGGCACACCATAGCTATCATTGAGCGCTTCCCATTATCATGGGTCCTGAGGTAGTTTGGTAGGCCACAGGACATATCTCAGGAGTACTGTGCATATGCTCGCTTCATCCATGAGGTGAAGATTGATGGTAGGAGAGGTTAGATCAAGGCAGGTGCATGATAGAGGCATGGGTAACACTAGCCCGATGCGATTACATGGTGGTCATTGCTGATGCAGGGATGACACCAACATACTAGGATCATCTATTGGCAGATCCATTACTTGTGATTCATAGATCTAGTTGGTATGGGCCAACAGGCACAACACATGGTGTAGCCACCACAATAGTAGCAATAGGTAGCTTAGCCTCTACCTCGATAGCAACTGGTAGCATAGCAGTAGATACCCTGGTAGAGGACTGGGTAGACTCCCATTCCTCCTAGACAGATGGGTATAGATCCTCATGCGGGTAGCAGTGGAGGTCTAGATAGATCGATGAGGTAGAGGACAGGTGAGACCTCTCAGCAGTAGACTCTTGATAAGGAGGCAGAAGTTGAGGATGTAGCCATGTAGGATCAGGTTGCGCATGGACCCCCCTAGGAGATGAGGCCGCACAGCTGCAAGATTTACTAAAGAGGACCTGGGATAGGTTGTGACAGGCTCAGCAGGAGTTGATGGATCATGACATATAGGTCATCGTTCAAGATACTCGAATAGCAAAGAGAGATGGAGAGATTAGAGGGTTGCAAGATGACCTAGTGAGGGAACATGTAGAGATGTGATATGAGGCTACACAGGTAGCGTATTACTATGCAACTTATATTGGTGTGGTGCTAGAGCTAGTAGACCAGGTTTCATAATTTTGAGAGTATGTTAGAGAAATAGTAGTTCCACAGGGACCTCCGCCACAGGTACCAACATAGGTAGACATGCCTCCTCCTCCACCTCCTCTAGGTGGTGATGGATGGGGCTAGATTAGGATCTTGATATAGCATGATGTATTGTAGCCCCATTTTTTATAGACTATGCTCAAGTAGAACCATTTTGTATATTGACATTTGGATCGATATATATATATATATATATATATATATATATATATATATATATATATATATATATATATATATATATATATGTATATATATGAGCTCATGTTTTGATATCATTGTACGTGTCTTATATTGCTTTGGATTTTTATGCTTTATGAGATGTATCCTAAATGATTAGATGAGTAGATATGAGATGAACATAGTTCCTTTATGAATGTGCACATGTTTTATTGGTATATATGTATGCAATGTGAAATGCAATGATAGATAAATGCAATGTATGATTTGATTTATGCTTTTGATGGATGCACATATATATGAATATGTAGGTGTAGAATGTATGCATATGAGTTTATGGTAATACACTTTGTGAATGCAATGTATATGCTACTAATCATCTCATGCAGGATATTGCGATACACGACAGGTACTAACCAAAAGAATATTTTTGAAGATCAAGAGTGAGGATTAGACCCTTGTGTAGTCAAGATGAACTTGGGTCGTAAGATGAGAAACCTCAGCATACAAATCTAGGAGAATATAATGAAGTGAGCATCAAACACTATCGCTATGCAAGTCTAGAATGAAAATGCAAGCCTAAGCTATATGCAATCCCTAGGACTTGCTTGCTAGACCCATTAGATAATTATCATCATAAAGTTTTTAGTATTGGATGATTGTAGGATGTCATACAACCCTCACTAACATTGCAATCATGAGAATATGAATATGACATTAGTCTTAGATTTATCAGAATGATGTGTAATCATTAAGGCACAAGAATCTAGAATGACCTGAACACCTATTCCTTTTGATTTAGCAAGTTAACATAAGCATCAAAGCACAGTTGCTAGAATGACCTGAATGTTTCTTGTGTACAAACATGCTAGAGTGCCTCCTTTTTCTAAGTGAATGATAATAATTTTTAAGAATTCTCATAGTGACCCTTACATTCACTTAGCAGGACGAGCATTTGCAATTTCACTTGTAGCAGAAAGAAGTTACTCAAACAGACAAGGAGAAGAAACAACCTCACCAAAGTTTCCATATAAATGGAGTCAAGGTACACATGGCCATCAAACATGAGATGATGGCTCTCATAGTGGACACCCCTCTTATATAGATTCACTGGATCATTGGAACTAAACCAGCAAATAGAAGAAAAGAAAAAAAAAAAAAAAAGATCATGCCCCCATTCTTCTCATCTCTCGGTCAAGATAGACATCTTAGAGTTGGTCGGGGGGGGGGATGATAAAGAAAAAAGACAAGAACTCAAAATAAAATCTTAGCATGCTTTAGAGAGTTGCAAATGTAGTTTTAATTTGTAGTTTAAGCAGATTGATGTTGGATCAGAAGTATATAGCGCGAGAAGTCTCAACAGGACGACATCAGTAGACAGACACAGTGAGAACCACTAGTGACTGATGTGAGGAAGATTCTCTAAAAGTGATAGGACAATGCCCCCTAGACCAGGAAGGTGTCCCCAAGTGTGACCAATTTCAATCCACGTAGAGTCGAGCATAATCTCAAAGATAACTGAGAATGAGTGCATAAGCTAGCAAACTAAACCAGGAAAAACCAGAAAGAAAGTTAAAGTAGGAAAGAAAGGAGCATTTGTACAGAGCCAAGAGGTGTCATAATAGGTATAGCCTTATGGAACAAGAGGTGTTTGTTTACCAAGTTTTCACCATCTTGGTAGAAATTCTATTTTTGCTACCATGATGCTTATTTGCCAGGTTCTCATCAATGGCATATTTTTTTCTTTTTCAATGTTTTTGTAATTTTCTTTTCTTGATTTTTTTTTTTCAATTGTTTTTGTATTATCAAGGCACTTGTTTACTAGGTTTTCACTAGGATAATAGATTTTTTAGGACATTTTGTAATTTTTAGGATTTCTTCAGAATTGAGTATGTACAGGAGCATTCTAAAGATGTCTTCAACTATAGAGTCATTTTAGATGTAGAGTATTGATTGGCTCTTTGAGTTGTTCTCCTTTAGTAGTAGAGGGTTTATAGGCACTAGACCCAAACACTATAGTGATAATATATGGACCAAGCCAATTTGGTTCAACCTTTCCCTTCTGGATCTGCTATTGTTGATTCTTGGGGTTCTCTCTTAGGATGAGGTCACCCACTTGGAAGTCCCTTGGTCTGATCTTCTTGTTGTAGCTCTTGGACATCCTCTTCTGATATTCTCTGAGGTGATTGGACACCACCTGCTGACATTCATCTAGTAGTTCTAGCTCTTGTAGCCGAGATATTCTAATGTCATCATCAGTAATGAGGCCCTTGAGAGAGACTCGCAAAGTAGGAATCTCAACCTCAATTGGTAGTACAACATTTGCTCCATAAAACAAAGCAAAGGGTGTGGCCCCTGTTGGTGTCTGCATACTTATGCAGTAAGCCCATAGAGCTAGATTAATCAGTAGGTTCCAGTCTCATCTAGATTTGTGAACTATGCAATGCAAGATCTTAAAGATTATCTTTTTTTTACTTCCACCTATCCATTACCTTGAGGATAATAGATGGAAGACCAGTGATGAATGATTTTTAACTTAGTGCATAGCTCTTTCAAATCCTTGTTCTTAAACTACCCCCCATTTTCAGTGATTATTGAGAAGGGTACACCATACCTGTAGATGATCTAATTTAGTATAAACAATGGCTACAGATTTTCCATTGGCTATGGTCAGAGGCACTACCTCGACCCATTTAGTAAAATAATTTGTAGCAGTGATAATGAACTTGTTTCCTTTTGAGGAAGAAGGATGAATCTGACCCACCAAATCAAAGGCCCATTGCTGAAATGACCATAAACTGATGAATAAAATGAGCTCCTTGGTAGGAGCATGAATCATATTTCCATATAGTTGACAATGTTTTCAAGATTTGGCATACTGTGTAGCTTCCTTTTCCATATCCAACCAATAGTGGCCAGCTCTAATAAGCTTACAGACCAATATCAAGCCGCTCAAATGAGAACCACAGATGCCTTAATGCACCCTAGCTAACACATGCTTAGACTCGTCAGGCTCTAAATACCTAAGGAGGGTACCGTCTAGACCTCACCTATACAAGTCGTTAGCTACAATGACATAGCATGAAGCACTACAGATTAGGTGACATTTCTCATTCTAGGTGTAAGTGTCTAGAATAATCTAGTCATGGAGGTAGGAGTAGATATGATGGTAGAGGGATGAACTATGTCCCATGACTTAATAGATCATTCTAGATTCAAGAGTATTGTAGGCTGGGTAGAGTAATGTTTCCACCAGGAATTCATACTGGAAGTCATTTTCTGGCATCTGTAGCATAGAAGCAAGAGTAGCCATTGCATCAGCTACTTTGTTATCTGCTCTTGGAATCCACTGGAAAGTGATATGTGCAAAGTACTTTCTTATATCATCAACCATCCATTTATAAGGCACCAACTTATCATCCTTTGTCTGATAGATATCATTGACCTGATTGATGACCAATTGTGAGTCTCTAAAGACTTTAAGTTCATCCACATGCCATTCAATAGTTATCTTCATGCCATTAATTAGAGCTTCATACTCAGCAATGTTATTTTTACAAGGAAACAACATCTTGTATGCTTTGGGTAAATAATATCTTTGCGGTGTGATGAGCAATATCCCAACACCTAAACCCTCCTGGGTGAACAATCCATTAAAGAACATATTCCATGTTTGATGTGTAAGAAGCAGTATGGACTCATCTAGAAACTCAATGTTCAATGGTTGATGATCCTTGAGAGGAGCTTCTACCAATTGATCTCTGATCACTTGTCCTTTGATGGCCTTTCTCTCTACATACTCAATGTCAAACTCACTGAGTATCATGATCCACTTTGCCAATCTACCTATGATTGGAAGCTTTGCTGAATAGATACTTTAATTGATCAATCTTAGCAATGAGATGTGTGTTGTGAGCAAGCATGTAGTGCTATAGTTTTTGTGAATCAAATACCACTACAGGAACACCTTCTCTATGATAGAGTAATTTTCTTCATATGAAAATAGTGTTCTACTGATGTAATAAATGGCTCATTCCATTTTATTCTGATCTTCTTGAGCCAACAGGGCACCCATAGATTTATCTGTATCTGAGATGTAAAGGATGAGTGGCTTCCCATGAATAGGAGGCATTAGTATTGGTGGATTTGCAAGGTATTGTTTGATCTGTGTGAGCCCTTTGTCACAATGTTAGTTCCACTCATAAGTCACACCTTTATGTAAAGTCTTGGTGAAGGGTAGTGACTTATTGGCTAGTTGTGTAATGAAGTGCTAGATGGACTATAAGCATCCTTTGAGCCCTCTCATCTAACCAATGTTGCGTGGTGGAGGTATTTTCATGATGGCTTGAACTTTTTCTAGATCAACTTCTATGACCTTCACAGAAATGATGTAACCTAATAGCTTTCCAGAAGTAACACCAAATGTACACTTTTTTGGGTTGAGCCTCAAATTGAATTGTTCCATTTGATCTAGTATAGGACCTAGATCTACAAGATGTGCCTTCCATTGCATGCTCTTAGCCAAAGTGTCATCCACATAGTCTTCCATCATTTTGTGATTCATATCATGAAAGATAGTGGTGACAACCCTTTGATATGTAGCTCCAACATTTTTAAGTTCAAAGGGCATGACATTCCAATAGAAACTTCCCCAAGCACATGTGAAGGCAGTCTTCTCTTGATCTTATGGTGTGATCTTTATCTAATTGTAGCCAGAGAAACTGTCCATCAGAGAGTAGAGTTCATAGCCAGACATCATGTCCATAATTATGTCAATGTTTGGTAATGGAAATTCATCTTTAGGACATGGTTTATTTAGGTCCCAGAAATCTATGCACACTCAGATGGATTTATCATGCTTAGAAACTAGAACAATATTGCAAATCCATTCCACGTAGTCAATGGCTCTGATGAAACTAGCTTTGAGAAGTTTTTCTTAACTCCACCTTGACTAAGAGTGCCACATGTGGATGCATGTTACGAAGCTTTTGTTTAGCAGGCTTAATGCCTAGTGCAATAGAAAGGTGATGCATGATCAAATTAGGATCCAATCCAGGCATATCAGAATAGGTCCATGCAAAGTTGACTTTCTTTCTTCAAAAGAAACTGGTGAATTCTTCTTTCTCTTCTATAGATAGTGACTATGCCAAATGAATGATCTGAGGTGCAACTTTCATGCACAAGTTCACTAATTGGGTTGGTTCAATCAACACTGATGATCTTTCTTGAAAATGACTTGGAAGTGTATCAAGTATCCCATCCTCGGATGCCTTAGAGAGGTTTTCACACTTGGATATGTCTTTTATTTTTACTTTTTTCAGCTCTGACACTGCCACAATGTGGTTTTCACCATCAGAGCACCTATTCATTTTTCTTTTAATTTTGTGACTAAGATACTTGATATCGGCTTCGGTCATGTTGACACTATCTTCACTTGTGGATAACATTATAGGTTCAATAGCGTTAAGGTAACATGCAAGAGTATAGTCATTCTGGAATGTAAGGACTTCACTCGATGGAGAGGGAGAGTTCGATTTGATGAGCTCTGGATGGTGGAGTGAAAGAGAAGTGGCGGGTTCAAGTGCATTCACGGTATAGTCATCAAAAGCGTGGAAAAGCAAGTTGAGACCTAAAGCAATCTCATCCAGAGGTGTATTTGAGCCCCTTCAAGACCTCATGTTAGAAGTAGAGGGTATGTTAATGTTAGTGGAATCACACTCAGTTTTCCTAACACTAGACCCTTCACCTACTTTGAGAAGGTTTTCATACATATGAATAGTATCTTCATCTTTATCAAAGGTTCCTTCAGACAAGGAATGAAACTCATACTCATGTGATTCAGTGATGCTTGATATAGGAATTCCATCAACACTTGTTGTACCATCTGACTCATTTTCATTTCTTGTAGTATTGATGGTTTGTTGAAGTTGATCCTGTTTGAAGTCCTTTTGAAAATGTGGTGGCATGTAAAAATCACCCAGATAATTAGGATTGGTAGTTTGCATTTCTATCAACTACTCGTATGTCAGTGGGGTGATTAAGGCAATATCATCAAAATCATTGTCAACCTCTTCTCTATTGACATGTGATATAGGATCATCTGGCTCTACAAAGAGGCGACAAGATCTGGAGGAATAGGATAGGGAAAGGTATCCTCGTTAGAGCTGTCCTCTGATTTGTATGCTGAAGCAGTGCCTTTGGGTTCTAGCTAGCATTTTGGTTCTGGTACAAATTTTTTAATCCCTAAATGAAATGGGATCTTCTTAAAGCCTAGACCTATGGTGTCCTTTGTTTGGTGACCTATGGCTTCAATTGGTTTAGGTAAGCCATTTTCATTCACCCCTTTAGGGCCACTCCCTTTGTAACCAAAGTGTTTCATGAGCTTGAAACCTTCTTTGTATGGTTCCTAGTCTATATCATGAGTTGGAGTGATTTTTTTAGATGTGTCCTTTCCTTTATAAACCAAAGTTGTAATAGCTCTATCCTCATCCTCATCTTCTAGTGGTGTTGTGTCTCTTAGAAAGGCACATTCATAGACTATTTGAGGAGAGATGACAGAAGGTTTATTTCTCTCAGAGAGTCTCCCATAGGAATGTGGAGATAGAGGTAGAGCTGCTAATGACAACATAGGTTCAATCTAATACCCCCCCATGCCTATATCTTTGAGCTTCAAAGTCTATTCCATTTCTTTGAGTTTGGCATTGAATAATTTAGTAGACTCTCTATTGGTTGGGACAAAGCTGTCAGTAGATTGTGTGAGCATATTGCAAGAATAGCCCATATTGGTAGGTACTATTACTTCTGCACCATGGAATGAGAACTTGATACATTCATGATATGTGGATGGAACCACCTGCATTTTTTGGATCCATAGTCTTCTCAATAGTATATTGTATGCAAGGGAAATGTCTACCACTTGATAGGTGACATCCCTCTCAATAGGCCCAACTCAGATTGGTAGCACAATCAAACCTTTGGATTTTTGTTCCTCTTCATCATATGCCTTGATGGTGATCTTCTTGCGAGCATCTATGCAATCTTCATCATATCCTAATTGGGTGAGCAGCTTAGTAGAGCAGATATTAAGGCCAACACCATTATCAATGAGGGCACAGCGGATGCACTTTGGGCCTATCATGACTTCAATATATAGAGGGGCATTGTATGGATGGCTCAATGAATGGTCATCTTCCTTAGAGAAAGATAGATAATAGGGTGAGGTCAGGTGATCCACCATGGATTGAAACCAGTCAAGATCTAGATCTTTTGGGACATTAGCCTCAGTGAGGACTTTATCAAGAATCTGCCTATGAGTAGGCGAGATCTTCAACAACTCAAAGATAGTGATCTGAGTGTTGGTACATTGAAACTAGTCTAGGATGCTATAATTAGCAGTGCTAGGCATAGGGAACAATTTTGAGTTCTTATTGGTAGGGCCAACAGTAGCTTTATCCATAGGTTATTTTAGTGTGGATGTAGAAGGCTCAGGACCCTTAAGAATGATCTTCGCACGAGATCAGGTAATAGTGTTTGCACAAACTTGAGATTGTTCTAGTTTGGAAGAATGAGATATAGGGCCTCACAAGACAAATAGATTCTTAGACTTAGGAGCACCCTCATTCCCCTTGATGGTGATCACATCACAGTATTCACCCTTAATAGGTTCAGCCATATTAATGACATTTTCATTGGTACTATATGTGTAGTTGACCTTGGTGTTGGCATTCTTGGTCTTAGAAGATTTTCCCTTCTCATGAGGAGGAAAGGGGTCTTTGAATGCCTGACGATCTGAGTTCTTGTTATGACCGCTGACAACAATATCACCATTGTTGATAAAATCTTAGATCTTATGTCAAAGTTGAATGCACCTGGAAATTTTATGACCCTTGTTTTGATGGTAATCATAGTATGTGGCTTCATCCCACCAAGAAGGTTGCGGTTGTGGATCATAAGGATGCAAATTTTCTAGAGGAGTGAGTATTTGGTTTTGCAAGAGAGTCTTGTAAACCATGTTAAGGGGTTCTCCTAGGGAAGTGAACTCATGTTTGGGTCGAGGGGCACAAGGTTTATTTTTGGAAAATCTCAAAGGTGGCTGAGTGACTTTCATAGCCTTTTTAGTGGCTTTGGCCACCTGCATACTGGAGGTAAGGTTGAAAATAACCTTCAAAGATTGTGGGGTCACATTGTCAACAACTTTGTCATTCACAACATCCCAATTTTTGTTGCTAGACTTAGCTTTGTCTTTTCTTGAGAAGGAGGACCCCTGTTTGTTATCCTTGTGCAAAGTCAACTCTCCTTTCTTAACCATGAATGCTTATATTCTCACAGCTTGTTTAATCATGTTATCAAAAGTTAGGGGGCCTTGCAGCTATACTTGATACCCAAAATCAGGGATGAGATTATCTAAAAAGATGTCAAGCTTTTCAGACTCAAGTATTTTGTGAGGATATTTTGGATAGAGTTGTCTCCATATCTGGAGAAATGCCAAGAAAGGTTTCCCTTATCATTGTTTCAAATTGTAAAGATCTCTGATATTAACCAGATGTTGGATATTGTGTGAATAGTGCTGGAAAAACAAATTGGCAATCTCATCAAAAGACTTGATGCCAGTGGGTAGTCGAGAGAACCACTCCATAGCAGATCCACCCAAGCTATGTGGAAAGAGATGCATGAGGTAAGTTTGGTTGTGTATAAAATCCATAGATAGAGCACCAAACTCTCTTAAGTGATCTTGGGGATTAGAAGTATCCAAATATTTGTTATATTTGGGAAGTTCTACTCCTTTGGGAAAAGGAGGTATGCAAGGAATTTTATCAAATGGGAAAGGACAGATGTTTTCCAGCGTGAAATGTTGTGATATTTATCCTTACCCTTCACAAATTGACTAATTTGGTCTTTCATGTCTCGAACTAACTTTTATAGTTTAGTGGTTTCAATTTCCTCTTCTTTGACCACAAGTGTCTCTACTTTGTAGTCTGGAGGTAGCTTGGCCCCTTATTTGGCCTGTTTGAGAAATTATTTATCCTTCTCTTCTATAAGGAGGGTTTCAATCATCTTGAGAAGACTTTTATTGGCTTTTGTGGCATCTATGTCATTTTGGGTTATCTCCTCATTTTCATTACCAAGAATTTCAAAAATTCTTTGGGATTGATATAGATGCTAGTCATTTTCAGATTGATCATGACCATTTTTGTATTTACCCTCTTAGTATTGATTTTCCATCTTGTCAGTGCATGAGTGTGCAGCATGCATAGACTTAGTACGAGTGTGTGTAGTATGCCGAGAGATTGTGGCTAAGGTAACCTTTGTTGTGTTAATAGGGAAAGGTTTATATGGTGACCCTTCAGAGTTTTTTTATTCTCAAAACAATGGGTTATGATGTTCTTGAAACAATAAGTCAGGATGCTTTTGAAATAATGAATTATACTGCTCCTGGAACATTGGATTCTGATTTTGACTGATGTCTATGCGAAATGAACGCCTGACACAAGGTTGACTAATAGGAGATGAGGATTGAGATGGGCTCTCTTTTGATGCACATAGAAAGGAAGAACATGAGGATCCTCCATAGCACTTAGATTGCGTGATACATTTGGAATGACCTCTCCCTTGATTACGAGGTCTACCTCTACCTTGTCCAGTACCACATAAGGGGAATGTGTTGCCACTTCTAGTTGTAATAGTCATAGATAAAGATTAAGTAACAAGAGAGGACTTAAGATTATGCTCAAAACTCTATCTTTGGGATAGCAAAAAAGTGATAAAAGTGAAATGCCCCTAGCATGAATCATCGAGAGTAAGGCTAGAACAGCCAAGATGTGACTATCATGTCGCAAGGTACAAGAGCACAGTAGGAAAGGATAGATAACATAGAGATGACATGAGTTTAAATAGTAATTACTTGGTTCTTAGCCTGAGACATCTAGTTTCAGGTAGTGGACAATAGGAGAACATGCAAATAGACCCCAAATAAAAACCAGATCAGACAGAAAACTGACCAACTGATGGGAATAAGCTCACTATTTTGAAAATAAGGAGACAGTCTCGTGCAAAGAAGTGCAGTCTTGCATGAGGAAATGCTAAACTGCGTGTGAAGATATGTTGGCTCACACGAGGAAATGCACAAGAAACTGAAATATCACGTGGTAAAAGTCCAAAGTTTGATAGTTTGACATAATTTTTGAGACAATCAGATTTCAAGACATAGTGTGAGCTATTCTCTGGCAGAATGTCTAGTTTTCAAAATGATTTAGGATGGTTTTGAATCAATAAATCTCTATTTGAATGTTTGAAATCAATTATTTACAAGAATAGATTTTGGACTTAGAAAGTAATAGTGAAGCAATCAGTAGTCGAAAATAGTTCCACCGAGGACAAAGCAACTTGGAAGAATCATGGGAGTCTTGACAAGTTTGATCATGTTGGATAGTTTAAAACTTAAAACAAACACTCAGTTATCCCTACAAATAAAATGGTAGAGAAGACAAAATCAAAGGGGAGTACTTGATGGGAAAAGGTAGATTGAGGAAAGTGAGATGTAAATATAAGATGTTATTGTAGTTAATTAATTCTTATAAATCTTCAATATAAGTTATTTATAATTGGTGTATTTTTTTTATACAATTGGTTGAGAGTGGGATGCAATACATTTGTATATTGAAAAAAATATTGATTGCATGATGGTATGGATTGAACAATGTCAACAAAATGGTTTCTCATTAACATGGGAAGGTGTTGCTTCATTGGTTAGAGAAGCTCATTGCAATGGAGATTCCAATGTTACTGTTATACACTAAGTTTTCACCCTTGTTTCAAGCTCTCTTGGTCTTGATAACTTAGTATAACATGGGAATTATCTTCAGGTGTGGGACCTATGCTAACTAAGATGAGACCTCCAGGTTCTAGGCTGGTTCCTCTTAGATAATCACCTTAATTTTCTTCTAGATAGGAGAGTAAACTTTGAGGGGAAAGGGATAGAAGGAATGCTTGAAAGGGAAATGACTGAAAGCAAACTACCTACTAGGTGATACACCAAATTGAAATGAACACAATCTTCCTAAATAGGCTTGCATAAGTGTTTCACAGAGAGGTCTAAACAAAAGACTCAGACTGTGACCTGCAAGTAGACGTTCTTTTCAGCAAAAGGGCACAGGAATGAGACAAAATGACAAGGGGTTGAGTTATACCCACAAACTCACTCAAATCAAATTAGACATAGTAGTGCACAAATAAGCTGAAAGAAAGAAGGGCTTTGGAACTCCAAGATTTCTCTAACAAAGCCAGTATATCATATTCAATAAGAGAAATATAGACAAGGGAAAGACCAGAGGGCAGAACAAATGCCACAAATAGCCTCTATTGAATCTAAGATTTCAATGAAAGACTAAAAATTGTAAGAGCCAGAGGGTAGAACAAATGCCATAGATAACTCCTAAGAAAGAGAAAAACTCTTTTTACAATTGTAAACTCTGATCTTTAAAAAGCTCCAAAAACATTATATACATCTCCTTTTTGCACATAGGCAGGAGCCAAAAATCTATTAGGGTTACATAATTTTTCATATAATAATATAAAACCCTAATTCTATCACTTTTGATCATAAATGACTTGTTAAAATATCTTGATCGGTTAGATATATGTCCTTGTACATAATTTCACCAACACAACTACCTACAAACAAGCCACCTTGATCTAACCACCTCGCTGCAAGTTGAAAGCTCTACGCCACTGCCATGACCCTTGATCTAGCTGAATCAGGTTTTCCATGAATGTTCAAATCTGATCATCACAGATATTTTGAATTTAAAAGTATAAGTAGTCATAGGTGGCACCAACCCTTTAATGCTCCTTCAGCATAAAACCATTGACATGGTACCTGAGAAATCACACGCAATGACCATCCAGATCTCTTCGTCATCCTTTCTAACTGCAACCATCCTGAGAACATAAATTTTGAGCTACCCCTTTATCGCTCATGGCCTGCTGGATCAAATGCTGGCAAAACCCCTAAGGAAATATTCAAATTTGAAAAACAACAGCTAGCAGGCTCAGTTTTAAAATGCGACCATCGATATCATTCTTTACTGAAAAATTGAACGGCCCAAATCATCCCTTATAACAGTCACAAGCCCCTGAAAAATTTTCAGCCACATCACCACTTTGGCGACCAATGAAAATCAAGCACCTCAGCATAACGACCAATGGGTCCACAGATAACTATCAATTTTAAATCAAACGGTGGTCGCATGATCACAAAGGGGAAGAATATTCCTTATGATCATGCGACAACTGTAGATCATTTTTCACTGTCACCCAACTTGAAAATTTTGGGCCCACCAAAATATCCTCATCATCACCCTTTAGCCAACCAAAAATGAGCACCGCTACATGATTGGCACCCTAGACCCACCTGTCAGATCTCCCTTCCATCGAACGGTTGTCGCAAGATTGCAAAGGAGAAGAACACTCCTTATGATTATGCAACAACTGTAGATCCTTTTATACTTCAACCACCTCAGAACGGAGACCGCCAGACATAACACTAATAGCCTACTAGGGTTGCATGAACATGTGACTATGAAAAAACTGGGTCACTAAATGGAAAGCACTTAACTACCAGAAACAAGAGATCAAGTGATTGTGCAGTCGCCCAATCACTGAAATAGAGGCTTGACCGTCAGAAAAATTGGAGATCAAGCGACTGCACCACCAAGAAAAGCTAGGTCCCACACAGTCATAGTAGATGAAAAATGTTGACATTAGAGATAAGCGCGTAGATGCGAAAAGGCACAAGGTCGAAAACAACTAGGGTTTTTAGGCTTGATCGAAGAAAATAGAAAACACCGAGGGTTTTTATACTTAGGCAAATTTTTATGACCCTGCAACATAAGTATTTCCTACAGATCTTGAAACTTGAATATCTTCATGGGTTTTATAAATTAGTGCATGCGATCAGAACTGGAGCCTAGTGACATCATGGACTACCTCTAGACCACTTTGCATGCCATGGAAATTTATGGATCTACTTCACAAGTGAAAAAATTCCAAAACTATATGATAGGAAGTTTTGGGTAACATTTGGAGATTTTTGTGAAATGTCAGCCTGTTATACATTAGATCAGTGGCCTTAAAATGATCCATTGGGCATAGGAATCATCATATGAGCATAAAACCTTGACAGAGAGGCAAACCTGGAACTGAGAGGGACAAAAAGTGTGCACAAACACTTCTTGGAAAATAGGAAAGCTAACTTAGAAAAAGGGGACAGAAAGCAGGAAAACTAACCTAACCTAAACTAACCAGTATAGAAAATTGGTCAAACAAAGCCATTCACTGGTAGGCTGAAATAACTACCCTTCCTCATTAGGATATTTTGCATTGAGTGCATAAGGATAGCTACAAGGATATGAGGCATATAAATATTTATCAAACAATGGTGAACTGCCTCTGCAAGGATAGGATGAAGCTTACTCACCTCAATTTGATCATGTGGAGATGTCTCAGTAAACTCCTTCTGGGCCAAGTATCTAACAGGGCAGCCTCTTGAAAGTCTAAAAATAGGACTTTCCTTGATGGATTCTTCTTCATCTTCATGGTTGCCCTTTATTATGGATTGCCTGTTAGCTCACCCTCCATGGATAGGGGACCTTCATCCTCTTCCTTTAAACATGAAAAGAGCTCATCAAAGTTGTCAATATCCTAAAGACCCCCAGGAATGACTGGCTCTTTACAATCAAGCTCCACACACAAGCTTCATATGATGCCCTGCAAACAATCTTCTCGAGGCTCTGGTTATCTTCTTCATATTGGGAAGTCTCCTCCTCGAAGATGAGATCAAGCTCATGAATTAGCATATCCTCAGGATCAAACTCTTCTAGCTGCTGCAATCTTACAGAGGTGTCTATGATCATAGCCTCTTCATTTTGTTCAACAAAACTAGGTAGCTCATCTAACAAGGACAAGGCATCCTCCTCTATATCAACCTTTTTTGGATGGTGAACCTTTTGTTCTGATTGACCCTCAGCCATATTTAATGGCATCATCTCTTTTTCATTACCAACAAAGAAAGGAAGCTCATCAAAAAAACCAACCAAGAGTTCGGGCTGAGCATCAATCTCCATTTCTTCTCCTTACTGTCTTACTTTATCACAATCATCACTCAACATTGATACCTTAGAATTTCTCTCCTCTTCATCACATGAAAGCTCATTTACCATAGGTCCTTTCTCAGATACTAGACTAGCATCTTTGAAAAGACTTGACACCTGATAGCTAGGAGGCAGAGTCCATTGGGGTATCCACAACACTTCATCATCTTGAGAGACCAGAGGGGCCTCTTGAGATAAAAAATTTTCTTGCACAAACTGCTCTTACAGAGTGGTAGATTGAATCTCAAGTAAAGGCTCTTGGAAAGAATTTTTTCCATAAAACTTGGGATGTGAAATTGAGAGGGCCTAGAGGGAGGCATTGAAGGCATAGACAAATGGGCCTTCTAGCTTGGGATCTTAGGTTTAGGAGCCTCTTATTCAGCAATTTGTAATCTCAGCCTTGCTGACTCAATATCAGCTCAGCGATTAATCTCTTCTTGAAATTGTCTTATTTGTTGCTCATCAATAAGAGCCTGTATCGCTTGGTATGGAACTGACCCTTGCTCATACTTTGAGCCTCCATCTCTTGCTACTCCCTCATCTTAGACACTTGCTTAATCAAATCAAGCAATAGATTCTTTTTCTTTTCTTGCTCTTTCATTAAGTCTAAGCTTTGAATCTACTACCAATTAGGCTGAGAAGGGATGGGTGGGTGGTAAGCGGGATGAGGCAGTTGGCTTTGCATTTTTTGTTGTACCATTTGTGCCCATGATCCCTCTTGTTGGAGCGCCCGCTCATAATCTTGTACAAGGGCATAATCATTTTGGGCATGTTAGATATATTGATAGCCTTGTATAGTATGAAAGCTTGGGGTAAAAGCAAGCTTTGGGTAATTTTCATATGACTAATGACTAGCCCATTGAGCATTATTCTCATAATAGGATGGTGAGTAACTTGACTGTCCATAATAACTTGACATGTCTACTCATGTATTTAGCTGGAATTTGAATGTGAAAGATTTGAAACATATAAGCACTTGATCCTTGAAATCGGTAGACCTTCCAGAGTCACTAGATATGCAAAAAAATGACCTCTTCTAGGTCTGCAGTACGTTATTAGCATATCAAAGGTAACATATCTTTTCAAGATGAACCTCTTTACTAGTCCCACCGGGCATGCTAGAATTGTTATACACTAAGTTTGCACGCTTATTTCAAGCTCTCTTGGTCTTGATAACTTAGTATAACATGGGAATTATCTCCAGGTGTGCTAACTAAGATGAGACCTCCAAGTTTTAGGTTGGTTCCTCTTGGCTAATCACCTTAATTTTCTTCTATACAGGAAAGTAAACTTTGAGGGGAAAGGGATAGAAGGAATGCTTGAAAGGGAAATGACTGAAAGCAAACTACCTACTAGGTGATACACCGAATTGAAATGAACACAATACACTGACCAGATTAGCATGAAGGTTCTTAGATCTAATAGATCACAATCTTCCTAAACAAGCTTGCATAAGTGTTTCACAGAGAGGTTTGAACAAAAGACTCAGACTGTGACCTGCAAGCAGATGTTCTTTTCACCAAAAGGCCACATGAATGAGACAAAATGATAGGGGGTTGAGTTATAACCACAAACTCATTCAAATCAAATCAGACACAGTAGTGCACAAATAAGCTAAAATAAAGAAGGGCTCTAGAACTCCAAGATTTCTCTAACAAAGCCAATATATCATATTCAATAAGAGAAATATAGAGGGTAGAACAAATGCCACAGATAACTCCTAAGAAAGAGAAAAACTCTTTTTACAATTGTAAGCTCTGAGCTTCAAAAAGCTCCAAAAACATTATATAGATCTCCTTTTTGCACATAGGTAGGAGCCAAAAATCTATTAGGGTTACATAAATTTTCATATAATAATAGAAAACCCTAATTCTCTCACTTCTTATAATAAATGCATCGTTAAAATATCTTGATCAATTAGATATATGTCCTTGTACATAATTTCACCAACACAACTACCTACAGATGAGCCGCCTTGATCTAACCACCTCGCTGCAAGTTGAAAGCTCTACGCCACCACCATGCCCCTTGATCTAGCTGAATCAGGTTTTCCATGAATTTTCAAATCTGATCATCGTAGATATTTTGAATTTAAAAGTATAAGTGGTCACAGGTGGTACCAACCCTTTAATGCTCCTTCGGTGCAAAACCATCGACATGGTACCTATGAAATCACACGTGACATCCATCCAGATCTCTTCGTCATCCTTTCTAACTGCAACCGTCCTAAGAACATAAATTATGAGCTACCCCTTTATCACTCATAGCCTGCTAGATCAAACCCTAGCAAAACCCCTGTGAAAATATTCAAATTTGAAAAACAACAGCTAGCAGGATCAGTTTTAAAATGCGACCGTCGATATCATTCTTTACCGGCAAATCGAACAGCCCAGATCATCCCTTATAATAGTCATAAGCCCCTAAAAAATTGCCAGCCACATCACCACTTCAGTGACCAATGAAAATCATGCACCTTAGCATAATGACCAGTGGGTCCACAGATAACAATCAGTTTTAAATCGAATGGTGGTCACATGACCGCAAAGGGGAAGAATATTCCTTACAATCATGCGACAACCGTAGATCATTTTTCACTGTCACCCAACTTGAAAAATTTGGGCCCACCAAAATATCCTCGTCATCACCCTTCGGCCAACTGAAAATGAGCACCGTTGCATGACTGGCACCCTTGACCCACCTGTCGGATCTCCCTTCCATCGAACGGTTGTCGCAAGATCACAAAGGAGAACACTCCTTACAATCATGTAACAACCATAGATCCTTTTATACTTCAACCACCTCAGAACAGAGACTGCCAGACATAACACTAATAGCCTAGTGGGGTTGCGTGAACACGCGCCTGTGAAAATGCTGGGTCACTAAATGGAAAGCACTTAGCCACCAAAAACAAGAGATCAAGCGACTGCACAGTCGCCCAATCACTGAAATAGAGGCTTGGCCATCAGAAAAACTAGAGATTAAGCGACTGCACTGCCAAGAAGAGCTAGGTGCCACGCAATCGCTGCAGATGAAAAATGTTGACATTAGAGATAAGCGCATAGATGTGAAAAGGCACAAGGTTGAAAAAAACTAGGGTTTTTAGGCTTGACCCAAGAAAATAGAAAACACCGAGGGGTTTTATACTTAGGCAAATTTTTAGGACCCTATGACATAAGTATTTGCTATAGACCTTGAAACTTGAATATCTTCTTGGGTTTTATGAATTAGTACATGCAATCAAAACTAGAGCCTAGTGACATCATGGACTACCTCTAGACCACTTCACATGCCATGGAACTTTATGGATCTACTTCGCAAGTGCAAACATGCCAAAACTATATGATAGGAAGTTTTGGGTAACAGTTACACAAATGGTAATTGATCTAGCATATGGTTTAAGAGGTAGAGAGGTACATACAAATTTATTAATGATCATGACTCATATGTTTCATATCAACTCATGATGAAAATAATTTTTACACACTTGAAAACTTGTAGGTCAAGCACTACAAAGCTTTGTACTATCATGGCCATAAATTTTGCATAAAAAAGTTGGATGACACGAAGAAAACTTGTGATTCTGGGATAACTGTAGTTTTCAAGGTCACTAATATATCATCTAGAAATGACATACATCCTCAACAATCTCAAAATTAATACTATTTCATCTTGGATCATATAATTGAGTATGACTTTAACTCCTTCAAATTAGTTCTATTCGTCATCAAATGGTACAAGGTATGACTGAATTAAAATGATCCTGATAGAACTATTATTTAACATGATAATGGATTTACAATGATTAATACAAGGTCATTTGAGCTAGGTGGAGATGAGACCTATGTTCTTCCAAGCTAATGTGAGAAAGTGTTTACTTAGAGGTTCCACATAAACAGGGTTGGTCATTTGTTGTTAGACATGATCCAAGAGGAAGGTTGATAAAGTATAATGTTATGGAAGAAGAAGATATTGAAGATGAAGAACAAGAAGATGATGATGAAGAAGATGATGGTGATGATGATGGTGGTGATGATGATGATGATGATGATGATGTTGTTGATGATGATGATGATGATGATGATTATGGTGATGATGGTGATGATGATGATGATGATGATGATGGTGATGATGATGAGATGGATCAAGAAGATGATCAATGACATGATTGAAATGTACAAGGTATGCAACTTAATTATTTATATAAATTTATATTGATTAGTATATATATTTAATATTGATTTATTGATTTCAATTCTAATGATTACATATTTATTGTGTTCAATTCTAATGATTACAACATATGTGATTTATAATTACCAATGTTTTGCTTATGATGCTCAATTAATTGTTGCTGATACATGTATATATTTTTTTTGATTGTCACCCTTTTTGCAAACATGCAATTGACTACAGACATCATCACCCCTTCTGTTGATGATCTTGCATTCCATATATAAGGAAAATTTTTTCATGTTTACGATCTTTCATATTGTTCATGTTGTGTTCTAAGTTATTTTTAGCATACGTATCATGTAATTTTTAGCTAACTTAAGATAAATGATTAGCATATGCAAGAAATTTAACCCCTTTAGCGAGGATCCTATACGTTGACATGGATCAGAAGGTAAAAGTCAATAAATAGACATAATCTTCTTATATTCTTCTTGTTTATCACTGAGCATGTATGTTATAAATAGACATATTATATAATCATATAATGTATAGACAAAGAAGAACCTTATAGACATATAATTATATAATCACTTTCAACTTATATTTTATATCTCCCACGTATAGACAAAGAATAATTGTACATATGGGTCACGACTTGATTATTCTATATATATTATTTAATTATTATCAAAATTCTATTTGAAGCGGGGATGTCACAATATCTTATTTGATGGATTGCAAGACCCACCGAATAGGTAGTTGTCAGATCTATCTACATCGAATGAGGGAAATGAGGGAATGGTAGATGAAATTTCTACATGTAGTATGGCTAAAATAGAGAGATCAACTAAAGGTCAAAAGATTAGAAAAAAATTCAATATATGCATGCAATTTTTCCTTGCTAAAGTGGGGTCATGTTCTTATGATGATGAGACTAAAGGTGACATCAAGGTGCCCTTTCATTACACACATCTTGAGAAATAATGGGTACCCAATGAGCTACCTCCATTTAACACTTATTTTTTTGTTAATGAGAGGATATATCACATAGCTCCATCCTCATTACATGTTTTGGTCCTATTTTCCATGGATTGGATAAAGGTAAGTTACAAAAAAAATGTTGAATTGATGGAGTATGTCGGTCCTTGTTACAATTAAAATGATTGGATGCAGATTGTTCAATATAAAAAAAGTATGCGTAGGTATGCACTATCAACAAATTATATACAATGGAAAGAAAATGATCAAAGTAAAAGATTTGCTATGTACATTGATGGGAGACCAAAAGTAACAAGGAATATTGTTGGTTTTACAAATAGTACGTGACCTTCCTCAACTAATAAGCAACCTAATTTGATGCAGGAGCATCCTGGGTGTAAGAACAATCTTGCATCAACCAAAAATATTTTTGTTTGCTTTTCCACAAGGGCTATCTTGTGCAGAGCTACTATTTATGGAAACTTGCTATTTTTAGTAAGTTAGTCATATGATCTCAGAATGTTCTAATTTCACATGTGGAGGTTCATCTCAGCCATATCAGCCTCCCAGTAAAGTTTCATGGCTACATCAAGTCTAGTTTTGAAGATATTGAAGATTTTCGATATTGGCAGCAGGGTACAGAAACTTTGAACTCAATTTTGAAGGCTTTAGAGGCCCCAGATGAGGTTGAATTTTCAGCTAAATGAAGCTTGCTTAATTTAGGTGTTGTAGATCTCCTTGTGCCCTTTTCAATTTGGGGTCATAATAGTCAATCGGAGCAACTGGTGATGACTTATGGTCTCTGGAAGTCGGGCCACCTGAAATGGCGGAAAATAATTTTCCTTCAAAATTTTTGTTCAGGTTTCAAAAGTTATTTTGAGCTGACTTTGATGTAATAAATTGAAAAATAAAATAATTCTAAGTTTGGTTGGCCCTATGGGCTAAATTTCTAGAACCTTCTTGGGCGGTGGAAACTGCCTATATAAAGAAGGCCCGTAGTGTTGTCTTAGGCAATTCAGGATAGTTCTGGTGGTAGATCTGGGTGATAATTCAAGGCTTTGTCCTACAAAATATTGTAAGGGAATGCCCATGTGGCTTTGCATATTGTAATTATGAAAGTTTGTAATTCCACATTTGTGGAGATAATAAGAAGCCAATTTTCTGTTCTTGCATATTGTTGTTGTTCCTCTGTTTCTATTATGTGTTTGTGGTATTAAGGGGAGCACCCTTCATCAAGTGGTATCAGAGCAGGAGTTCCTGAGTGTGTAAACAGATTGCCGATTGTGAGGCATTTTGCACCAGGATTGTGGGTTAGGGTTTTTGTGTAAACAGATCACCGACTGTGAGGCAGTTTGCATGAGGACCGTGCTTAGGTTTTCAGTGAGAAGCACGAAAATGCCTCCATGAAGGGAACGTGGAGATGGTGTTGTAACACTTGAGGTTAGGGAACTACAGAGACAAGTGAAAGCATTGCAAGAGGAGATTCACAGAGGAATGAATCTTAATGTCAGAGATGAAAGCGAGGATGAAGCCGAAGAAGAAGATGAAGAAGGAGAAGTCGAAGTCATGAACCAGGAGGAAGAAAGACTTTTTTGAGCTATCTCAAAGATCGAGAAGAGACCTAAGATTGAGGTCCCGACATTTTTTGGAAATCTTAACCCAGAAGAGTTGATCGACTGGATCAATGAATGTGAAGAATATTTTGAGTATGAAGACATTGAGGATCCTAATCGGGTCAAGTTTGCAAAGGCTAGACTGAAGGGTCATGCGAAGATCTGGTGGCAAGAGATTCAGTTGGAGAGAAATCAAAGAGGAAAGGATAAAATCACAAGATGGGGGTGGATGGTGGATAAATTGAAGCAACAGTTCATTCATGTTCATTATGAGCTTGACCTACTAAGGAAAATGCAAAGTTTGAAGCAAGCGGGAAAATTTGTTGAGGAGTATACATAGGAGTTCTATCGAATCCTCATTAGAACAGGCCATGCAAAAGCTGACAAGGAGACAGTTGCCCGTTACCTTAATGGGTTGAGGCCGAGCATTCAGGAGGAGCTGAATCTAGTTTGAATGAATAGTATTGAAGAGGCATACCAGTTTTCCCTAAAAGTAGAGGAAAAGTTGAATAAGAAGTTTGAGAGAAAACAAAGTCGAAGAGGTTGTGATGGAAGATCTGGTGGATGGTCATATGGAGATCAAAATGAAGATCTGAAAAAGTGAGATGAGGCCAGTAATAGTCAGAATCGGAGAGGAGCTAATTTCAATCATTTCCAAGATCAAAATAATAGAGATCAAAGAGGAAGAGGAAGAGGAAGAGGACAAGGATCTGGAAGAGGAGGCTTCCGTGGAACATGTTTTCACTATGGGGAAGAAGTTTATAGGGCATTTGAATGTCCTCAATACCAAGGAAGGACAGATAGGAGGAATGAAGGTCAGGCCAGAGTTGCATATATAGATGAGGATGTCAGATCATCACATTCTGAAGATGCTAAAAGAGGAGAAATGTTGATTAATAGAAGAGTCTTGTTGAGTGGTGAAAATGAACCTGAGGAAAGAAGGAGCCTGTTTCGCACCAGGTGCAAGTGTGAGGGTAAGTGTTGTGATGTGATTATTGATAGTGGCAACACTAACAATTTGGTGTCAAAAGAGATGGTGACAAAGTTGAAGCTCAAAAGGCAGAAACATCCACATCCATATCGGGTTGCCTCGGTGCAGGATGCCACAAGGTCATGGTCAGTGAACAGTGCCTAGTGAAGTTCAAGATCAGCGGGTACCAAGATGAGGTACTATGTGATATCATATCTATGGATGCATGTCATATGTTGTTGGGTAGACCTTGGCAGTTTGATAGATGTGTTGTACATGATGGTCATACGAATACCTATTCCTTAACAAAGGATGGAGTGCGACATAAGCTAAAACCATTAAAGGAAACATAAGAAAAGGTATGTGGTAATGCAAGAATAACTTTTGTTGATAAAAGAAATTTCTCAGATGGTATGAGGCATGAGCATATGTGTTTTACCTTAATTCCAAAGGCTGGGAAAGAGGAAGTAGAAGATGTACCTGTAGAAGTTGCAGAATTATTAAATGAGTTTCAGGATATTGTATCTAATAATGTGTTTGATGGATTACCACTAGTAAGAAAGATCAGTCATCAGATGGGCTTGATTCTAGGAGCCAGTTTTCCAAATAAGGCAGCATACAGAATGACACTAGTAGAAAGTGAAGATTTGAAGACAAATTTGAAGTTTAGTTCATCACATCATGCATAGATTGTATATGGAAGTAGTCCCAAAAATTCATCAGAGTTGAGAAAGATAGATAAAGGAGAAATAAGTAGTGTTAAAGCTGAGGATTTTGCAGAACATTTGAAGAACATCCATGAGGAGGCGAGGAAGCACATTACCAAGATAAATGCACAGTATAAGGCTAAGGTGGATGAGAAAAGGAGGCATAAGGAATTTCAAGTTGGAGATGAAGTCATGGTTCATTTTCAGAAGGAAAGATTTCCAGTTGGTACATATAACAAGTTGAAAATGAAGAAGTTTGGACCATGTAAGATACTGAAGAAGCATGATTCAAGAAATGCATATGAGGTCGAGTTGCCTACTGAGCTGAATATTTCACTAGTATTTAATGTTTCAGATTTGACAAAGTATCATGAAGGAGGTGTTGAAGATGAGGTTACAGCAGCACAATGGAGTATTCCAGCAACTAGTTCAGATATCAAGGAGATTGAAGACATACTAGATAGTCGTGTTGGTAGAAGCACAAGGAACAGGACATATGAAGAGTATTTTGTCAAATGGAAAGGATGACCTGTTGAAGATTCATCATGGCTAGCAAAGGAGGAGGTTAACCGTCTTGATTTTCCTCTGCACACCTGAGTCGTGATAGGGTCACTTCTTAAATTACCCTGGGTGTTTGATGCAGGAGCATCCTGGGTGTAAGAGCAATCTTGCATCAACCAAAAATATTTTTGTTTGCTTTTCCACAAGGGCTATCTTGTGCAGACCTGCTATTTATGAAAACTTTCTATTTTTAGTAAGTTGGTCATATGATCTCAGAATGTTCTAATTTCACATGTGGAGGTTCATCATAGTCATATCAGCCTGCCAGTAAAGTTTCATGGCTAGATCAAGTCTAGTTTTGAAGATGTTGAAGATTTTCAGTATTGGCAGTAGGGTACAGAAACTTTGAACTCAATTTTGAAGGCTTTAGAGGCCCCAGATGAGGTTGAATTTTTGGATGAATGAAGCTTGCTTAATTTATGTGTTGTAGATCTCCTCATGCCCTTTCCAAATTGGGGTCATAATAGTCAATCGGAGCAACTGGTGATGACTTATGGTCTCCGGAAGTCGGGCCACCTGAAATGGTGAAAAATAATTTTCCTTCAAAATTTATGTTCGGGTTTCAAAAGTTATTTTGAGCTGACTTTGATGTAATAAATTGAAAAATAAAATAATTCTAAGTTTGGTCGGCCCTATGGGTTAAATTTCTGGAACCTTCTCGGGTGGTGGAAATTGCCTATATAAAGAAGGCCCGTAGTGTTGTCTTAGGTAGTTCAAGACAGTTCTGGTGGTAGATCTGGGTGATAATTCAAGGCTTTGTCCTACAGAATATTGTAAGGGAATGCCCATGTGGCTTTGCATATTGTAATTATGAAATTTTGTAATTCCACATTTGTGGAGATAATAAGAAGCCAATTTTTCGTTCTTGCATATTGTTGTTGTTCCTCTATTTCTGTTATGTGTTTGTGGTATTAAGGGGAGCACCCTTCATCATAATTGCATATTTGAGGTGTGTTAGGGAATCAAGTTTTTGTATGTGCAATAAAATAAATAAGTGCAGGGGAAGAACTGCTAATAGATTACCATTTAAATCACATAGATACAAACAAAGTTACTATCATGAGGGTGGTAAGTACTATATACCATTTTATTAATAAGTTTTTTTTGCTAAGTCTATTGCTTTCAGTTCATTGAATTTTTTATATTCAATCTTTGTCATAAGATGATATGGATCCCCCACATGATAGAGGCCACGGGGATGCTTGTCCCACCCATTCTTCAGCAACGGTAAAAACCTTATTGAAATTGTACAAATTAGATAGTTGAAAAATGTTATATTATTATGTTATTTCATTTAGGGTTTTGGAGTTATTATGATAGTTTTATTGATATTCCTGTCATAATTTGATGTTCAGGATAGGGGAAAAGCACCTAAAACAACAGAGGCAATAGTTGTAGATACAGATGATCATATCCTAGAAATCCCTAATTTAATAAATATGTTGAAGAAAAAACTAAAAAGAGTCAATGTAGAAATTATTAGCATTTTGGAAGATGCAAATCCAACCGAGGAGATGTTGAAGAGGCAAGATGAATTGATGGTTCAACCACGTCATTTTGAAGTAAGCAGTAATGAATCTTTAGTTATAACAAAAGTTTAATAAAGGTTTATATTTTATACTCTTTTATCTCATGAACTAAAATATGTATGTGTTCTTGTTATAGGAAGTTTTTCTTGGTCAAGTACCTAGTCAAGGACATCGCGGTGAGGCCGGTACTAGCAGAGCTCCAGACGCCTCAGGTAAAATAATCCTTAAGTTGACAAGTTACAAGGAATTTTTTCTTTAGAACATTCAAAAACTTCTTAAGCTAACTCTTACTTTTATTATTTCAAAATGTCTTTGCTAACAATGTATTGTTCAAGTGATCAAGTGCAGGTGACTCTTCCTAGGAATTTGAATAACGTCCATCTGATATTACTGAGTGCAATATCATCAACAAGGGGCATGCAAACATCGACGCCTTCATGGTCTATGCCTGGTAAATCCTTGTTTTACTTTATTTGATTTTGTGTTAATTATGATTTGATAATTTGTACTTTAATCTTGGGTGCATCTCATAGTGGTTTAATTTTGTGGAGTAGGAGATACACCGGTGCCATATACTATGCCAGATATAGATCAAAGTACATGTATTGGTGATAATTTACCATCATTTCTTGGATCTACCCATGTTTCTAGCACAGGAGTTATGCAGACGTCATTGTTGATTGACGATAAAGAATTGATGCCTTTAAAATATAATAATTAGCTTCCAGGTACTTTAAAATTATTATTTTTTATATTGTAATATGCATTTACCTATTCATAAAAAGTTTTGGATTGATGATCCCATGACATTTTTTGTAGTAAATGATTATTTTTATAAGACACTTTATGACCTCACATTGAAGATATTCAGGCCCACCATATGTACAATGTGGAACATCATAAGTGTACTAACCCTATCCCACTATTTTTATTTAATATCATTAATTGCTACATTATTTTTTCTTTCATTCAGGCCTTTTCTTTTACAATATTCAAGGTACACAACTTTAGTTAATTTTTCTATCTAACAATTTTGTGTTTTTTCTTAAAAGGTGGAACTTGCAAGAAAAAAAATAAAAGATCGGCTCATTAAAGATTTAGAGCATGAGTTTGGTAGTAATATTTTTAAGGAGAAGAAAATTTTAGAAAAAGTTGCCAAACATCTTAAGACTGTGAGGGACTCATATAGAAGGAGTCTCATCTAGAACCCAAAGTACGAGCATCCTCCCTTTATTCCAGTGAGGGATTGGAATGAGTTCATTTTGGATGCAAAGGAGAAAGGGGATGCTCAAAGAGGAATTACACCAGCAAATGAGAGAAGAAGGTGTGAAATAGTATTAACTATCGGTACAATGTAATAACGCAATAATTAGTGATCTTTATATCTATATCATCTAACATATTTCAAACTTTTCATAGGTTGCAAGACACATCAAAGGCAACAAAGACCAGGCTACAAAAGATTGGGTAGCACAAACTTGGCTCTGGTGGATATTCCAAAATTAAAGCACGAATTATAAGTAGTAGTAAATGAATTCCAGAGAAAAATTATGTATAAAATGCAAATAATTTTGTTTAATCAAAAAATGCAGGGCTCAGAATTTAATTTAGAGGCCACGATAGAACACAAAAAAATTGCCTTCAAGGAAGGCTATCAAGCCATGGCTAAACACCTATGCCAAGCTTCCACTGGCCCAACCCAAGAGTCTCCTACATCATGTGAACATGTAAATATGCCAAAAAAAATATATTTCAAATTGAATACTTGAGCAACAATCTATTTGATAATAATGTGCATGACATTGCAATGCAGCCTCCTAATTGTAACATAGATCCTATGCCGCATGATGAAGCTCCTAATGTGCATCATAGTGTTGATGGACGTGTTCATATTCTATTTAAAATTAATTATCTAATTATTAATACAATTTAACATCTTAAATTGAAATCAGTGTAACCTTTTTTGTGTATATTTTAGAGCATACAGAATGTCATGCTGAACGAGTGGAGGATGTTTAGAGTGATCACCATGTAGATCATGTGGCACATTCAGGTAAAGAAAATCTATGATTTATTCTTTTAAATTTCTTTTTTCATTTATAGTTCTTTTAGTTAATTGAATACTTGTAACACTAATATAAAATGGTGTGAATTTAGCTCATGACATAGTTGTTATTACAGCGGACCCTCCTTTGGTGAAGCTACCTCTTGTTCCTAAACAGATGAGGAGGAGACATGTGTTGACATAAGAATTGGTAGAGTAGGGGAATGACGAGGACATTAATACTCCACTTAGCCATTACCTTAGAAAAATGAGCAAGAAACCAAAAAAGAAATGATTGTAATTACCATTTTTTTCTAATGAAAGAACATTGTCTTAATGGATGTAATTTTTTACTAGTAAATATTGATGAATGATGTGTTAATGGATTATTCATGAATTTTGTGAGTTAATGAATTTTATGTGTTAATGAATGTTATCATATGATTATAATGATTGAATGTTATATTTAAAAAATGGATGAATGAATGAATGAATGTTAATGAGATGTTAATGGGGAATTTAGAGTGATGTTAGGGGGGGAGGGGCCAAATGAGCTTCCACCTTCATGTGGTTGGCCTTGTTAAGTAGAGAATATTAAACTATTCTCGAAACCAAGTGAAGCTCAAACTTAACCAATGACGTAGATTCAATGGTAAAAAACACCTACTCCTTATTCCATATTATTTCTCATTCACTTTAAAAAATATTTTACTTCTTAAACATGTTCATCAACCAATCTACATCACCATGTTCATCAAATTAGATTTATAGATAAGAGAGTGAACATAATACAAACAAATCTAGAAAGGCCAAATCAACATAATCTTGATAATAATCAGTCATACTCTATTAATGTTACTCTTTTTATTTAGAAGCATTATTTTCAATGTTTTTACATGAATACCCTCTTGAGAACATTCAATCATCCTTCTAGAAAAGTGATATGTTATCCCTTATCAAATGTATGTAGTTCCTTGGTTTACGCCTAACTCAAGCTTCTTGTATCAAATGCCAAGATGTACTTTATTTATCAATTCTCTGATGGAATATGGATGAAGTGACTGAGAGGGGGGGGTGAATCAGTCAACCATAAAACACTTCACAATTATTTCTTTCCAGATCCCTTAGGATATCTTAATGAATATTATATGTTTAGCACTCGGTAAATAGATTGCAGTAACTTTGAAGATGCAGAAAGTATTAGCAAAATTTTCTTTAGATATTCATCAGTACTTGTATATGATTAAGATAACTATTAAGAACACAAGAGACACATAATTTAACGTGGAAACCCAATATGGGAAAAACCACCAATGTATCTAGATACTGATTTTCACTTTTCTGAAGTGATGCTCGGTTAGAAGCCAACCCGGTAAAAGGTTACAAAACACACTGTTAGGTGTGACCTTGTTAGAGGATTTAATCACCCTGCTAGGAGTGGCCTGGTAAGAGGTCTTCAGAACAATTCAATGGAATTGTCACCTTGTTAGAGGATTTACAATATGGTTGTTAAACCAACTCGGTTAAGAGATTTAGAATTCACTGTTACAATGATAAAAAGGTAACAATGAAAATGACCTGTATAATAATGCAACTGCCTTGCTGATTACAGATCTCTATTCTGCATAAGTGTGATCCTTCTTGATCGAATATATCTCTGCTGCTCCTCAAGGATATCTGAACATCCTTCACAAATTCACACACACCTTTCCTGTCTTTCTTCTGTAAATCTTCTGCTATATTTTTTGTTTATTTTTCACATTTGACCTTTTATTTATATGATTTTAGATTTGTCAAATCGACATTACTTAGTATAACAGTCGGCTGAATTAAGCAAACTTTATTTGCAAAAATCCTTCAAGGGCCGATAGTGCTCGGTGACCATAACTTTCTACAATCTTTGGAGACCGAGGGAACTCGGTAAACTCTGATAATCCTTTTTCTTCGATAACTGACTGAACTCGGTAGATGCTAACTTTTCTTCGACAACTGACTGAACTCGGTAAACACTGAATTTTCTTTGACGACCGACTGAACTCGGTAAACACTGATTTTTCTTTGATAACTGAGTGAACTCGGTAGGCACTAAATTTACTGACAGGCAGACCGACTGAGCTCGGTAGGTACTGAATGTTGCAGACTATGACATTGTGTGACATCAAAGACAATACATAATTTGAGTAGCAATTTTCTTCAGATAATTTTTTCCAACAATCTCCCTCTTTGGCATTGATGGCAACACAATATGTCATAGCATAAGAAATTTTGAAAGAATTAGCTCGGTTCAGATTCAAATCTCCCTCTATCAGCAAACTTCCTTTTTCTTGAAAATTCTTCCTTCTGACTATTGAAAATTTCTTGAAGTAATAGCAAAGACATAGCAAACACTCCCTCTTTGACAACACATACCAAAGACAATTCAAATAATACCGGTGTAAATTAATGTACCTCAAGTACTAATTCATATGCAATGATTCCTTGAATATGCTGCATCAACAGGTTGATTTTCAATCATGTTCTAGTTGATGCATCACTAAAACTGTATTTAGTGAGCCTCGGATAGGGGAATGACCCCTAACTTACCTCTTAGATACACAAATGCATCCTTAGGTAAAGGTTTGGTGAAAATGTCTGCAATCTGCTCTTTTGTATGAATATATTCTAATCTGATTTCCTTGTCCTGCACCAATTCTCTGACAAAGTGATATTTAATAGCAATGTGCTTGGTTTTGGAATGCATCACTGGATTCTTCGAAATGTTTATTGCACTGGTATTGTCACAAAATATAACAATTGGTTCTTTGATTTCAACCTTCATACCTTGTAATAACTGTTTAAACCAAACAATATTTGAACAATTTACTATAGTAGCAACATATTCTGCTTCAGCTGTGGATTGAGATGTGCAATTTTTCTTTTTACTGGTCCAGGATACCAGTCTTTTTCCAAGAAAAAATGCTCCACCACTTGTACTTTTTATGTCATCAATGTTCCCTACCCAATCAGCATCAGTAAACACTTTTAAGTCTAGATTGCCTCCAAATTTATACCACAAACCATATTCTTCAGTTCCTCTTAAGTATCTTAAGATTCTTTTGATTGCCATCATATGATTTTCCTTAGGTTTTGCTGAGAATCTTGATACTATACCGACTGCTAAGGCAATATCAGGTCGTGTATGTACTACATACTGCAATTTTCCAATCATAGATCGGTATAAGGTCTGATCAACTTCTTTTGAATCATCATTTTTGGTAAGTTTGAGTCCAGTACACATGGGTGTACCAACTGGTTTTGAATCTTCCATACCAAACTTCTTAAGTATTTCCTTAATGTATTTAGATTGAGTAATGTATATACCATTCTTGTTTTTCTGAATTTGAAGACCAACAAAGAATTTTATTAAACCAAACATAGACATTTCAAATTCTTTGTTCATTTGCTCTGAAAATTCTTTGCACTAATCCTCATTCCCTGTAAATATAGTATCATCTACAAATATTTCTACCAATACAATTTTGTCATCCGGTCCTTCTTTAATATACAGATTACTGTTATCATTGGCTCTTTTGAAATTAATCTGAATCAAATAGTTATGGAGTCTTTCATACCATGCTCTAGGAGCTTGTTTCAAACCATACAATGCTTTGTGAAACTTGTAGACCATGTCCTTTTTATCTGGATCAACAAAACCTTTAGGTTGTTCAATGTAGACTTCTTCATCAAGAATTCCATTGAGAAATGCAGATTTTATATCCATCTAATATACCTTAAATCCTTTATGTGTTGCATAAGCAAGTAGAGTTCTTACACCTTCTAATCTTGCAATAGGAGCAAAAGTTTCTCCATAATCTATACCTTCTTCTTGAGAATAACCTTTACATACCAATCTAGCTTTGTTTCTAGATACTTGACCATCTTCATTCAGCTTATTCCTGAATACCCATTTTGTTCCAATTACATTCTTATCTTTAGGTCTAGGTACAAGAGTCCATGTTTTGTTCTTTTGTATTTGTTCTAATTCTTCATTCATTGCTTCAATCCAACTTTCATTTTTCAATGCATCTTTGATATTTCTAGGTTCAAAATCAGTAAGCAGACATGTACCTTTTAGCTTGCTTCTTGTCATAGTACCATCTGATTTGTTTCCAATGATTTGGTCTTGTGTATGATGCCTTCTGACATATTTGGCTAGTATAGGTTCCTTGCTTTTTGAATGTGTCATGTTGTTATCTTCTAGGATCTCTTCTTCAGGTTGCTCGGGCTCGGTAGATATTTGCTCGGTAACTTCAGGCTGAGACTCGGTCTGGATTTCTTCCTGTGACTCAGTTTGAACTTCTTCCTGTGACTCGGTAACTATGCTAGGCTTGGTAGATATAGTTTCCTCATTGATAGTTGTGTCTGCCAATGTTTCAGGTTCAATGTAAACAAATCTTCTGTAGTTCTCAGATTCCCTTTTGCTTTCTTCTTTAGTCTTTTCTGCAAACTCATCAAATTTTACATGTATACTTTCTATGACTTTGTGAGTAGATAAGTTCAGACATTTGTATGCCTTGCTTTTGCTAGAATATCCTAAGAATATTCCTTCATCACTTTTCACATCAAATTTATTTCTTCTGGATTCTTTTAAGATATAACACTTGCTACCAAATACTTTCATGTAACTTACATTGGGTTTATAGCCATACCATAATTCATAAGGAGTTTTGAATGTGTCTTTCTTCAATTATACTCGGTTCAGGGTATGAACTGCAGTGCTGATAGCTTCCTTCCAGTACTATATAGCGATGTTCTTTTATATCATTAGAGTCCTTGCACAATCCATAATAGATCTGTTTCTTCTTTCTGCTATTCCATTCTGCTCAGGAGTTCTAGGAGTTGATACCTGCCTTTTGATTCCTCTTTCAATGAAAAAGTTGTTAAAATCATGGGAGATGAATTCACCACCTCTGTCTGATCTTAAGCATTTCAATCTTTTCCCTATTTCCTTTTCCACTCTTGCCAAATACCATTTGAACTTTTCAAATGCTTCTGACTTTTCTCTTAAATACATAACAGTCATCATTCTAGAATAATCATCAATGAAAAGAATAAAGAATTTATCTCCAGTATAGCTTTGTATTCCAATAGGTCCACATAAATCAGTATGTACAATTTCCAAAATCTCTTTAGACTGATAGTTCTTACTCTTAAAACTAGTTTTACTCATTTTGCCAATCTGACAATTCTTACATAGACCAGTATCAGGTTTCTTCAAAGTAGGAATGCCTCTAACCTTCTTGAATTTGCTTATTTTTATCATGTTATCAAAATTCACATGACATAACCTTTTGTGCCATAGCCAACTTTCTTCAATTTGAGCAATAAAACATGAATATTCACTGAGATCAAGATAAAATAAGTTACCTTTTGTTTGTTTGCCTGATCCAATGAGTTTTCCTTTTTCATCCAGCAGTCTTGCTTGACCATTCATGAATTCAACCTTGAAACCAGTGTTGATTAGCTATGCTACACTTAGAAGATTATGTTTTAGTCCTTCAACCCTATAAGCATTATCACATATGAGTTCTTTGGTTAATGAGATTCTTCCTTTTCCTTTTATACAACAAGGTTCATTGTTTCCAAATCTTACATTGCCACTATCACAGTCTTCTAGGTATTCAAATTTTGTATTGTCACCAGTCATGTGGTGTGAACATCCACTGTCTATTATCCATATATCATCTTTGCTTATATGAGAAATAAGTGCCATCTTATCTTCATCATCATCAGATTCATCTTTTATAGCAATAAAGACAATTTCTTCTTCACTATCATCAGAATCTTTAGCCATAAAACATGTTTTCTTACCTTTATCCTTGAATGATTTGAAATTCTTTTTGCCATAGTACTTGTGACTTCTCTTCTATTCCTTGAATTGCTTGTTTGGGCACCTAGCTGCAATATGTCCAATTTCTTCACATGAAAAATAGATTAAAGGAGTTTTACCTTTATATTTACCTTTCCCTTTAGAGTAATTCTTTGCAAGTAATGCTTCTACAATTTCAAGATCACTATCAGAACTTTCTTCTAATACTTCTTCACTTTCTGACTGAACTTCTTTTATTTTCTTGTTCTTCTTTAGTGAAACCTTGGCCTCAAATGCTAACTCAATATTTTTGGAATTTGGAACATAGTTGTCATAGTTATCTAATTCAAAGGCTGTCAATCTTCCAACTAAAGCATCCAAAGTTATATTGTGGTTTGTTTCACATCTTCTTTCTTGAATAGCTGATACTCTTATTGCATAGATAGGGAGTAATGTTTTGAGTACCTTACTTATAACAGTTTCATCTGAGATTGTTCCTCCAGAAGCTCTAATTGCACTTACACTTGCTTTGATTCTTTCAACATATTTTGCAATGTTTTCATCTTCATTCATATTCATCTTGTCAAACTGTCCTCTTAGGCTTTCTGCTTTGGCTCTTTTCACATTTGCATCACCACCATATATTTTCTTCAGTGTGATCCACATTTCATATGCAGTAGTGCATTCTTTAATATCATCAAATTCTTCATAGCTGAGAGTAGATGCAATGTCTATCATCATGGTGTTATGAGTCTTTTTCTCTGCAATGTCTTCAATAGTTAATGCGCCAGTAGGAACTGTGTATTCTTCATCAATGTATTTGCATCCTGAATCACCAATGGAAGCCAGATGAAGTCGCATGAGACCTTGCCATGCTGAAAAGTTATCTCTGTTGAGCTTAGGAATTTCCCTCTTGTAAGACATCTTGATCTTTAGCTTAGGTCCTTGAAACCCTTCTGCAAGCACCAACAGCTCTGATATCAATTGATGGAATATGGATGAAGTGACTAAGAGGGGGGGGTGAATCAGTCAACCATAAAACACTTCACAATTATTTCTTTCCAGATCCCTTAGGATATCTTAATGAATATTATCTGTTTAGCACTCGGTAAATAGATTGCAGTAACTTTGAAGATGCAGAAAGTATTAGCAAAATTTTCTTTAGATATTCATCAGTACTTGTATATGATTAAAATAACTATTAAGAACACAAGAGACACAGAATTTAACGTGGAAACCCAATATGTGAAAAACCACCAATGTATCTAGATACTGATTTTCACTTTTCTGAAGTGATGCCCGGTTAGAAGCCAACCCGGTAAAAGGTTACAAAACACACTGTTAGGTGTGACCTTGTTAGAGGATTTAATCACCCTGCTAGGAGTGGCCTGGTAAGAGGTCTTCAGAACAATTCAATGGAATTGTCACCTTGTTAGAGGATTTACAATATAGTTGTTAAACCAACTCGGTTAAGAGATTTAGAATTCACTGTTACAATGATAAAAAGGTAACAATGAAAATGACCTGTATAATAATGCAACTGCCTTGCTAATTACAGATCTCTGTTCTGCATAAGTGTGATCCTTCCTGATTGAATATATCTCTGCTGCTCCTCAAGGATATCTGAACATCCTTCACAAATTCGCACACACCTTTCCTGTCTTTCTTCTGTAAATCTTCTACTATATTTTTTGTTTATTTTTCACATTTGACCTTTTATTTATATGATTTTAGATTTGTCAAATCGATATTACTTAGTATAACAGTCGGCTGAATTAAGCAAACTTTATTTGCAAAAATCCTTCAAGGGCCGACAGTGCTCGGTGACCATAACTTTCTACAATCTTTGGAGACCGAGGGAACTCGGTAAACTCTGATAATCCTTTTTCTTCGATAACCGATTGAACTCGGTAGATGCTAACTTTTCTTTGACAACCGACTGAACTCGGTAAACACTGAATTTTCTTTGACGACCGACTGAACTCGGTAAACACTAATTTTTCTTTGATAACCGAGTGAACTTGGTATGCACTAAATTTACTAACAAGCAGACCGACTGAGCTCAGTAGGTATTGAATGTTGTGGACTATGACATTGTGTGACATCAAAGACAATACATAATTTGAGTAGCAATTTTCTTCAGACAATTGTTTCCAACATTCTCTAGTCTTTTTCTGTTGTTGATAAGTGTTTTAACTCTAATTGTGATTTCTTCAGAATTGTTCTTTGTGACTACATGTATGACAACTTTGTCATATGACCATACCCGTGACTGCCCCAATGTTCTAGTTTAACTTCATTTTTACCCTATAGCCTCACTTGAAATCAAATAATATGAAAATTTATTTTAGTAAAATGGGCATTGATTCATGGTATTAATGATTGTTCATGTAGTATCCTTTGATACCTTGAATGTAAGTTTTAAAAACTTACCTTTGTTTAGATGCCACTATCTCATGTTTATGCTATAACACTTCTTTATGCATTTCATTTATAGTTGCAGCAAATGACTATGAAGTATGAACTAAAAACATGTGTCTAGTAACCTACTCACTCAGTCAATATATGAAAATGTAACTTTTGATGTGCTATATCTATCAATGCATGATTTCTTTGTCCATAATTGAATCTATAACCTTTTAGAAGTCTCTATTCTCACTTTACTTGGTCGGTCTGTTTACCATTGATTTGATCCTTTGCCATGTTGGACCTCATGTCTTTGTAACACATCATTACTTCATATCTCTATATTGGTTTTCCTTGACATTAAACTAAAATTGGTTGGAGAGATCAGTGAGGCTTCTCACTTCATGGAAACTTCCCTCAAATTCAAAATTTGTTCTCTCTCAACTTCAACTGAAACATACATTCCTAGTACAGATTTTAAAAATGAATTTTTGGGACATCTTACTATAAGAATGGTGTTGGGTAGAGAGCATTATATGGTATGTCATGCATGCTTATTAGTTATCAGTGATCATTTAGAAGCCCATATTTTTGGTATTGTTGTCCCTTTTCAATGTATGAATTTATGCTTATTCTCAAACTCATAATTTAATGATCTTCTTTGATATAGATAAAGCTAGGTTCCATTAAGCTAGCAAAGAGATACCTTAGATGACTATCTATAGAGCTGGAGTCAATGGGAAACTCAGAAAAGAAGCCTACACAAGAATTCATGTTGCTTCAGGGTGTGCATTTTTCTTTCAGAGCTCATCAGGTAAATATTCACTTCATGTGACATGTGGATAAATGGCCTCAATTGTTATTATATTGCTTTCAGAAATATTTTCTTTTTCAATTTATTTGTCTGTCATATTTGAAGTTTGCAGGAGGGTTTGATGCAGAAACCATGTGTGCTTTTGAGGAACTGTGTTGTCTTGTTCACATTGACTTCCTTCCTAGGACTGACTTCCTAGTGGTTGACTATTCCTTTGTTGTTTAATTGATTCCAAATATCTCAGTTAACAAACTTCTTATCTACCAATATATGATTTTATCTTAATTGAATTGCATTCAGTTTAATAGAGGGCTTGATCTTTGTAGGTGTATGTTTTATTTATGCTCATTCTCAAGATTCCATAGACTTCATTTATATCTTTATATCTTTCATACCATTCCATACTTCCTCATCGATATTATTTACTTTATCTCTATATTTTATATATATCAATTTATCTCACACCAACTTCCCCTGGGTATATGGACTCTCTTAACTTCTTTTCTATCCATAGCCACCTTTGAATTTATTCTTGTGAATATCAGACATCATTGAGAATAACCAAAGACATCTTCAGTTTTGTGAGTGGGAGCTACAACTGTGATAATACCCTTGATGAAATGTATATATTTTGGAAGGTATGTTGTTTATCAATATCAATTCATAGGATGCTAGCACATACCATTATGAATGATATTTTGAACAATCCTTCAGTCCTTCATTCCCTTAGTTTTTTCACCTCTCCTATCTTTCATTGTGCCAAATTCTACATCCCAGGAGTAGGGAAAACAATTCTTCATTTAATAGAGCAGTACTTGGAAAATGCTAGTTAGGAGCAATGGAAAATAGTCTCGATGATTACTTTTGACTTTTTGATAATTATTTTCATGTGCGATGGTGGATGCAGATCGGTTTTCTAATGTTCAATAACCATATTATGTGTTCCTGACTGTGGATTGCATTGTTGATCTACTAATTAGATCAAGACTCTTTGAATCATAGGTAGAGAATTTGACTTCCTAATGCCCATGAAGAGTGTTAAGTGTGTTCTCTAATTCAATTAGTGATCTATATATCTATTGGTGATGTGTCCTATTCTTTTCCCATCTTGGTTTCCTTCATGTGATTCCTATTTTTGTCTCACCGACTGTGACAATATGAGAATCCCATTGGCACTCTACATTATTTACCAGTTTGACATTCAACTTTCATGTCTGATAAAATATTATGAAGCCTAGTTTCAGAAACACCATTTGCTCTTCCTTCATTATGTTGTATAATCTTAATTCATTCATTTGGTTTCATTATAGTTGATGGCAATGGCTATATATCTGAAAAAATTTAGTGTCGTTGGTGTTTTCCTTGTGGATTAATTATCTTCTCATATGTAGCTTACATGAAATTAATGTAGTTAAGTATTTGAGTATGGTATATATGTCTGTGATGGATTTGTAGGAATGCATTATTCAGCCCTTGTATGCAAATTCAAAATGTTTTTCCAGTTTCAATTTTCAATTCTCTTTCTTTAATTATTGTAGCACCACTTTGTTCTAATCAGTTTAGACCATGGTTGCATACTCTCTGTTTTACAAACTGAATGTTTTAGAGCTTGCATTAAACTTGAAGTGTTTGGATACATAAAATTCTATTCCTTATCACACTTAGTTGCAAATAGTGTTTTCTCATATGATTTGTCTAGAAGAATTTCTTGCATTATATGCATGGGGGATGATTTTTTTAGGTTGAGCATTGTTTTGTACTCTGCCAATTAAAACTTTTGAAGTAATTCTCTTAAGCTGACTAATGAAAATAGCTTTTACATTCTTAAATACAGTAGATTCTCAAACCTTATATAAAAATGCATAGTAGTAGACAATGTAAGTACATTTATGGTTTAAAATTGAGAACTACTAAGAGAGTAATTTAACTTGTATATCAATGTTTGGTGATCAAGAATGGCCATTCAAATAGTTACAGTGTTTCTATGATGGAACTGTTGAGTGCATCTTAAAATTAAAAATATAAGTTACATGGAAATCAAAACCCAAGGATTTATGAAACCATGTTTGTCCTTGGCTAACGATTGTGAAAGATGGTTTAATATTGGTACCTTCTTATTGTACTTGGTTTCGAAGATGTCTCATTGATATCTTGTATCTACAAGTTGGATAGATGGTGTCTTATTTCTAATCTACTCATGCATGATTAATGTTGAACGTTTGTAAATTTCATGTTGGATGGAGGCTTTAAAAAGTATATAAGACTCAACCATGTTAAGACACTAATCACACGCTCCTTACCATTTTTAATTTCTCTATTGGACCATAGGTTGGACATAAGCTCATTGCAACTCATACAATTTAGTTGCTTCTATAATGTGATCGATCACTACTACATCCCATGAGTGATTACTAATTGGGCAATCCTTGTGTTTTGATTTCCATCTAACTTAATATCAAGTTATGCATTAGATCTTGCATGTGTATTTCATTGTTATGATTTTATTTGGCTAATTTTGATTACAAATATGATTTAATGATTATGTTTGAGTGTGTATTTATTTAGAGTTAGTTGCATGTTACCCCACATAAGGGTTTATCTAGAGAATTTAATTAAATCTTCTACTAATAGATAAAGATTTTTTTGAAATCTTGTAATTTGTGTTTTGGCCATGATACACCATAGAAAACAAAACTAAAATTGGAAGCCATTCATATCTTTCGTTTATACTGCTTCAATTTCCTGATGCCTAGGAATAATGTTAAGTATGTTCTCTGATTCGATTAGTGATCTATATATCTATTGGTGATGTGTCCTATTCTTTTCCCATCTTAGTTGCCTTCTCAAATCTCTTGATCGTAAATTACTTGTACTCTGAAGTTGGACAGGAATATGGGCGCTTCCCTCATGTATTCATCTGCATTGAATCGAGAGTTTAATAATATAAACACTAGATTGTTTCTTCATGAGCAAAAAAGTACTATTTGTAAACAATTAAAGCATAGTATTTCTATGCTTAATTTGATAATATATTTTTTTTTATTTTTTTTAAATTAATTTTATGGTTCTTTTTCGATGGTAAAAGAATAGACTTATTGACAACAATGCTATATATTCAATGACTATTTCGACCATCTCTCAACGAAATAGCGACAATCATTCTTTGGCATTTTGATGAGAATTCTATACACTCGATGACAATTTTGACCATAAGTCCTCACAATCTCGACCGACATTGGTCGCAGAGATGAAAGGTATGATTGATAATTCTTCTAGTTTGAAGTGATTATTTCGATGGGAAGTCCATCGATAATTCAACCACTATAGACTTTGGAATTTTGACGATGGTTTTTTGTGTCATATAATCCATGAAAAAAATTTGACAACAGATATGGTCATTTCATCGACCAATTGCTATCGAAAATTTGACTGGTCCTCGTCAAAAAACAAGCTAAAATTTACTAGTGGCACAAATGATGTACTGAGAGTATAGTATCCTTGTTAGAATATTTAGCCTTGTTAGGAGCTTATTGAAGCATTACAGTACACATTCTTTGTTAGAGGACATACCTTGTTAGGTTTTAGACAATTTGTACTAAGGCTATATAGAAATAAAAGTAGAGTAGAAATCAGTTTAATGGCGGCTTTCTAGTGGAAGAAAAAGTATTCTATTTTCTTGAAGAAATTTCATCAAGAAAAGTGCGTGTAAGGAACATCTGAATCACCATGGAGTCAAATTCTTTGCAAGGTCAAGCGACCTATGTTAATTGCCTTATATGGGGCCAACAAATATCGAGAATGCAACAGTCAAAGAATTTTATGAAAAATGGTTCAACGGTGAAAAGAATAGGAGAAAAAGTAACTCAACCATCTTTGAAATTTTTTCGGCATAGGGTCCAACAATTCAATACCATAAAATCCTTTGCTATAGATACAATTCATCTTGGTTGACCTTATTCCTCTTGAAATGGATCAAATATGGGGAATTTTGAGGGTTTAGTGTTGTGCCTTGATATTATGAGTTTTTCCCTCTCTTCTATCATGCCACATTTACTGCGACATTAGCCTTGATATTTAATGGCTCCACCCACCTTTAGCTCAGCAATTGTTGTTGATGTTGGAGTGCTGATAGATATTCATGGGCCTCCCAGTAAAATACCTCACAAGTTTGTACCAAAGGTGTTTCACGACGTATGTCATTTCCTGATGTTGTTCTTCTTGTTCAAGATTTTGATAATGCATGTACTTGGCTACAACAACATACTTTAATAGGTTATTTTTTGGGAAGAACCCCTCCTGAAAGCATGCTCAAAGCCTAGATTGCCAAATCCTAGTCTCCTCATGGAGTTCAGCTTGACAACGTTCAAAACCTCACCAAAGGGATTTTTCTATTTTGGTTTTCCATTCTTGCCATGTCTAAGCCATCTTTTCTCATGGGTCATGGACTGTTAGGTCTTCCCTTCTAGTTTTCCAATGATGGTCTTGAGACTTCACGATCTTAGATGATAAAAAGCTCAGGGTGCCTATGTGGGTTGAGTTCCCTAGAATTCCCTTGCCTTGTTGGCCTTTCATTCAAACCATTGTGTAAAAGTTTGGTAAAGTGGTCTATCTTGAACATGATCATTTTTTAACCCTCACCCTCAAAATTGGTTTTGTGTCGAAGTTGATCTCTTGCAGGATATGAAAGAAACTCTTGAGATTCAAATTGGTGGCTCTACCATCTCTCAGAAGGTCATGTATTTGAACCTACTGAACACCTATTATTGATGCCAGTCATTCAAGCACAATATCAAAGACTACCCTCTGGTGGTTCCAAGAACTAAATCCCCACCCAAGGATTTGTTGGAGATTTGCCAGCAGGCCAGTACTGACTGTATGTTTGTCATTGATGACAACATATGGAAAGTAGCATGCATGGAAGTCTTATGCAGTAAGCCTTTAGTATATGATGCATGGACATGATATCAGCATGATATCATGGGTGCAGAGGTTAACTATAAGTATAGATAGTTATATAGGAGCTTGTGTCAATAGTGTTCCTAATAGAGTTACAGGCAGTGTTCTGTATATGGTTGTCTATACAGTTGTCTTATGGGCATGCACCCTAGGATATATGTTGAAGACATGTTAGTGATGTTTTAGTTATGAACACATAGTCTAATGATGAACGCAAGTGAAGTTATGTAGTCGCTATTCACCAGTAGCAGTTTCTTGTGTTTCTTTAGAAGAGCTGATAGAGATTTTATTATTTCTTGAGTTGCACCTATCTTGAGGATATGCACCCTTGGATTTAAACTTGGAGAATTTTTATTGATGTTTGGTTAAGAGCGCATAAGTTAATTCAGCTTACAAAGAAAGTTCCAGTTGTTTTGGTAGAGCTGATAGTGTGTGGCATGTGTCTACAATTATTTTATTAGACAGGTCCCAGATTGAGTTGCGTGCATAATAGAGATGAAAAAATGTTTGTTGGAGTTTATTATGGTTTCTCTAATATGATTTCAAGGTGGTTCTAATAGGCTGACTTGATTATATCATTTGGAGGAAAGATATTTATAGGCAGTCATTTATGATTGTTGAAGTGTGGTTCATGGTTGATTAAGCATAGCAGAGCAGAGTGTGCAAAGTGTAGAACCATCAGAAGGACTATGTGACCAAGTAGAGAATGTGTGCTATTCATTGGAACTAATCCAGATAGAAGGTCAAAGTGCAGTTCACCAAGATCCAGATATAGTGTGTATATGTTATTGAGAAGATTGTAGCCTTCACCCATTTGAGCAGTGAGATCTCGGACAGTGCATCCTCTTTCCTAATAGGGACAATTATAAAAGACTCCTAACAGGGTTCAACCCTTATCCAGGTCTACTATACTTAATATATTGTAAAGCTACTCCTAATAGGGTAAAGGATCTTCTAGCAAGGATCATTATACACTAGTACAGAATATTAGTGGGTATCAAGTCCCACTGGGGTTTTTACCTATTTGGGTTTCCCCATAACCAAAATATTTGTGTTTTTTTCAAGTGTTCTTTCATTGTGTTTATGCTTTATGTTTAATTATACTTAATTGGATAAAGAATTGAAACTTGTAGATAACTAATTCACCCCCACTCTCAGTTATCTCTTGGGACTATTCCTAACAATTGGTATCAGAGCCAAGTGTCTCAGAGAGAAAGTTTAATAGCCTAAGGTTGATCAGATGGCATACTTCAGGAAACAATGTCCTAAGTTTGATGAAGAGAATTATCTTGATTGGAAGAACAAGATGGTGACCCATTTGCAGTGCATTGCTTTTGAAGTTTTTAATGTAACCATCCAAGCAGCCAAGATTCCTACATCAAAAGACCTTGCAAAAGATGATGCTACTGATGCTCAAAAGGAATTGTTTCATCAGAATGCTATTGCTAAAGAAGCCCTTATTAGCACCCTATCTGATGGTGAATTTTCAGAAGTAAAAAAGATAGATACAGCCCATAAAATTTGGAAGCACCTTGAAGACATTTTTGAAGGAGACAAACAAGAAAAGGATGCACATAGAAAGACATGGAAGAAAAGATATAATGCATTAGAGATGCTACTTGAAGAAAATATCAAACTTTACAATCAGAGGATTAAAGAAGCAGTTGCTGGAATCAGAAACAATGGTGGAGAGATTTCTGAGGAAGACATTATGAACAAGTTGATGACTACTCTTACTCCAGAATATGAAAGCAAGATCAACATCCTTGATGAGACCATGCAGCTTACATCAAATTTCAAGAGAGAGACCTTGATCAAAAAAATCTTAGATTTTGAGATTTCAAGATTGAAGATAGAACCAAAGAGTGAGACAACTTTCAAAGCTATAGTTCATTGTAAGAAATCTGCAAACACTTCTAGTAATTTTGATGATGATGCTGAAGATAAAACACTAGATGATTTTATTTCTATGATTGCCAAAAGAGAAAATAAAGGAAAAGGAAAATATGAAGGTCAATTACCGTTTAAGTGATTTTCATGTAATAAGATCGGTCACTTTGCATCTAAGTGTCCCACTAGAGCTAGAAAGTTCAAAAAGGATTATAAGCCTAAGTATTCTAACAAATGCTACTATGCTGGAGATGGAGTCTCAGATGAAGAATCAGGTGAAGAAGAAATTGGATTCATTGCTATTGTAGACAAGACAAATATTAAGTCAATTCCTAAAAATGAGAAAGTGAATCAAGAGCTAGCATTGATTTCCCAAGCAGATATAAGAATAGACCAGATTATAGATAGTGGTTGTTCACATCACATGACAGGTGATAAAGGCAGGTTTGTTCATTTGGACAAATATAATGGAGGTATGGTCAGATTTAGAGACAACACTCCTAAACCTATAGGTTGTAGAGGAGCCATCACTTTGGATGGAAAGAACAATACTGATGATGTTGTTTATGTTGATGGTTTGAAACATAACCTTCTCAATGTTGGACAATTACTTGGTAAAGGCTATCAATTGGATTTTAAAGATGAAAAATGCATCATTAAAAAAAAAGATGGTGTTATGATTGCATTAGGCACAAAGACAAGAGGTAATGTTTTTCAACTCAATTCAGAAGAAATTTTTTTTGTTGCTAAAGTTGATGGCAGTTGGCTGTGGCATAAAAGACTATGTCATATCAATTTTGATAACATAGTAAAGATAAGCAATGTTAAAGTAGTAAGAGATCTACCCAGCATAGCAAAGCCAATTGATACTATATACAGGGAATGTGTGATGGGGAAGCATGTGACAAATTCATCCAGGAGCAAGCAGAATTCAGCAGAGAACAAGTTGGATCTGATTCATACAGACCTATGTGGACCAACTCAAACAACACCATACTATGGTGAAAGGTAATTTATTTTGTTTGTTGATGATTATGCTAGGATGATGTGGGTTGCGTTCTTAAAAGATAAGTCAGAAGCTTTTGAGAAGTTCAATATATTCAAAACTAAGGTTGAGAATGAATCTGGATTAAAGATAAAATGTTTGAGATTGGATAGAGGAGGAGAATTCACCTCTGACAGATTCTATGAGTACTACAAAGAACATGGCATAAAGAGATAGCTAAGTGCACCTACAACACCTCAGCAAAATGGAATTGCAGAGAGAAGGAATAGGATCATTCTTGATATAGCACACACCACTATGATAGAAGGAAAAGTTGCACACACCTATTGAAGAGATGCAGTCAATACAACAGTCTATACAATCAATAGAATTCAGTTAAGGTCTAGTACTGACAAAAAACCTTATGAGCTATGGTTTGGTAATGTTCCCACTATAAAATACTTCAAAATATTTGGAAGGAAGTTCTACATCAAGAGGGATGAAGCAGTAGGCAATTTTGATGCCATAAGTGATAAAGTTGTTTTTCTTGGTTACTCTACTAAAAGTAAAGCTTATAGATGTTTCAATTTAAGATTGAAAAAGATCATTGAAAGTGCTCATGTAAAGATTGATGAAAATTTTATGATTCAAGAAAGATATCATGATTACTCACCCATGATTGAAGAAGAACCTAGACCCTCCACTAGTGAGACAATTATTAAGGAAATGTTTGATAGCATTGATGTGTTGTTCAATGACCTTGAGACAAGTGAAGAAGGTACTCCTAAGACTGATGAGTCAACATCACCTAAATTTCAAAAGTTTACGTCAAGAAATCATTCCAAGAAAGACATCATTGGACATTAGAGCAGAAAAGTCTTAACAAGATCACAAGCAAAGAACTCAGCTTGCAGTGATGTGGTATGTTTACTATCTTAGATTGAACCTTTAAGTGTTGAAGATGATTGTAAGGATTTAGATTGGCATGATTCTATGAAAGAAGAAATTGATTAGATCATTAAGAATAACACTTGGGAACTAGTCCCAAGACTTAGTGATAAGAATGTGATTGGAACAAAGTTGATATTCAGAAACAAGATGAATGAAGATGGTAAAGTAGTAATAAATAAAGAAAGATTAGTATGTGTAAGGGATATGCACAAAGAGAAGGCATTGATTATTTAGACACATTTACACTTGTGAGTAGATTAGAATCTTTTAAGTTGTTTTTAGCTTATGCTACAGTTAAAAACTTCAAATTTTATCAGATGGATGTCAAATCAGCATTCTTGAATGGATACTTAAAAGAAGAAGTATACATTGAGTAGCCTAAAGGATTCACCTTATCAGATAGACTTGATATGGTATGAAGATTGAAGAAGGCCCTCTATGGACTTAAGCAAGCCCCTAAAGCATGGTATGAGAGACTAGATGGATACTTAACAAAGATTGGATTCAAGAAAGGAGTAGCAGATTGTAATCTATTCATTAGAGAGACATCTAAAGGTTTATTACTTGTAGCTATATTTGTTGATGACATTATCTTTGGAGGTAATAACAAACTCAGTATTGAATTTTCCAAAGAAATGTAGAATGATTTTGAGATGAGTATGATTGGTCCTATCAAGTACTTTTTGGGCTTAAATATACAGCAAATAGAAAAAGGGATTTTCATTAATCAATCAAAGTATGTGAAAGACATACTGAAGAAATTCAAGATGGATGATTGAAATCCAATAGGAACCCCTATGATTACTGGATGCAAGCTTACAAAGGAAGATGACTCACTAGCAATTGATATAACATTATATAAGTCTACGATTGGTAAAATCATTTATCTTACTCAAACTAGACCTGACATTTCCAATGCAGTTGGTATAGTTGGAAGATTTGCAGTAGAGCCTAAACAAAGTCACCTCATGGTAGTAAAGAGAATATTCAGATACTTGTAGGGCACTATAGATTATGGTATATGGTATCCTAATTCACAAAATGTTGAGCTTCATGTGTACATGGATGCAAATTGGGCAGGATGTGTTGATGACAAAAAAAGTACTTCAGGTGGAGTAGTGTTTCTTGCTGATAGACTTGTCACTTGGACAAGCAAGAAAAAAAACTATATTTCTCAATCAACAGCAGAAGTGGAGTATGTTGTAGCAGCCTTGAATTGTTCTACAATTGTTTGGATCAAACAGATGATAAAAGATTTTGGAATTCAGATTGATTATCCTATTGTTATTCACTGTGATAACACTAGCACTATCAATATGTCAAAGAACCTTGTGATGCATGCAAAGACAAAACACATTGAGATCAAGTATCACTTCCTAAGAGAGAAAGTGGTAGAGAAAGAAGTCAAGTTGGACTATGTGAGTACTAAACAATAGTTGGTAGATATATTCACAAAGCCCTTGCCTAAGGATAAATTTGAGTATCTTAGGGGGAAGTTGGGAGTAATTCCCTTCCCTCATTCTACTTAGAAGGAAGCAGGAATGGCATCAGTCCTCAGGGACTGATGGAAGGTTGACTACTCTACCTCAGGAGTAGTATCAGTGCTTTAAATGAGTGGCACCCTTTGCCATTGATGTGAAAGTGGGAGTATATATATAGAGTCATGAAAAAAAAAAGTAAAAAGAGGATTAATATACTAAGGGGGAGCAGCATTCAGTTATGACAATAGTACAATTGAGGAAATGGAGAATATTAGAAAATATTGCAGTAGATGGAGGATTCATCTTTTGGGAAGTTTTGAAGAGGAAATGGAGAATGTTATAAAAGAAATGTTCATTTGGGTTGATGGTGCTTTTTCATTCCACATGTTGCCATCAATGCCAAAGGGGGAGATTGTTGGAGATTTAACAGCTGGCCAATACTGACTATATGTTTGTCATTGATGACAACATATGGAAAGTAGCATGCGTGGAAGTCTTATGTAGTAAGCCTTTAGTATATGATGTATGGACATGATATCATGGGCACAGAGGTTAACTGTAATTACAAATAGTTATATAGCAGCTTGTGTCAACAGTGTTCCTGATAGAGTTACAGGCAGTGTTCTATGTATGGTTGTCTGTGCAGTTGTCTTATGGGAATGTGCCCTAGGATATATGTTGAAGACATGTTAGTGATGTTTTATTTATGAAATCATAGTCTAATGATGAACACAAGTGAAGTTATGCAGTCACTATTCACTAGTAGCAATTTCTTGTGTTTGTTCAGAAGAGCCGACAAAGATTTTATTATTTCTTGAGTTATGCCTATCTTGAGGATATGTGCCCTTGAGTTATGCCTATGTGTGTCTCTATTCATGGGTTATTGATGTTGGGTTAAGAGCACATAAGTTAATTTATCTTACAAAGAAAGTTCCAATATTTTTGGTAGAGCCAACAGTGTATGGCGTGTGTCTACAATTATTTTATTAGACAGGTCCCAGAATGAGTTGCGTGCATAATAGAGCTGACATAATGTTTGTTGGAGTTTATTATGGTTTCTCTAATATGATTTCAAGGTGGTTCTAATCGGCTAACTTGATTATATCATTTGGAGGAAAGATATTTATAGGCATTCATTTGTGATTGCTGAAGTGTGGTTCATGGTTGATTAAGCAGAGTAGAGCAGAGTGTGCAAAGTGTTGAACCATTAGAAGAAGGTCTATGTGACCAAGTAGAGAATGTGTGTTATTCATTGGAACTAATCCAAAGAGAAGGTCAAAGCACATTTCACCAAGATCCAGATATAGTGTGTATCTGTTATTCAGATGGTTGTAGCCTTCGCCCATTTGAGCAGTGAGCTCTCGGATAGTGCATCCTCTCTCCTAATAGGGACAATTGTAAAAGACTCCTAACAGGGTTTGACCCTTAACCAGGTCTACTATACTTAATATATTGTAAAGCTACTCCTAATAGGGTAAAGGATCTTCTAGCGAGGATCATTATACACTAGTACAAAATATTAGTGGGTATCAAGTCCCATCGGGGTTTTTTCCTATTTGGGTTTCCTCGTAACCAAAATATTGGTGTTGTGTTAAAGTGTTCTTTCATTGTCTTTATGCTTTATGTTTAATTATACTTAATTGGATAAAGAAATGAAACTTGTAGATAACTGATTCACCCCCCCCCCCTCTCAGTTATCTCTTGGGACTATTCCTAATAGGATTTTGGTTCCCGTCCTCAAGAGGGTTTGAAGAAAGAGGAGCTAAAAAAAGATGAATGATTGATTTTGGGTCACAAGGGAAGGCACATAGCTACCTCAAAGGCAAATGGTGGTGGTCTGAATACCTCTTTGTCTATTGGTCTTCCAGAAATAGCTATGTCACCTCTTATTTAAAACCTTGTTCAATAGGGGAATATTGTGGTAAAAAGTGCTTCCCTCCCACCTGTGGTTCGTTCCCCACTAGCGGCTTCCAATATTTCTTCTTCTTTGACTTTGCATTGTTCTCACAACCCTCTTGGGCATGCTAAGAATGAAGAAGATGAGGTTTCTGAACAACGGAGATTCATCTCGGGTGAGTCCCCTTGCTTTGAGGATACCTCTCAGTTCTTGCAAAATAGTTTCTCCTCTCTTGAGGACAAGGATGGGATGAAAGTGTTCTTCCTATGAATTACATCTTCTGGAATGTGTGGGGCCTCATAGACCTATAGAGAAAATATATTATGAGAGATGTTAGTAGTCATGGTTCTGGCCTAAATATCTTATGTCTCCAGGAGGTGAAATTGTTGGTTTCTTGCTTCAGGCTACTTGTCAAGTGATTTAGCTTGATAGCATTATTATTTCTTTGCAGCATGAAGCTGGTTGACGTGGAGTAGCCACTCTCATTTCCCCTCATTAGGCCCCATTTCTTGTTAATCATGGTTCTAACCCCATGTAGAGATCTACTTGGGTTGTTTTGTCAATTGAAAACCATTCTTTTGATATAGTTAATGTTTATGCTCCTAATGATGTTGTTGAAAGATCTCATCTCTACAGATGGCTTGTTGATTCTCCGCCACCTGCAACCTAGCTTATGTGTGGGGATTTTAATATGGTTGAGGTGGTTTCAGAAAAAGATGGGATTGTGCCTTTCTGTTGGATAGCTGGAGAAAGAGAATATTGGTTTCACATGTGTAATAAATTGGACCTTTTTTATCCCAATGTTAGCTTTCATCGTAATGATGGGGTTCGACATACTTGGTCTAATTTTAGAATGAGCCTTGGCAAGATATACAAAAGAATTGATTGCACCATGATATTTGTGCACACTAGTAAATTTTAGCTTGATTTTTGATGATGATTAGTCAATTTTTAGATGACAATTGGTCGACCAAATGACCATAACCATTGTCGAACTTTTTTTTTTAATTATTCAACACATTATATGTTTGTCAAATATTCAACCTCTATAGTCGTCGAAGTATCGATGAATCCACTATCAAAATAATCTCCTCAATCTGGAAGAATTATTCGGCATACCTTTTATCTCTTTGACCAATGTTGGTAGAAATAACAATATAATGTTGGTCAAAATTAAGGTATTTTGGTTGACATGGTTGTCGAAATAGCGACGATTTATGGTCGGATATTCATCAAATGTATAGTGTTCTCATCAAATGTATATTCTTTGGTCATCGAAAAAGCGACATCACATTAAAAAATTTTATAGTAAAAATATATTATCAAATCTATTAATATATTATAGTACATTTATATTAATAATTTTATAATACTATACTATTATATACTAATATTATATTATATTATGTATTTATACTAATATTACATTTTAACAAGAAATTCCTTCCAATTGATGAGGTAATTTGTGACTATCCTAGTCCTTATATTATTTGTACATGATTGGAGAATACTTTTAGGATCCAAGATAATCATTCCCTCTTCATTAAGCTTTGGTAACATTTTTTTATTTTTGAAATCTGTTATCCAATAATTTTTTAACAAAAAAAGGGACATGAAAAATTGGATGTAGTTTTGTTATTGAAGGTAACTCTACCTTATATGCCTCATTGCCAACCTTTTGAAATATTTGATAATATTTGGGAGAGAACTTGTCCTTCATTTGTTGCTTTAGTGCCATTTTCATATAGGGTACCTCAAAAAGACCTAATATCCCTCTTAACAATTACTCACTTTGGTGTTGGTAATCTTAATGCTTCACTTAGTTTGGTGCCATGGTGATATTCACCTTGGGAGAAGAAAGTACGTATTTATTATGTTGATTTTGATCTTTCATAGTGCAAACTCTAGGTGGTGATTTTGGGGTCTCTAGAGAAAATAACTTTGCCTCAAAACCTTTTAATTTTTTTGGGTATCATTTTTTTGCATTTGATGAGAGCTTACCATTTATGGATCTTTTGTATGTAATCCTCTTTGTTTTAATTTCTTACTCTTAGAATGAAAGTGCATGAAGAGCCCTCATACTCCCAATAATATATCTACATTGTTATGCCCCCACTCCATTCACCCCTGCCCCCCTCATGGAAATGGAAAATGTAGGGCTGGTCAAAGGTCCTTCCCTGTGATAAGTTTGATATTGTCACATTTTCTAAAACAACTAACAATATCCCCATTCAGAATCAAAACCTTTCAGTTCCAGTGATGGAAAAATAAAGCAGTTCAAAATTTGGCTAACTTTTTGTTGCTGAAATTGTTAGTATTGCAGGAATCAATTAATTTTGTCAATCTTTGTTTATTTAGCAACCCCACTACTTTGGTTTGTGTAGTTGATAGTGCATGGAAAGATGTTGGTATGGGATCTTGTAATGTTTCCTTTGATGCCACTTCTATCTATATGTCTTCTTCATTGTCTGGGTTTCTTTCAATATAGAAAAGCTTCTTCTCTCCATATTTATCTCCCAACATAAAACTTGCCTTTTATTTTCAATTTGTTGGGACATCAACTTAGTAGGTTGAGGGTAAAGTTGGTGATGGGGTGTAAAAATTTGATTTTAATAAATTCATGTCTCCTATCAATATCATCCATCTGAGCTTGACCCTTTTGACTCCTACCTTGCAGGCATTGACAAAAGAATATCCTTCTTGACTTTGTGGTTGCTGCATTTAGTGTAGATTTAAAATCAGAGTAGTTAGACCTAGTGAGCTTCATCTCTTCTAATTTTGGATTATCTTTGTTGGGAGAGTTGCTATGTCTAGTTTCCTTCTCTCACATTTTGGTGAAGACCCCCACTATGATATGGCGAGAATAAGTTTTTTATAATTTGTTCAAAACAAAATTTAAATCTAAATATATGAAATTCAAAACAAATCAAAATATATAGAAAATTTTCTGTTACTTGAATTTGATCCTCATTAAGTGAAAAAATTATAATAAATTAATGATTTGCAGCCTTTGAAGAAAATTTCATTGATCCATGAATCTTTGTTTCTTAATTGGAGTTTGGCATAAGAATTAAGAGAAGACTCAAACAAACGTGGTGCATCATTCCCACCAGTTATTTCAGTCATCTTCTGTATTGAGCCTTGTTGGACACAAGGCACAGGAGGAGTTCAAATTTGATCACCAAGTCATGCTTAGAATACCCTATGAGGTGAGCATACTTAAGCAGGTTTGTGGTTTCTGGTCAATAGAGACAACCCTAAAAAAATGATGCACTAAACATTAAAGATGAATACAAAAACACAATTAAAACTTTAAATTAGCACACATGCACATGTGGTGTCATGGAGTAAACAATGTTGATGGGGAAAAAATGTATGAGTTGCATGAAAAATATTGCTAACAAATCATAATAATAATGGCTTGATTTCTTTCCCATAGCCTTCAGTGGGTGAAAAAAATCATCAGTTCTATGATAAAATCAAGTGTATAAAAAATTTCATACGAAGATTATAAAATAACTACTCACAAAAGGTTTACATTGTTACTAACCTTTGTCATGGTTGGATATCTTGTTATTAGTTGAAATTAAATACCTAACACACAACATCTACATATTTAAAATGAGTGTTTGTTATTGTATTACAAAATCAAATGAATCAATCTACACAACAAAAATAGCATTCTAAGATGGTTAATAAAATTATTTGAAACATAGTTAACTGAAGAATGTAGAGAGAGAAGGAGTGCAAGATGGGTTTCTCCAAAACTTGATTAAAGTAAATTATATGTGATGTGCACAATTTCTTATGAGACCCATATCCAAAGACAAGGAACCAAAGGACAACCTTTACCTTTGGGGCTGAATATTCTTCTCAAGAAGTAGGGATGCATGATCGTGCCTAAGCTTTAAAGCCTTCAATCAAAGCATAAATGTCAGTGAAGCAATGCATGAACAACAAGCTATGTTGTAGTGTAAATTTTCAAGTAGAACAATCATTTTCTAAACAAGAACAAAGGATTTTCATCAGTAAATAGCAGTCCATAATGAGTAAGCAGTGAGATTCATTCAAGAACAAACAATAAATAGAAGGTTTCTCATTAAGATTAACAGATAGATGATAAATAAGTGTAATCAAAAGTGGAACAATAGGTTTTATCAAAGAAAAGTGGGTATCATGGTTCTAAACATTAAGATTTATATGAGAAACATCAAGTTTCATGATAAGAGGCGGGGTTTCCTTTGTTATAAGATCTTCATGATTTAGATAAGGATGATTTTATAAGCTCTCATTTTTTAAGACAGAGATTAATTTTCTTGATATGGTAGATTCATTCAAGGGGTTTTTCACCAATTCATGGTGTTCATTATTCTAACACTGGACATCATTGTCCTGGGGATAATCTTACAGTTTGAAAGATATGAGATCTTTTCATTGCTATCAAAAAATAGATCTAAACATATATTTAAGAGGAGAGTAGTCACGGTGAAAAAAATAGAGATCAACAAGATCATTACAGTCAAGGATAGCCAAATGCTAGGAATAAAGAGACGACATCCATGACAAGAGTGAGTGACACTTTTAGACAATTTTAACTCCCTATATGCAATATTAGCATGTGAAGGTGATGAATGAAAATATGTATGGGGCATCTCTATCCTTAATGAGTGAAATCAACTTGTTGCCTGCACATTATACAACACATTAAATAAAACTTATCAGTAACAGTTGTTTATAGCTAAATGTTGACCTCTTATTCAGCCATAGACTTCAACATAGTCATTGTTCATCAGCCACATATGAGAATGAATATCAAATTACTTATTTCACATGCATGTATGATTCGACTTGTTGCCTCCTATCTAGGTAGGGTTTTGATTAACTCTCAGAATTGAGATTCCAACAACCATAGACTAGTCTAGAATGAATGATTTAAGCTAAGATTTAATTGAGATTTATGCTAAAATGAGAGTACAATATGAATCTAATAATAATGAAAGAAACTAAATTAAGAACAAATGCATCATTATTCTAAGAAATGGATACTATTCTAATATGCAAGATGATTGTAGCTTTGAACACAAATGAGAGAACAATTCACCAGAGGTTTGATACTCAAAAATTGCCTCTCCAAATGAGAAATGAGAGGGTTCTATTATAGAAAAGCCCGACAGAGATTGAAGAGTTTCTTGCAAAGAAACGGTCGACCATTCTTCTTCTTAGGGGCAATGAAGCATTTGGAGAGAATATTTAATTAAATAAATGAAATATGACCTCATGGGTGACTTTTCCAATTGTTTGAATAATTAAATTCAAATGAGGATATTCATTTAAAGAACCAAATATTATTTAATTCCTCTTGATGTGTTTTTAGCTAAAAGGGGTGGATTTAATTTAATTTAAGTGCTAGGACTTTGTAATTAAATTAATCAATCATAGGGTTGATTTAGCCAATTATGGTCAATATTTAGGAATTAAATATAGCATGTGATTAATGCAAATTTAAGGTTTTCTACATTTGACACTAAGTCAAGTAAAGTTAATTAGAAGATAGAATTGCCTAGTACAATAAGACTTTGATGATGTAGAAATTGAAGGAATGAGACTAAATGCAACAAAATTGGTTAGGATTGCAAGATGCCAATTTTGGGGTATTACAACAATGCAACCATAAAACTTCATCACTCATAATCAATTAAAAAAATCATAAGAAGGAAGCTACCTAAGACAAGGTAGTAGGGAAGTAAAAGGGGTAGGAAGCAACATCAGAATGAGTCATTCAGAGGCAACTAATAATTTTTCATCTAGATTTTTAGGCTTAAAGGTAAGTGCTTTATAAAAATTCCCCATTCACTCTCTTATCTATAAATCTAATTTGATGAACATTGTGATGTAGATTGGTTGATGAACATGTTTAAGAAGTAAAATATTTCTTAAAGTGAATGAGAAATAATATGGAATAAGAAGTAGGTGTTTTTGACCATTGAATCTACGTCATTGGTTTAGTTTGAGCTTCACTTGGTTTCGAGAATAGTTTAATATTCTCTACTTAACAAGGCCAACGACGTGAAAGTGGAAGCTCATTTGGCCCCTCCCCCCCCCTAAAATCACTCTAAATTCCCCATTATCATCTAATAACATTCACTCATTCATTCTTCCATTTTTGAAATATAACATTCAATCATTTTAATCACATGATAACAGTCATTAACACATAAAATTCATTAACACACAACATTCATGAATAATTCATTAACACATCATTCATCAACATTTACTAGTACAAAATTACATCCATTAAGACAACATTCTTTCATTAGCAAAAAATGTTAATTACAATCATTTCTTTTTTGGTTTCTTGCTCATTTTTCTAAGGTAATGGCTAAGCGGAGCATCAATATTCTCGTCATTCTCCTCCTCTACTGATTCAATTTTTCTAGTGTTCTTTGTATTCAAAACAATATTACATGATTTATTATTGTAATCCCCCTCTAACTTATGCATCTATAAAATGAAACTACAACCTATTGGCAGGGATTGAGATAAACCTTATAAAATAATAGCAACTAAGAAGGATCACTTGCCAACATTTGATGAATACAAGGTACTAGTACAAAATTACATCCATTAAGACAAACCTTTGAAAGTGAATGGTAGAAGTTGGAATAGTCTTCATCAGTAGCACTAACCAAACGATATCACTAGCACATTTTGTGCATGGATGAGAAATAGTATCCAAATTTTATAGATTCTAAGAAGAGGTGTGAGTGGAGGCCAAAGAAGGGATATTTGTGAAGTTTTTATAGACGTAGGTTACTGAATCATCATCTCTAGACTAGTACTCAATCTAGAAACCCTCGTATGTAGATAGCCACTCTAGAAAATCTCTACAAAAATCCCTTCTGGCCTTCACTGCATATACGTCTTCTTAGAATATAAAAACTCTCAATCATTGATTCTCATCAATGTACGAATAAAATTGTGAGAAAATGCTTAATCCCTAATTCAATCTTTGATAAATATAATTGTGATAAAACACTTTAATAATATGGAAAGCTCACAATGTTTAGAGACACACTTGACTCCAAGTGCCATGTACAACAAAAATAATTTGTCCAATTTGGATAGTAAGTCTAATTTAAGTATTTAATATATCGTATGCAAAATTAGGTGAATACTATTCTAAATGATAAATTAACTATTCTAAGATTAATAAATCTATCTAATTAGCAAACTACAATGAAGAATACAATCAAAATGAAGATAAAATAACATTTTACCTTCACCTACCATGCAGCTTGTCTCCATTGCTCTCCTAAAGTGGCGACATTACATGTTGTCACATTTAATCCAGCTTATCGCAAAGATTGATCCTTTAAAGTATCTATTAAGAAAAACAACATTGATAGGAAGATTGGCTAAGTGGGTCATGCTACTTAGTGAATTTGATATTGAATATGTAGACAGGAAGGCTATCAAAGGTCAAGTGATAGCAGATCAGCTAGCAGATGCTCCATTAATGGATTACCAACCTATACACACAGAGTTTCCTGATGCACACATCTTAGCTTTATCTACACAAACCTAGCAACTGTATTTTGATGGATCATATACTCAACAGGGTTCGGGAGCTTGTATTCTTTTTGTCACACCATAAGGATACACAATTCTAAAATCTTACAAGCTACTCTTTCCTTGTACCAATAATATAGCAGAATATGAAGCTTTTCTAATTGGGTTAAAGATGGCTTTACAATGGAAAGTAACAGAAACAAATGTCTATGGGGATTCTTAGTTGATTATAAATTAGATTAATGATGATTATAAGACTAAAGATGATTAGATATTACCATATAAACATATGGTTGATGACTTCAAACAATATTTCTCAGTCATCACTTTTGAGTAGATTCCTCAGCATGATAACAAGGCTGCCGATGCAATGGCAATGATTGCTTCTTTGTTTGATATAGAAGATACCAAGGTCCATTTTGAGTTCTTGGTGGAATACCTGACTTGTCCTACATATGATGATCCTGATACGAGTATTATATGTCATCTAATTAGACATGACTCCCCAATCTATGGAAAAATCTATTCCTATCTAAAAAATGACATCCTACCCCCTGACCTATCCTAAAATCAAAAATGAACTTTTCTCCATCAAGCCTCCCGCTATGTCCTAATATCAGATACCCTTTATCGACGAGGTCTTGATGGTACTCTCCTACGATGTCTCAAGCATGATGAAGCTCAAACTACCTTGCGAGATGTACACGAGGGTATTTGTGGGACACATTCGAGTGGTCCCTCTTTGGCTAAGAAACTCATGCGTATGGGTTATTATTGGCCTACCATGGAAATAGATTCCTCTTATTTTACTAGAGCATGCAAGAAATGTCAGATACATGGAAACCTTATTCATGCTCCAGCACAAGAGTTACATCCTTTTACAACTATCTTTCCATTGAGTCGGTGGGGACTTGACCTCATGGGTGCTATCAACCCTCCATCTTCCAATGGCCACAAATGGATTCTCACTGCGACAAAGTATTTTACTAAATGGATTGAGGCCGTTCCATTGATTACTACCACAGGGAAACAAATATCCATGTTTATCTTAAATTATATCATTTGTAGATATGGTATACCTATGTATCTCATTACTGATCATGGGAAACAGTTTCAAAATCAAGACATGGATGAAGTGTGCACAAAATTCCATATCACCCATAACTATTCCACCATATACTATCCCCAAGGAAACAGCCAAGCCGAGGCGTCAAATAAAACTATTGTTAAAATCCTACAAAAGACTGTCAATGACACTGGCTGTGACTGGCATATCCAACTGAATCCAGTTTTATGGGCTTACTGTACCTCCATCTACACTCCTACTAGAGCCACCCCATATTCCCTTGTCTATGGATCAGAAGCAGTTCTACCCCTCAAGGTCGAGCTGCCTTCACTTTGTGTCACTCTCAAAGATTTGATACCTGATGAAGACTATAGAGTTGCACGGTTGACTGAACTAGAACTGCTAAATGAACACCACCAGAGAGCTTATGATCATTTGAAATTCTATTAGCAACGTATGTCTCATCAGTATAATAGCAAGGTAAAGATCAGAGACTTTCAATTGGGTGACTTAGTCCTTCACGAAAATCCAAAGAATCAATTGCATCGTGAGAAGAAGGGCAAGTTTGAACCCAATTGGTTAGGTCCTTTTGTAGTTACAGCAGTTTATGGTTCTGGGGCTTATCAATTGTCCACACCTAAGGGAGATCCTTTGGATGAACCTCTTAACAGTATCCATCTCAAGAAGTTCTATCCTTGAAATCCCAATGCAAGGGCTATGTATATATTTTTTAAATACAAAAAATCATAAAAATACCAAAAAAAAAAAAAAATCAAATGAAAATTGCAATAAAAGCATGTGGTGAAAACCTAGAAATAGGTGCCATGTGTATTAAGTTAGCTCCTTTATCTATTAGGATTCTTCTAGTTTGTTCATTCATTGTATATATCCACGATAAAATGGCTAGTCAGTCTCCATTCCCACCATGTACATATCATAATAAAATAGCCAGTTCATATACCATCCATTGTATCTACCCATAATAAAACCCCATCATAGCTTGATTGTTTGTCATGGTCTTCATCCTAGTCTTGTTTCATCTTTCTTCATCCATAATAAGTCAATCCATCACCTAGCTGGGGGCATGTCCTCGACCTAGTTCAGGAAGTGAATCTATGATAATCATGACTCTTAGAGGACACAATGGAGTATTCTCACCAAACAAAGTGAACATAATCAAACGTTCTTCCACAATGATATCTTTATGATGAATCATGATCTGTAATCTATCCTTCGAAACATGGTTTTTTATCTATCATTCTTGACTATACATCATCACTTGAACTGATCACTATATCTTACACTATCTTTTGGCAAAAGAAATGTATATTCATGACAGGCATGTTAGAATGATTTGTTGTAGATTATGCATTCATATCTAGATTTCATTGTTATCATGTTTCCTATGCTATTCCATGATATCTTTGACATGAGTTTGAAACTCTCATATGTCATTGATTAGGATAGCCAGGATGGGGCATGGTATTTTCTTTGATTGTTGTTTGTGGGATATTTTCTGATGAAATCGAAGGAACAAATAATTGGGGTGTATGCGCATAAGTGCCTTCATCCATTTAATAGTATTGACAACATCCAAATCATGTTGCTCTACAATGCTATTTATGGTGATACGCCAGCACATACCTTGACTCCAAATATTTTTTCCCTGATGGAGGGGGGGAATATTCCTTTTTTGTTATGCAAACAAAACTCAGGTCATCTCAGTTCAATTATACCTAGATGCTTGTCAAGTTTGCTACATTAAACTCCATGCAAGAAGTGCTCAGGTCATCCTGGTTTAATTATACCATGATGCTTGCATTTTCTTGCAACATAACGAGCTCAATGATGAAAATCAAGTTCTAGTTATTATGAAGTTCTAAGATGTTACCTAAATTTGTGGAGATACATTCATTTCATATTGCATTTCATTTAAACAGTTCATGACTTACATATTAGTGCTCCTTTTATAGGGATTTGTGGGATATCTTTCTTATTAGGTTATGTATTCTCCTAGTCCATTCTTCTTGTGTCAGATACATTGTTATTTAAGTTGAGGACATTTGGACGATAAGAACATTGAGTTTTATCTTCCATCTTACATATAATCAACTTCATTTAGGCCATGCATTATCTTTATTTTTTATGTTCGTTTGTATAATATCCATCTATATTATATGCATGTTTCATGTGTTGTTTTGTTATAGATGTCATTCATCTCTCATTATCTTTTCGTTAGGGTGAACATTGTATATTTTAGTTATCTTACAAACATTTTCATTTCATTATCCATTCTACACATTATATATCATTCATTTCTTATCCATTATATGTATTTTATATCATTTATTTATTATCCATTACATGTATTTCAAATCATCATTCATTTATATCATTTATTCCTTCATTTATTATCCATTATCCACATTGTTCATTACATCATTTCATTAGTCATCACATAGCATTGTATAGCATAAAATCATGTAAGACATGCATTTATATCAACATCACCTGATTAACCATTAAGCATTAATAATATCAAATAGAATATAAAGCATTTTGCATTCTAAGACATACATTCTATGCATAGTAAAGTAAATCATCACATCCTACATATGTCAGTACGCACATGTATAAAATCATCAAAGTAAATCATGATAGACATGCATCACGGTGTATATAGAGTCCATCATATAGAGTCAATCATATAAAGTCCATCAGATACAACAAAACTATCCAAATGTCCAATGATATACAGAAATATAACCATGTGTTCAAAGTTAGTGTCCATCAAGTCAAAAATATAATGATACAATGATAACATGCTACAAAAGTGTATATAATGATCTCTCAAAATCTATGATCCACTGCCTCCACACTCTGTCTATCTCTGTTTGTGAGATGCAATGCAGCCCCATGCTGCTGAATCACCTGATGCTAAGGATCCACCCTAATCTTCTGAACCTGTCAGTGTTGTAGTAGGGTGTGATGATACACCTCCGCTACCAGCTGGTGCCTCTCTCTCATGAAGTGTAGTCCTAACAACTACTAAGCTCTCTTTGTAGGTCCCAATCTACATTCTATTTTGAAGATTACACGCCTGGTATTAAGTCACAGGCTGGTTAAATAGACTAATTTTGAGGACAGTCTAAGTTTCCTTTAAAGATGCTCTCATCCCATGAATTCTAAGGGCCCAGACTTCATGAGATGAATGAATCTAACATGTATATTAACCTATTAACTCATTAAATGTAGGACAAAGTGCAGGGGTTGATTGATATTCATGGGACAATGAAGGAAACCTAGTGGAATTACTAGGTGCAGAGCAACAGTGAGAGTTTGGCCTTAAGGGCATAGTGTTTTTATGATTGGCATTATCTAATATTGGTGTGTGGATGGTGAATCAATCACCAATTGATCTTGGTAGTGATTGGAGAGGTGACATTGGAGAAACCCTTGAATCAAGGGTTTAGTGTAACTGATTTGGGGTTTTTGATGTTCCATGAAAAACCCAAAACATATAAAGGAAATAAACTTACATCCCAGTTCTTTTTCCTTACTGCAATATCTTTAACTTATCTTTGAAAAATGATTCTTTTTTTCACTCAGATATGTGTTTCCTCCATCTCGAAGCGGATTTTTCTCCAGAGCTTCCTTGTACAATCTCTTTTGTGCTCATCCCAACATCATTACAGTCCACTTGTTGAACACTATAGGAATTGATAACCATCTTCAAGTTAGCTTAATGACTAACTTTATTATTAATGAATGTATTGGATTTCCTATAGATCCATTTTCTATATATTTTGCAGTCACTGCATTTTCTAAGATTACATTTCCTAGAAGCATTTAGTTTTCTACCTTAAAATAACTTTCAACAAATTTTACAATAGTTGCAATTTTGAGGAGGCATTCCTTTGTAACCTCTTATTAAAGAAGCTGGAGAAAATTGTTTATATTCCCACATTTTGCATGCATGTCTACTATTACTAATTTCACATGATAGACATTTTAAGATTTTTTTTAAACAAGCATTATGTCTATCAATGGGTTGTCTTAAAGATTCCTACCACTGACATTCATAACTTTGAATTCTTTAAAATATTTGGCATGCATCAAGAGTTATCTCCAACATATGCAAAGAGAAACAAATTGGAAAGATGTCAGCGTACTTACCAATCACCACATCCATCATGCTTTTCCAATAGCACTCAATCAACATTGTTTGGCCATCCATCACTATTCCACTCTTCGACATTTAAGAAAACATTTACCATGCTTACTATGTGCACAATATTTTATCAGATGGATTCAAAATCTCATTGGGATAATAATAATTTGTGTGTCCTTTCTATGTTTCTAGATAGTATATATATTAACCATGGTATTATAGATATCCATTGATACAACCTTACCCAAGAATTGCCTTAAAAACTGCAAAATACATTGATATAACCTCAAACATGATTTATCAATTTTAAAACAGCAAATTTCCTTCAGTTTTGAGATGGCTGGAGAGAGCGCAGGAGGGAGCGCAAGAAGGAGCGTAGGACCGTGTGTAGGAGGATATCACTGTCAGGGTAAAAAGTCTTTAGGTATCAGGAAGCAGTTGTAAACACAAGAAGAAAAATTTCAATAGTATTGTCATGACTAGGGAATAATAGTCCATAATTGGCAAAAACATGGTAGAAGGTGTCAGTTTAGTCGCAGGGTCAGAAATTTGAATAGTATTGTTTAGATAATGGGCTTCCTCTTTCTAAATGTATCATCTTAAAATGGAATCACTTCCATGTTAAGAGCATTTAGCCCTCTGAGTAAGTGGTTTAGGGTCATGATTGACATCTTTTCATTCTCCCTTGTCTTCCACTTCTTCTCTACACTTAATTTTTGCATTCTAGGTGAAATTAGGGTTAAGGTCTTAAGGACTTTCCTAATTTTCCTTCTTCTATGGCTCTATTTTCTAGGTAGGATTTAGAAATGAGACCTCCTAGTCCATCATCTCATCATTCAAAGGATTTTTTTTCTATTCCAGGCACTGGGTCCTGCTCAGACATCAAATTCTGCATTCCTAGCACCCCTAGAACTCCTTTTGCAAAACCTGACAAAGTTAGGGTTTTGAGGTCAAAGTCAACCTTGACCCTGACTGGGTTAGGGTCGACCTCGACCTTCACCTCTTCCTACCAAAATTTCAAAGTTTCATTTCCTGCTAATTTGGCTTTCGAGAAAGTTATTTTCCTACTTCCGGGTTGGCTGTTTCAGGCTTCAAAATGGTAAATCCTTTAATGGTATTTAATCAAGGTATATTTTCTAAAGGTGAGGACCTAATTGGGATTTAATTCTTCAAGGTGTCCCATCTAGAGGAGTGTGGCATATTTCACCATAAAAGGAATCCTTCCTCTCTCATTTTCTCCATCTCATTTTTCATGCATCAAGTTTATATCTCATCTCAAGCAATCAAGCTCTCAAGCTCTCAAGGTGATCAAGCAAGCATTCATTCAAGAATTCAAGTCTTCTTCTTCATACAAGTTCTCCTTTGAAGATCAAGGATTCAAGCATTCAAGCTATTGAAGGGATTTGGCTCAAGCATTTAAGATCTATCATTCAAACCCTAGATCTAACCACCATGGTGGTGTGATCTTCCTTCAAGATCCTTTGTTCATCTTCAAGATCCATATTGGAGCAGAATATTTAAGCATACTAAAAAGATTCCACTTCTTAAATCAAGATTTTGGACAAGCTCCAAGAGCAAAATATTTAAGCATACTAAACAGATTCCACTTCTTATATCGGGCACTTCTTATTAATGTCAGAATATCATATACAGACCAATACAGATACAGACTATGATGATGATTACCAAGCTTACACAGACTTTCTTACAACTTTCAGACTCGCTAGACATTCTTAATTTACAAGGTCTAATTTCTGATCATCCATAGGATGAGAGCATACTCTCTACTAGCAAACTTAGAGACTTCCTAAGACTCAAACTCTAAGACTTACTCAACTCTCCTTGCCGAATAAAGGAGATTAAGCATCCTTATATAGGCAGAAGAAGAGGAGAAAGGCCTTTGATTGATGTCACATGGTGAGAATCAAAAGGGCTAAATTATTGAGGACACAGCAGAGCACACTGGATAAAGTAGATGCCCACTATGACCTGTATGTCGGTCTAGGTGGACCCCTATATCTACAAACACAGCAGTGTGCAAACAAACGAGTAGGGACACGCAAGTTGTAATGCATTCACTTTACATCTAAAAGTGACTACGGAGAGATTCCTTTTTTCACCCATGAAGGAATAAAACATGGACCCTATTATGGAATTGGGTTAACCCTTTTTGAACAGTAGTTGAGTCTACACCCAGTTTTACAAAACTAGACTTGGGTTATTGGTATAATGATTTTATCCATACCATTGGGACTTGCATTACACTAGAGCTAGAATATGTCACGTACATATAGAATATGTTCAAAAACATATTTGGATGGTTTTTGGGGAAATGATCAGCTTTTCCCATGAGCTGACATGTCGAATGGAGACACATGAGAGAGAGAGAGGAGATATGGATGACAACCCCATCCATTAGGTTTCTTTTCATCAGGATCATTCATCAGTATCAACAAAGCCATCAATACACCTGGAACAGTAACAATTCTCACGTGGATCTTCATCCATATAGGGTGGATGAAATGGATCAGGTTCTTTCCAAATTATCTTGAGTTTTTTTTACTTACATGGGGCATAGACTCCATCAGCTTGTGCAAGAGTATTGCCAAGATATGATCTATAAGTATTAGTGAAGATCCAAACTGAAGTTCTATTTTCAAACATATGACGAAGTCTTGCTCCTATGGTCCAATGTTGATAGTTTGATGTATGACCACATGGACCATAACTCATATAGATATTTTAGTTAATTAAATTATCTTCTGGTGAACCAAAAGTGAGTCACCAAAGAATTCCATGATAACCAGAAAAAGTGAGAGGAATAATAACAGGATATGGTCCTTGAAACATATCTCGAATTAGCTGAATACCTCTTTCTTGGTGAAGCCATCTTTCTAGTCATCTAATATGTGGATTTAGGAATTGAATTGGTATTTGAGACTGTACTGGAGGAGCATAGAGAAATTGGGCAATCTCTTCATCAATTGGTTCATCCATATCTTCTATTTGAAACATACTGCTTGGATCCCAAAGATTAGATGCTGTTAAGATATGCTTGGCTTGTAACATTCTCAATCTATTTGATAGATAATCATTGGTCAAATCAAATTTTCTTTGATCTCTTCAATCAAATGGATTTGTGCTAAATTCTAGACAACTCCGTTCCCACCATCTTTCTTCATGAATACGAACAATGCGCACATTGCCTTTGTTTGATTCAACTCCTTTAGCTCCTCTGGTTAATAAATCCACAAAAATATTCTTTTCTCCTGGAATATGTTCAATATCAAAATTAAAGGTATTAAGAAATTGAGCCCATTTGATCAAGCGTCCGCTGATTACCTTATTCTTGGATTCTTTTTTAAAGAATCCCCTCAAATTCTGGAGATCACTTCTAATTAGAAATCTTTTGTCAGCAATGAACATATAAAAGTTCTCAAGAGATTTAATGACTGCTAGGATTTCTTTATGTGTACTATGGTAATTGATCTCACTACGTTTAAAATTACTAGACACATACCTTACGATTTCTTCTTTACCTTGAGCATTTACTTCTTTCAGAATGTCAGCCCAAGTATGTTCACTTGCATCTGTTTCAATGATTTTTGAATTGGTTCCAGGTAATTTTAATGCAAGAAGTTCTAAACATTTCTATCTAATCCTTTCAATGGCCTGATTATGTTTGATAGTCCATGCAGGAGGAGTCTTCTTCAATAGCTGATTCAATATCAATTGATCCTATGCAATATGAGAATAGAATCCAACAATGTAATTGACAAGACCAAGAAATCTTTGAAGTTCCTTTACATTGGTAACTGTTAGATTGGCAATTCATTTCAAAATATGATCCTGTGCTTCCATTTTTCCCCCTGGAAGAAGATGAATGCCAATATAAATAATAGAATCCTGAGAAAAATGAGATTTAGTGGGATGGACAGCAAGACCATGTTTCTGACAAAGGGACAAAAACTATCGAAGATGTTCAGGGTGTGCAGAAGGACTTTGACTAAACACAAGGATATCATCAATATATGGAAGAATTAATTTGGAATATTTCCTAAATATGTTATCCATATGTTTCTAAAAAATAGAGGGAGTTATTTTAATGCCAAAGGGTAAAACAGTCCATTCATACAATCCTTGAGGAATAGAAAATGTTGTCTTATATCTGTCATCAGGATGAACACTAATTTGCCAAAAACCTTTGGTCAAATCAAATTTAGAATAAATGTGACTTCCTTGAATAGTTTGCCAAATGTGATCTTTACTAGGTAATGGATATTGATTATCCTGTAAACAGCTATTTAAAGGTTTTTAATTCACAACTAACCTTTTTTCTGCAATTTCCTGCCCATGTTCATCAAACTTGGGAACATACATAGCATGACATGAAAATGGAGAAGAAGAAGGAGTGATTAGTCCCTGATTGAGGAGATCCTCAATTTCTTTTTTGCAGAGTTCTGTTTCCTATAAACTCATCAAAAAATAATTAGCTTTGGCTTTAGGAAGAATTTCCTTTCTATCCATATCAGTTTTTAATGGAAATCTACAAACCAAATTTCTTTGTTTTTTTTGTAGATCCTTTGTCATTATTGTTTGGGAAAACTGTGTCTTTAATTGCTCTATTTATGGAGCAATGTTTTCTTCTTGCTTAGCAATCCAAGTTGTGTTCTTCTTCTTAGAAGTTGTTGGTTCAGTCTTACTGGTGTAAGAATACTCAGTTTGTAATCTTGGTACTGAGTGATTATTCAAATTGATTGAATCTTTTGTGATTAGAATTGGCTCCCATTGCTACATTATTGTACTGCCAATTATTCCAACATATCCATCTATCTCATAGTGAACAAAAACTAGTTCATCTCTATGACCATCATCAAATTCTATAGGTGCTTTACAGATGAAATTACATGTATGTTTTCCTTTTCCAAAAGTAATCTCAGTACTATTTTTTATCCATTGATTAGAAGGAAAACAATTATATCTAGCAAGATTAAGATCAGCTCTAGTATCCCATAAAAATGCTAATGGATATGGAGTAGTACCTCTGAAGTGTATCCTTAGTTCTAATCCTAGGCAGGATGTGTGAACTAGCTTTTTTGTCACTCAGTAATATTGTTGTGTAGGATCATCTTCAGGTTCTTGTATGCTTGCACCTATGTCAGGATCAAAACCTTCAGTAATAATTGCATGATGAATATATGGACTATAAGGTTTCTCTTGACAATAAAGGTCATCTTCTATAGATGGAGTTATCTATTGAGAAGGTTCTACAAGATTCATCTTGGAAGAGAATTGTTCCAATTATTTTCCTTTATCAAGCTCTTATGTCAAATTTTCATTTTCTTCATCAAAGAGTTTTTGAAGCTCTTGTTTAGCCTGGCTAACAACTTGATGAAGAAATTCCTTTCTATGCTATCGCCAGATTCTTCTAACCATGCTACCTACTACAAGAGCATTTTCTTTAGGCTGCTGACCTATTGGATTCATTGTTTGAAACAAACTAGGCCTGGATGTTCTAATAGGTAATTTAGATCAGCCTCTAAAAGTTGATTGATGTTGTTGCCATGATGGAATCCTATATCCATGATCAACCTCTTTTGGTTGTTGCAGTCTTATCAGTTCTCTTTTTTGTTCTTCAAGATTGGCTAATTTGAGTTTATTTCTTTTCCAAGTTTTTGGCCCCATGTTCATTTCTTTCTGTACTTTTTCTAAGTCATAGATTTCTGTTATAATCCTCTCTAAGGATTGCTGAGGGTCAAAAACTCCTTTCATCATTCTACAAAAGAATGAAACTTCTAAATCAGATTCTGATTCTGATTTAGGTTGTTCTTTGGAATCAAAAAAATGATCAGACTGTTCTAAATTTGACTCTTCTTCTAGTTTAGGTTCTGTCAGAATAATATCTTCAGAGTCTGAAGGATATTCATTGACATAGATAAATTCATCAGAATTATCTAATCTAGATTCTTTCAATAAATGTGCCTTTCCTTTAAACTTAACTTTATTCTTATCTAGGCACTTATTTGCATAATGGTCACCCTTACAAATGTAATAGGTAGGTTTCCATTTTCTTTTCCCCTTGAACTTACTTTTGCTATGGAAAAATCCCTTTTGCTTGTAGAATTTCTTTTTATAAGGAAATTTTCCTTTTCTGTGTGTACATTTTGTACATTCCTTGTATCGCTTGTTATGCTTATGAGAAGTTTTACCACAACGATAATGTGGTGTGATTATTTCACAAATAGAAGGAGAAATAAGGGGTTTTACTTGTTTTAGTTCCTTTCTTTTACTGACTTCCTGATAGACATCTTCATTGATTTCCTTCAAGAATTGAACTAATTGAGGAAATGTTATTTCTTGAAAAGTCAGATTCACATCTACTAGGTTTTCTAAAACCCTTTTATGATAGTATTCTCCTAAACCTTCAAATATTTTGATGGATATTGTATACATAAATTCCTGATTCTGTTCATGTCCAAATTGATAGAAATTCTAAAACTATTCAGCACAGTATTCATTAAATTTTTTCAGATCACAACATTTATTACTGACGAATCTCCTGTATGTTGTTCTTTCTAAAGAATCATTTCTTCCTACAAACATTTTGATTAACTGTGCACAAACTTGATCAATACCATTATTAACCAGATCATTTTTGTAGCTTATATCAAGATGTTCCCAAACTTTTTTGGCTATACTAGTAAGAGAGTTTAGGGCTTGCTTGATAGGTTCTGTTTGTTGCACACTAGTGTTTGTGGCTTAAAAATTGACTACCCATGCTCTAATGGAATCTATATTTATGAGATTCTCAGATGTATCAAAGGTGTCAAAATTTACTAGACGTGGTGTATCTACTTTGAAGTTCTGTAAATTTCTGAATGGTTCATTTCCATTGTGAGGATCATTGTTTCCTCTTGTCATTGAAATCTTCCCTTTCCTTTTCTCTTCTGGAGTTGTTGTTCTCATAGTTCCAGTAGCAATATCCCAGATTTTCTCTATTTCTAGTTTAGGGAGATTTATACAAAGCCCTTTGCCTATATACTGGGCTTGTAGATATTCTATTGAGTTATTAGGAAAACTTAATGTTTTAACTGGCTGAATAGACAAATTCTAAAGTTTTTCAGATAACTCATCAATATGAGTTTTAACATCAGGGGCTTCTCTGATAAAAGTGGTTTCAACTTGTATAGACTGTTGATTAGAAGACTGTGAAATTGTATCTATGCGTTTAACAGTTTGGACCACTGTATTTATTTTAGAATGCACATTTTTTATGCGATTTTCATGCAACTGTTGAAAAGTTGTTTTCTGTGCCCACCATGCTTTTGCCTATTGTTTGAATGTATAAAAATCATTTTTCAATTGGCAAATGAAATTAAGAACATCATCTTGCCATTCCTTAGTAAGTCGGGCTTCAATTTGTTGAATAATGGCAATGATTTTATGGGCATTTGCTTGAGTACTGGCATAATGTTTATCTTGGGCTAAAGTCTATAACATTTGTTGATGCTGGATATCTTTAGTTAATAGCATATGCTTTCGGGTACAAAGATTATTCCAGTTCAACAATTTACTCTGGGATGGAACCTGAGTATCTCCTACAGGAGAGACATGTTGAGCCCAAAAATCTGTTTGGTATTTACCATTTGGGTCAATTTGCATGAAATCAACAAAGGAGGGAATGACTCTAGGTATAACAGATTTGCCTACTAGAGTAGTAGTTTCTATAGCCTCATCATTTTTGATATCTAGTTCTGGGAAACAAACAAATCGACCAGACATCATACAAACTTTACCAGTGGAGAAAACAAAATTACAATTGTCACACTTCAACTTACCATCTTCAAGTTCAAAGAAATGTACATGAGAACAAGAAGTGGTTTCTAAACCAAACTAAGAAGTTGGTTGAGGTAAAGTAGACTGGATATAAGGGAATGAAAACAAGGATCCCATTCCAGGAGCTAGTTTAACAGATAGAGAAGGTCTATGACTAACTGAAGGTCTTGGTGGAACAAAAGTTGGAATTTTCTTAGGTGTAAAAGATCTAGACTATGATAATTTTGGATTTGCAAATTTTAGAATAGCAAAATCATCAGTCTCATGAATAGTAACACCTTGTAGCCGAGCCAATTTTTCTGGTTGAGCATCCTTGCTCCAAATTTAAAGTGCCCACTCTGTTGGCATCTTGATGTCTTTGTGTTTGACTATCATAGGGGCTCATAATTTAGTAGTCGGACTTGTAGATTCCCAAATTGTAGACAAACCCTCTTCAAGACTCATAGCTTTTCTGGAATAAATTATTAAAGGTAATGACTTATTGAACAGTCAATAATGTATCAGAAAAGTTAGGGTATGATCTATGGATTGTCTCTTGAAGAAAGCATTCATTGTTTTAAACTCATAGGTCAAAACATAATTAAGGTTTGCATCCTTTAGGCTTACAGAATAATCTAATGAACAATCAATATAAATCGAACCATTCAACATTAAATCATAGGCACCTCCTAAGAGGGCATGTGAAGTCTTTGTTATTCTGGCATCTTTTAGTAGCATCATAATTATGATGGGTAAACCTTTTTGATAATGACCTAGAATACCAATCCTGAAATATGATAAATGCATATATTGGAAATTCTTGGGACTGGCCTTGGCTTGTTTTTGTAAGTTCGCTATTCTTTGATAGTAAATAACTTAAGACCTTTTTCAACTCCATTTGTAACAGTGTGCTAAAGTTCAGTGACTTTACATCTATTGACACTTTTATATGAGAAAACATCTCTCAAACCCTTAGGAATATCTCTATATATTTCAGAAGGCTTTATTTTAGGAACTATAAATTCTTTATCCACAAATCTATCTCCTAAATCATCATCTAGAATATTTACTTCAATTTTTTATAATGAAAAATCCTTTTCATCTTGTGCAAAGAAGTTTGTAAAACTTGCCTCTTCATTTCGAGCAACAGTATGATCTCTCATCTCTTGATCTACATCTCTTTTTCCTTTGTCTACCATTGTTGGGGTCGGTCTGTGCTCAAATCCTCGGTCGAACCTAATACTTTACTACCTGCAACTTCCCTCACCTACCCTTCACACAGGTCTTACACATGGGTCTTACAAATTCAAGTCTTACAACGTATCTACGATAGTTCAGGGATGCTATAAGGAGAGCTATACATATAGCCAGCCAAAATAAATAGATTCAAGGAAAGAAATACAGATTGCATGGATAAGAGATTTTGCAAACATGGCTCTGATACCAAATTTTGGACAAGCTCCGAGAGAAGAATATTTAAGCATACTAAACAGATTCCACTTCTTAAATCGGGATGGTGGATTTCAAGTATACAATCATGGAGGTTTGATTATGTTATGTTCAAGCTTTCATATCAATATATTCGATTACATTCCAAATACATTAGCATATCTATTGAATTACATAGCTTCATTGTTAGATTCATTTCTACTACTTGCTAGCATTCTCCTATTACAATTTCAATATTAAGGTTGATTCCAAACCGGGGTTTGACCAAGGCAAACCCCCCCCAAACAAACAAAAAAAACATTTTTCTTGCAGGCACAGGTGTGGAATCTTGGATCTAAGAGTGAATTTGGATACCCTTTTTGGCAATCTTTTAGGATCTGCAAACAGAATCGAAATCGGACTTCAAAGAAATAATGTGGTCTTTGAACTTTTAAAAGGTCAAAGTCGACCTGTGTGAATTTGGAGAAAAGATTTATGGGTTTTGTCCACCTCAGCATTTCCAGTCCAAAACAAGTGACGAAATCTTTAGAAAGTTCATACAGAAGCCAGAATTCAACATTTTCCAGATCTGCCCTAATTCAAGGTTAGTATTTGTACTTCAATTATTTCAATTTCAAGTATAACACATTTTACCTAGGGAAACATTAGATTTATTATTTCTTTCATATTCTTCATAGATTGATTCGATTGTGTTTTAACCTCTTGGTTGATCAAATTGGATCTCTCCTTTGGGAATTTGGATTTAGGAGTAAATCTTACATTTTCCCCACACACATACACAAATAGAGGTGATTCCAAATCTCTTCTATTCATTTTGGTGAACCCGACTAGCTTACTCTCTTTCTTTTTGGTGTTAGATTTACATTTTTCTCTTGCATCTATACTTCAAAAATTCAAAAAAAAAAATCCATATATTGCATAAAATTCAAAAACATATTTCTTGTATTTCTATCATGAAGATTGTTAAGATGTTTTGGTGCATAATCATGTTTTTTATTACTCTTCTTCTAGCATCTATTTATAATGCATATGATGTTTATGAGGGTATTATTCATTTCATAACATTGATGACCCTTCACTTTGCTCTTGCTTATGCTTTTGTGAAGTTGACTGATACTAGTCTACCTACATTTAAAACTTTTCTTAGAGATTTATGTGGTAGCCTTATTCATCTTTCAGATTATGTGAAGAATTTTGTAGATGACACACCATCTCCTAATCTTCCTAATCATCATCCTAATCTTCCTATTCTCATACCTACATCTCCATTTGTTAATCCTTGCTCTTCCCGTACTTATGATGGGATTCAAGCTATAGTGCAGGATGCGGATGTGCAAGATTTCTTTGATTTACCTTCTCCTCCTAATCATGATGATCTTAAAGGACAGGATAAACAAACTTCTTCCAAACCTATTATCCCACCTTATACGACCTTTACTCATGAACATGATAAAAAATCACCTCCTGTAGAAGCTTTGCATGATATGTACACTACTGGATATAATATGGTGAATAAACAAGGCTATAAAGGTTTAGGGTTAGGAGTTAATGAACATGGTATTAAATTTCCCATTAATATACCTCCTAAACCGAATATGTGTGGTTTTGGAACTTCTAAATCTCAAGTCAAGTTAAGTGGTGTGGATCTTTGTCCTCCCCTTAATGCTCATCTCTCTACATCTCTAATGGATAATCCTAACACTCGTCAAGAAAATGCTAAAATGGTATATGTAGAGCTAATGAATTCTAAGAAGGAAAGATTTAGACCTATACCTATTGATGCTTTGTATAAATTTAAATGTCCTTTCCACTATTGTAATACTCATTTTCTTGCCGATTGTAACAACTTCAAATTATATGTTAGGGATAGGGCTGTGCGCGGTATCATACCTTTTTCTTGTGTTGTCTTACAACTTCTTCATAATTTTGATATAGGGGATTCCCCTCCATTAGAGCTGGAGTAAATTCTCATATCCTCTTGTCTCATTACTAGGGGGCAAGAGGGATCATTTTATCCAGCCTTTTAGGATCCATTAGGTCTTTTTATTAAGATTTAATTGGTATTCTTTATGTTTCCTTCTTCCATAGTCTTGCATGATGTTTTTATCCATTCCTAGGAATTATATTTTCTTCTTAGGAAATCTTTTCTAGGACATGTGTTTTGTAAAATTATCCCTTGTCTTTCATCTCTCGGGGGGGGCAAGGTTATTCCTTCTCTTTTTCTAAGGGAACTTCTTTCCTTATCTTAAGTGGTATTTGTTTATATTGCAATATTATTTCATCATATTGATAGATATTTTGACTATGGATAACCTTCTTACATGAGAAGTTGTTGTCCTAGGTTGTCACTTCTTCTCTATGTTGTAAATTATGTTCTTTATAAACTCTCACCCTTGCTTTAGTGTTAGAGTTGTTTCCCTCATTCCAAAGATTCCTCTTTCTCTTCTTCACAGGGGGCTTGATAATTGAATCTTTGTTCCCGCCAATTGAAAGATGATATCTTATCTAAAAACACTCTTCTTTGATGGAGGTCTTGGTGATAAGATATTTTTCATTGAGGGTCCTTTTTCACAAGTGACATATCCTTCTCATGATTATTTATACTCTTGGATGTAGGGGTCAATATCTCTCACTAAGGATATACCTTACATTGTTGTAAAAAAGATATCTCCATGCTTTGTGAAGTAGGTATCCTCTTCCATCTTTGTTCCTACACTTGGGGGGCAAAGATGCCTTATCCTTCTTTTCTATCTTCACACATTCACACATGGAGTCACAAATATGGGTTCTGAGTTTGGTAGAAGTACTTTAGCCTTGGAGGCTAGGTATGTTTTTCTATCTTATTCAAAACCTATGCATTGTTATTTCATCTAGTATTCTCTTCTTTTCTAGGGATTCACCTCTTTCCTTGGTTAAGAAGTATCTATCTATTATATGATATCCAATCATACATGAAAATTATGGTTTGTATTTGTGGACCTATGTCCTTTATGCAAACCTTATTTGTTGTTTGATGTTGGGTTTCCATGGTTGATATATCTCTCACCTTCGAAACTGAATAGTGTGCTATCCCTCATTAAGGGTTACTTTCTTTTCGTGATATCTTTTACATTCGTCCCTTCCATGGCCTCATAGGAGCTGTGACCTTCTTGGCTTGGACTGGGTGTTGTCTATGGATATTGTCTTGATGTTGAAGAAGGCTTTATCCTTGTTCTTTCTTTCCTTAACATGACAAAATAGTATGTTTTTTGCCATATTAAGGAGGGGGGCATATACAGGGCCTCCCTTGTACTATAGTTTTTTATTTTTATATGCTAAATCTTGGAAGGTAATGTACATAAGTTGCTAAATCCTAAAAAGACAGGCATCGATATGCTAAATCTTTTGAAGATAACCCACATAAGTTGCTAAATCCTAAGGAGACACACATTTTTCAAAATTTTCAATATGCTAAATCCTCTGAAGGTAACACACATAAGTTGCTAAATCTTGAAGGGACACGCATTTCCAAATTTCAAATATGCTAAATCTTGGAAGGTAACACACATAAGTTGCTAAATCCTAAAAAGACACGCACCTATATGCTAAATCTTTCGAAGGTAACACACATAAGTTGCTAAATCCTGAGAAGACGTGCATTTTATATTCATAGTGATACAAGAAGGTGGATCTATGGGTATTCCAAAAGCCATCAGAAGAGGCATTACAATTGTAAGAACAATTTATGGGTGAACCTATTGGGCTCTCCCTCCAGGGTGATTCACAGTAAGATGGGTATCTTACCTGGCAAGTTAATCACTTTCTCTTTTCTCTCTTTTCGCTTTCATGCTAGTAAGACTGGATCATGAAGCTATGTTGTCTATAGTGTTGCTCTTGTCTTTCTTATGTAATCATTTATGCTGTTATGATAGCTTTCCAAATATGATATTGGTATGAGAAATATTTCTTAGTGAGGTTTCTTATGCTAATTGATTTGGGTTGTTTAGTACTAACCCTTGTTCTTTTGTATACTCTCATGTATGTATGTTGTGTTATAATCCTTGGTCTGGGGGCTTGTGTCTTTAGCTAAGTGTTATTTTATATCATTTTCAATCCACTGGGATCTCTTCTCTCTTCTCCTTTACCAAGAGTTTGCATTGAATCCATACTCTTGCTAAAGTGGGGGCTTAATGTATCATCTTAAAATGGAAGCACTTCCATGTTAAGAGTGTTTAGCTCTCTGAGTAAGTGGTTTAGGGTCATGATTGACATCTTTACATTCTCCCTTGTCTTCCACTTCTTCTCTACACTTAATTTCTGCATTCTAGGTGAAATTAGGGTTAAGGTCTTAAGGACTTTCCTAATTTTCCTTCTTCTATGGCTCTATTTTCTAGGTAGGATTCAGAAATGAGACCTCCTAGTCCATCATCACATCATTCAGAGGATTTTTTGTCTATTCCAGGCACTGGGTCCTACTCAGACATCAAATTCTGCATTTCTAGCACCCCTTGAACTCTTGTTGCACAACCTGACAAAGTTAGGTTTTTGAGGTCAAAGTTGACCTTGACCTTGACTAGGTTAGGGTCAACCTTGACCCTAACTAGGTTAGGGTCGACCTCGACCTTCACCTCTTCCTACCAGAATTTCAAAGTTTCATTTCTTGCTAATTTGGCTTTCAGGAAAGTTATTTTCCCACTTCCGAGTCGGTTGTTTCGGGCTCTAAAATGGTAAATCCTTTAATGGTATTTAATCAAGGTATATTTTCTAAAGGTGAGGACCTAATTGGGATTTAATTCTTCAAGGTGGCCCATCTAGAGGAGTGTGCCCTAGTTCACTATAAAAGGAAGCCTTCCTCTCTCATTTTCTCCATCTCATTTTTCATGCATCAAGTGTATATCTCATCTCAAGCAATCAAGCTCTCAAGATCTCAAGGTGATCAAGCAAGCATTCATTGAAGCATTCAAGTCTTCTTCTTCATCCAAGTTCTCCTTTGAAGATCAAGGATTCAAGCATTCAAGCTATTGAAGGGATTTGGGCTCAAGCATTTAAGATCTATCATTCAAACCCTAGATCTAACCACCATGGTGGTGTGATCTTCCTTCAAGATCCTTTGTTCATCTTCAAGATCCATATCATTGTTTCCTCAAGGTGGATTTCAAGTATACAATCATGGATGTTTGATTATGTTATGTTCAAGCTTTCATATCAATATATTCGATTACATTCCAAATACATTAGCATATCTATTGAATTGCGTAGCTTCATTGTTAGATTCATTTCTACTACTTGCTAGCATTCTCCTATTTCAATTTCAATATTAAGGTTGATTCCAAACTGGGGTTTGACCAAGGCAAACCCCCCCCAAACAAACAACCAACCCATTTTTCTTGCAGGCACAGGTGTGGAATCTAGGATCTGAGAGCGAATTTGGATACCCTTTTCAGAAATCTTTCAAGATCTGGGAACAGAATCAAAATCGGACTTTAAATAAATAATGTGGTCTTTGACCTTTTAAAAGGTCAAAGTCGACCTGTGTGAATTTGGAGAAAAGATTTCTGGGTTTTGTCCGCCTCGGCATTTCTAGTCCAGAATAGGTGATAGAATCTTCAAAAAGTTAATACAGAGGCTAGAATTTAGCATTTTCTAGATCTTCCCTAATTCAAGGTTAGTATTTGTACTTCAATTATTTTAATTTCAAGTATAACACATTTTACCTAGGGAAACATCAGATTTATTCTTTCTTTCATATTCCTCATAGATTGATTCAATTGTGTATTAACCTCTTGGTTGATCAAATTGGATCTCTCCTTTGGGAATTTGGATTTAGGAGTAAATCTTACATTTTCCCCACACACATACACAAATAGAGGTGATTCCAAATCTCTTATATTCACTAAATAATCATCATTCGTGAGTAATGATTTTTCCCATATTTTTTCTTGAACGCTTGTGGTTCAACCCATCAGTTCAGATCAGTGTCATATTCGCTTCCAAAGGTGTTTTTTTGTGGAAAAAAACCCCTCTAAGGGTTTGGCATATCACAACAGATCCAACTCTATCTTTTTTGGCAAAGCAATAGTTTATCCAGCTAAACCTTTCTTCATCAATCCCCATTTTCATGATCTTCGAAAAAAGCCCTTGTCGAAAGGCGGGCTACTTCCTAATAAAATGAGACCATGGCATGGTTCATCTACATATGAAATAGGTGAATCCTCTAAGAAAAGCTCTGATTGTGTTGCGTCTATTCTGCATTTTCAAAATTAGTTTGGGCGGGAAAATTTCATCTTACAAAAAAAATCAGGTTAGGGTTTGAAAGGGCCAAACAAAGGTTTGAATCGTTTCACTCAAAGGAATCTTAGGGGTCATAAAAAATAGCCCATCTTTGATATTTGTGAGGGTACCCCTCCTCGTTCTCTGGCTCATATTCATGGTTCCCTATCAAATATCCAACATAAGGTTTCCATCAACACTCATGATGCTCCTTCTTGTCCAGAGGCAAACAGAGCCCCCTTTAATCCAAAGACTTCTAATCAAACCTAGAAAAAGATAATCTCGGGACCAGCAGAAGTAGATTATCTGCATAATTCTAGGCATGGGACAAATCATTCAGTGGTTACTTTACCTGGTCACCTGCTTCAGCACTCTATTGGTCTACTTCATCAATCTACTCTTATTGGTAAGTTTTCCTCAGATTCCTTGTCATTTCCCATCATTAAAGAATGGGCATTTGCATCTTGGTTTGGCTTAAAGGATATTTTTTATATTGACCTGGTAACGAAGTATTTTGTTGCAATATTTGAATCTAAAGAGGATAGGAATTCTGTTCACAAGTAGAAAGGTTGGTTTTGTCAGGGATCAAGTCTTTTTACCCTGATCTGGATCCCTAATTTTAACCCTAAGGATGCACTCATTGAGTTTTTTCCTCGTTGGATATCTTTCCCTCTACTGCCATTGGAATATCGAGATCTAGAGATTATAGAAATTTTAGCTAAGCATGACCTCATTCCATTTGATTGCCCACATTTGGAAGCTATAGTCTGCTTACTCATTGATAACCGTAAACAATTTCCTACTTCAATATGTCTCAAATCCCAGTGGGGTGAATGGTGTCAGACAATTAAGATTCAAGATGATATCACAGTTAACAAATACCAACATCAGCTTGGTCATTTTAACACCTAGTGTCAAGCTTAAAGTATCGATGTCACACTTGTCTGCTCAAATTTTTGTTCTGATCCAAAGAAATTTACTAAACAATTTGAGTTGTGAGATCAGATTCAATCTCCTACCATTCAAAATGCAATTATGGTTGTCCAATCAATTGTGGATGAGGATTATATGCCAAGTTCACAGTTTATGCAGTTTCTTAAGTGGATTTTTCCATTTATTCAAAATCTATCTTCTTCAGCAAAGAAGAGGTTGCTATTGCCTCCTGCTATTCAGAATATACTAGTGCCATACTATACATATTCTACTTTTCTGGTTGATGGGGAATTTTTGAATAAGATTTTTAGTTGTCCTGGAAATCTCCCTAGACAGTTGGATATCAGCACTCCTATAGCAGCCTGGAAGGTTCGACATATAGGAGAGAAAATAATTTCAGAGATAGCCACTAATATCATCTTTGGGATTGTAGAGGAAGAAGGTGTTAATGGTATTGATTTCAATTCCTCAAAGATTGATAACCTACTCAGAGAGTTTCAATTCTAGAATGATCGGGATCTGGAGCACTTCACAAACTTCAATTTTAACATAGATGGGAGAAATGACCTATTCATCAATAATCAGGTAGCACTTGCTCATACTAAATCCAATCATTGCATGCAAGTTGACAAAGTATACCTTCTTGAAATCATCCCTTTTGAGGATCCTCTAGGACTGGAGAAGTGTTTATATCTGTAGGTTCAGAATTCAACTAATTCATTGGCCTCACAAGTTTCTAATACCCGACTTCAGGAAGATACTCCAATTAGCCCTTATTTATCCATGAATAGGAATATTGAGTCCCTCACTGTTGGTCGGACTTTTGATCATAATCAAACATTGTCCATTTTGAAAACACCTTCGAAAAATATACTTCCCCCAAAACTCCAAAGCCTAAAGGCAGGCCGAAGGGATCTAAACTTAAGGCAGAAATAGCAGCTGGCATTCAAACTACTTTAGATGCCCAATTTGTTGTCACCAAAAGACTGACAAGGAGAACAAGAGGTTCTCCTTATCCATAATGAAGATCAATTCATGGAATCTTAAAGGCATTAATGCCTCTGACAAGAGACATAGGATCAAACAAGTTGTTCATTCTATGCAGGCAGATATTGTTTTGCTTCAGGAAACCAAGCTCTCTCAAGATATTTATGAAAAAACCATTGCAAAATGGTCCAAATGATCCTCATTGCATGCCTCAAGTTTGGGAGCTTTAGGTGGACTCATAGTATTATGGAATCCTCAAAATATCAAAGCCCGGCTTATTCATCAAAAGTCTAATTGGTAGATGCTGAAAATCTCTGAATTTGATTCATCTTTTATTCTGATCAATGCATATGGTCCTACTTCAACACAGGATAAAGTTAGAATTTGGAATTCAATTACACAATTCATCCAAATGTAGGACCCCAAACATATTGTCATTGGTGGAGATTTTAATGCACTTTTTTCCCACAAGGAGAAAACAAGAGGTATTGTCCCCCCTATTAAGACTATTCAAGATTTTAATTGTTTTGTGGATAATAATAATCTTATAGATATTTCTCCATCAAATGGGTCCTTTACATGGACAAACAAGAGGTTTGGTTTTGCAGATATTGCTGCTCATCTGGATAGGTTCCTCCTATCACAAGAATGGAAACTCAAGGATGTGGATATTACTTTAGAAATTCTCCTCATGCCAGGTTCCGATCACTTCCCAATATCACTTAATATCACTAAAGCTTATAAGGGAGATGATATTCAATTCCATTCTTCTTTCAAATTTGAAAAAATGTGGCTTCGCCATCCTCATTTTTTACAACATATCCAACATTGGTGGAGTAGTGCACCTTATGTTGTAGGAACCAAGATGCATCAATTTGCTATGAAATTGAAATTTGTCAAAAAACAAATCAGAACTTGGAACCAGATGGTCTTTAAGAATGTTTTTAGCCAAAAAGAGGAAATCAAGAAGCAACTAGATGAAGTGTTTAATATCATCGTTCAACAAGGTATGAATGAAGAAACTTATGTTAGACAAAAAAATCTTCAGCAGGAATGGGAGGAGTTGTGCAGTTGAGAGGAAATATACTGGAGACAAAAATCAAGAGAACTCTGGCTTCTTGAGGGAGATAGAAATACAAAATATTTTCATGCTATAGCTAAACAAAGGAAAGCTCATTCAACCATCTTCCAAATCAAAGATGCTCAATCAAGAAACCTTATTACCAATGCACATCAGATTCCTAAAGGAGTTAAATTTTTTAAGAATGTACTAGCTCCTGCTACTTCTCCTTCTCCCATGGAGGCACAAGTTAATGATATTCTAGCAGCTATACCAAGCATGGTGTCTATGAAAGATAATGCTATGTTGATGGCCCCTTTTTCCATACAAGAACTAAGAAAGGTGGTTTTCTCCTTTCCTCCGGATAAAGCTCTAGGGCCGGATGGATTCAATGCTCTTTTTTATCAAAGTTGTTGGGATACTATTGGATAGGATTTATTGGATGCAGTGGAGGAATCTAGAAAAAATAAGAGCATGCTCAAATACTTTAACACTACAAATATCTCAATAATCCCAAAAATCAAGGATCCAACAACATTTGCAGATTTCAGACCAATTTCATTATGTAATCTAACATATAAGATCATAACTAAGGCCATCTATCTAAGATTACAGCATCTTATTCCATCCATTATCTCTTTGGAGCAAGGTGGTTTTGTCTCGGGTAGAGAAACGATGGAAGGAGCATTAGTGGCTCATGAGGTTTTGCATTCAATAGATTCAAATCATTCATCAAATTTTGTGATCAAGCTTAATATGATGAAACCATATGATAGAGTTTGCTAGAAATTTTTATTTCAAGTTTTAAATAAAATGGATTTTTCAAAAGGTTGGTGTAAATGGATTAAAGCATGTATCTCAGGTGCTTGGTTTTCAGTCTTAGTTAATGGAAAACCAACTGGTTTCTTTCATTCAACACAAGGTGTTAGGCAGGGCAATCCATTATCATCAGCACTATTCATCATCATGGTAGAAGCTTTCAGCAGAACTATCAAGCATCATCATGAGTCAGGTAAGTGGAAAGGTGCACATGTTCATGGCACAAATATATCGGTTACCCATTCCTTATTTGCAGATGATACATTTCTATTTGGTATGTCTCAAGTTCAGGAGGCTCACCAAATTAAATACATCTTACATCTTTACTCAGAAGTTTTAGGTCAGTCTATTAATGCCCAAAAATCCAAAATATATCTCTTTAATACCAATAAAGTGATATCTGACAAAATAATCAGGATTCTAGGATTTTTAGTGGACCTCTTACCATCCATTTATTTGGGAATCCCATTCTTCATGGGCTCAAATAACTCTTCCTATTGGTCTTCAGTGGTACAATGCATACAGAGTAGAATATTGGCTTGGAAAGCTAGATGGCTATCATTGGCAGGCAGGATCCTGCTCATCAAATCGGTTCTTGCAGCAATACCAAATTACTACATTGCAGTCCTAAAAGCTCCTTCCAAAATTCTTCAGAAAATTCAAAAATTGATTAGAGGATTCCTATGGCCAGGTAATATGAATGAAGCCAAGAAAAATCCACTTATTTCCCTTCATGACATGGCACACATTCCAGCATTTGGAGGAGCAGGGGTTCATGATTTAACAAAGAGAAATGAAGCATTTGGTGGTGAATTAGTATGGCATATGTATACTAAACCACAATCCATATGGTGCAGAATTATGCAACAGAAATATTTAGATAACGATGATCCATCTCGAGTTCTATCTATTTTGGATCCTCTCAAAGGGTCAGTAATTTGGGATTTTATGATGTCTTCACGACAAATTGTTCTCAAATACATTTCTTGGGAAGTTAATAATGGAAGTATGGTAAATTTCTAGAGTGATTCATGGAATGGAAATCCTCCTTTATCCTTAAGTAAAACTTCTCAAGACATTATACATATCTCAGAGTCCCTTTGGGGTACACATCTCAACCAATATGTAGCTATAATCTGTAGTATTTTAGGTAAAGTCACTTGGAAAGATCTGAATGTACTACCATTGTCAACCCAAGATAAAAATCTCCTCAAAGGAATTTTAGCTTCACAACAAGTTTTTTTCTTAGGATTTGTGGATCAGCTCATTTGGGTTCCTACCAAAGACAGCAATTATTCAGTTAAAGAGGGTTATAAAATATTGTAGCAAAGTGATTCTGACAAAGTATCATGTAGAGCTTTCTCTTTTTGTTGGAACAAGGTTGTGCTTCCAAAGGCAGGCTGCTTTGCATGGCTTGCAATAAAACATAGGATTCTGATGAGTGATAGGTTAAATAGGTTAAACATTGCCCCTCCATTTAATTGTCTACTTTTCAATGCATGCGAAGAAACTGTGGATCATTTACTTTTGAACTACTCATTTTCTTCCCAATGTTGGTCCTTTATACTAAATAAGCTAAATTATAGTACACCATTGCAAGATAATATTTGGGATCTCTTTCAATCATGGCTAGTCCTTTATCCAAATTCACTATTTGCAAATATTTGGAAATGTGCTTCGGCATTAATAATTTGGACCATTTGGTGGGAAAGAAACAAATGTATCTTCAGGAAAGAGTCATCTCAGATCAGCAAAGTTCTGGAAGGTATTGAAAGGTCTATCTCAGAAGTGACAAATGCAAGTATAAGAAGTTGCAAATTCAATCCTATTGTTACTATATGGGATACTAAAATGATTCAGGAATGGAAGTTTCTTGTCATCCCCTATGGGTGGAAAAGTCACATGATTTCATCTATGCCAGTTTCTAGGTCGGATGTACATTGGAGACCACCCAATGCAGGATTTATGAAACTTAATTTTGATGGAGCTTCGAGAGGAAATCCTGGAATATCAGGGCTGGGGGCATGTATTAGAAATGTTAAAGGTAATGTAGTTGTAGTTGTCACATCCCCTCTAGCTGTGGGCACTAATAATTTGGCGGAAGCCCAAGCTCTATTTACAGGGCTAATTCTAGCTCAACAAGGCAAGTACCACTGGCTGCACATAGAAGGTGATTCCTCTGTCATCACAAATGCCTGTATCCACATAAAATCACATTCATGGAAACTAAAATATATTTTAATCCAAATTTGGAGACTTTTAGATGATTTTCAGGATATTTGTATATCACACACACTGAGGGAAGGTAATCAGGTGGCAGATTATTTATCTAACTTAGGATGCAATGGTCTAGAATTCACATCACTAAATCCATTGGATATGGTTAATGAATGGGATGAGCTTAAAGATTAATTCAAGTAGACAAGGACAGCTGCCATTAGTAAATCATTAATCAGAGTTGGAAAAGATGGTATTTGATGCGGGAATTTGAAGATATAGGATTTTGCTTTTGGGCCGACGTCATTAACATGAGTGTAATATTTTTCTTTTAATGTGTAGGATTGGAAGTACACACTGTTGGCAAGCTACAGTTCACCCAATTAGTACTATTCACATGGCTTCATAGGTGTGAGTGCAAGTGAGACCTGCAACTATATTTTGGGTGAGCACGGAATGGGTTCAGCATACCAATTCATCATTATTAGGCATCAACAGTACACTTTCAGCTTATATATCAGGAGCTTTGCTTACATTTCATCTTCATGGTTTGAAAATGTTGAAGATGTTATATGTTTTTGTTGGGTGCGATTCCTATCACAAACAACATAGGGGGATTATGTCGAAGAACTATTGTAATACCCCAAAAATGGGCTATATGTTCATTAACCTCCTACATCCTCAAATCGAACGAAATCGACATAGAGGTCCTAACCTAAGGCACATCTGCACATCATTGAATCTAATTGATTATCTTAAATTTTGCATCAAGGAATATTCCTAGCAATATTCTTAATTATCTTAATTACCTTTAATTTAATGATTATTTGGTGATAAATCACATTTATCCTAAAGTTTGATTAATTCAATATTTTCATATTCAATTAATTAGATTTAATATTTGCCACTTAATTGTTTAATTAAATTTAATTCTATCTATTATTAATTGTATTATTTAATTTTGACAATAAATCCAATATCCTATGAATAATTGATTAAATTCTTATTTAATTAATTAAAGCATGTTGTCATTATTTAATAATATAGTTTTTAATAAAAGTTTGATTAAATGATTGATTAACCCATAAATCAATTATTTATTTTCAAAAATCAGTTAAGTTGAGAGTAAATCATTTAATTATTTATTTAATTCTTAATTATTATGCACATTCAAAAGAAACAGTTAAACTCCAAATCAAAAAATCAATGCAAAGTGTTGACTTTTTGGAACTCAACATCCTTTTGGAGTTCAAAAAGTTGATCTAAACTCTAATTTGAGTTAAAAAGTTGTTTTTGCATGCTTTTGCATAATTTTGAGAATTAACTATCTTTCATGATCAGATAACTCAAAAATCAAGCTGAGTTAATCTAAGTGATTTATGGCTTTTTCCATGCACCTCCAAAGCCCAGGATTTCTATAAAATCAAGGCTCAACTCTTCATAATTCATCCACAAATTTGCATTCTCATGTTGTCGAATTGGAGTCTGAAGAATCATCTTTGCCAATCCAAGCTATTGTGAGATCTTTCTTGTTTTGAGCATTGCATATCATTTAGCATAGATTCATATCATTTTTAGATCAATTTCATATAGATTAGATTTCATATCAAGTTTTTATCATTCTTATTGCATCTAAAATAAAAAAAAATAGATTTATTGCATTCATATTTTATATTAGTTTTGCATTCAAATCTTTTATTTAGGTGTCATCAAGGTCACTGATCTCGATAACAATCTGAGAACATCATACTTGCACCTATTAGAAGACAGTAAATCATCTTGTTAGTTTAGCTTTCATTCATTGCACGATTTCAATTTCAACAAACCTCTAATGTTTTACTGAAGTGTTGTGTCTATAAATCAGGTACAATTTTCACACACATTTCTGGCGCCCACCGTGGGGCAACCCACCTTTACATGCTGGTTTTGATTTTTTTTTTGGAGCTAAAGCCCTAAAGTTTCAAAGATTTAATTTTATCTCTCAAACGGCTTGGATTTTTGCTCTGAAATTTATTTTACAAGTTGGGCACATATCAAAGAAGCTACAGTAAAACATTCAGAATTTTTTGAGATGTTTTGAACTTTTAATAATTTTTTCTTGAAATTCTGGAAAAAATTAATATCTGACGCAAATCAGCATATTTTTCAAAAAAATTTATATTTTTAGAAATCTCCTTAAATTCTACAAGGGGTCCATTCTTTGTGTTTTAAATTTGGATACAATATAATAGGCCAAATAGTCAATTTACAAAAACTAGTATGTTTTGATAAAATGGGTCTCTAGGGCACAAATGAAGAGATTTTTCTAAAAATTTTACATTTTTGGAAAGCTCTCTATTTTTTAGTAGGGGTCTCTATTTTGAATTTCTATTTTTGTGGCCAAAATCATAAAAAAAAAAATCAGATCTTGTTGACTAGGTCAAATGCATAAAAAAAAAAAAAGTTTTGTGATGGGTATGCACTTATTTTTTTTACATGGTTCAATGAATGATATGAGTTGTCATTTGGGTTAATTTCTAGTTATTATTGCTGATAATAATTGATTTTTAGAGCTAACCCTATGGTTTTCATAAGTTGAATATATGTTGCATATCTTGTTTGCTTGTTTGCTTGTTGGAGAGTTCGTCACTTGCTTGCATGGAAAAGCTCAATAAGAATTGCTAAAAATCAGGTAAAATCTACTAAGCACATTACAAGGATCCTAGATATTCTCCTTCATCTAATAACATTTCAATTTGGACTTAAAATAAATCTCTTATGTGTCTAGCTTGTGTGCATCTTTTCATGCTTTTGTCTATTTCTACACACTTGCATAATTGATACTAGGTTGTGACCCCTTAAGGATTCATTAAGTAGTCTTAGATACTTGTGATTGATCTTGATTTCTATCTTGGGTTATTGGACTCGCTAATCCACCGACCCCTCATTCCACCCCATGGTTGCAAGGTCAGCGCCACATTAAAGGGGAGGGGTCAATAGGACAGAAGTGTTAATTGTTCCACCAGGCAACCCTTTTGTGCTTTTTAGAACTCACTTGTTTTCTAAGTTGTGGACTCATTTTTAGCTTTTGTGAGGGGTTAATTGTTCCACCTTGTGGACTCACCTCATATTCTCTTTAAGCATTAAATGTTCCTCTTTCTACTTTTGGGTACTTTCGGTAGATTTACTTTCAGAAATATATATGTGCTCACATAGTAATTAGGCCCTATGAACACTATTTGTGATTCTTGAGAGATTGGATTCTTAGTGAAATCCTTCTTGATGATGGAATCCTTGTAGGTAGGGAGGATACTTAGTGCGTTTCACATTCTACTCAGTTAGTGCATCTTCTCTTATTGATCGATACATTCTCTCTTCGGAGAGGTTGATAGATCATGTGGGGTTGACATCACAGACCTTGGTGAAACAAACTTTGTCTTAGCGTGTCGGGTTAATCTGCTTGCTTTGTTTGGGTTAAAAGTTAAGAGGCATCAAAACCTTAGATTTGGAGCCAAGTCCCCTTGTGTTATCATACTATGAGTCACCTTTAGAGAGGGTTAACCGTAGCGGACGATCCCGTCACAGGGCAAACTGCGTTGATAGAACCTCAAGCGGTAATAGCCATTTTTGCCGTGGTAGTGACAGCCACTATATAAATGTCCTTGTGGAAGAAATCTTCACAGGTGTGGTTCATTGTTGGGTTGTCAGATCTCCCTAGCAGCTCCTAAAGATTAAGTTCTTGAACTGTGTCAAAACCCTGGTGCCCCGGGATTGGAGTTCACCCCTTTGGATCATAAAAGTTACAGAGTCAAACCATTACTAAAAGCCCTAGCGAGGCCAAATTTTCATTTTCTAGGGTATATGCGTGTTATTGCAAAATATTTTGGAACATACACAATTAGTGCTTCGGAGGATTAGAACAAATAAAATCACTTGATTTTTCATGTGCAAGGTTGCTTTTTCCCTTGTTCATTATTTTTAGACATGCTTGAAATCACTAGCTTGCTATTTTGCATGCTTTTTTATCTATCTGGTTATTGAAAATGAACAAATCTATTACAATCCTCAAATCTAGACAGTACAATTTGCAAACAATCTAAATCTGAAAACTCAAAATTTGCAAAATCTGAAGTAAAATTCTTTTCTGGAGTCAAAATTCATCTCAGGAGGTCAGAAAGTCATACGAGTTTCTATCAAGTGTCATTTCATTACTGCCCATCTGCCATATGATAGAGAACCCGGTGTCGTACGAGTCTTTCTGCTAGTCAAATTCAAAAAGTCAAATCATGCTAGCAACTATTGTATGATCCTTTCAACTATCATTTCATTATATACCCACTGTCATATGAGTCTGCAGAGTGTTGTTTGGGAAATTTTTGAAAGTTGTCAGAAAATTGTCAGAATTGCCAGATATTTAGCTTTTTCAGCCTATTTCCAGAATCTATCAAACAAATCACTGTGTCAGGAATAGAGCAGTAGCTATTGAGAATCCTATCATTTTCCAAAAGTGGTCTTTTCAATCCGATTCAGCCTTCTGTTTAATCAATTTGAGTCTTTATCATCTTGTGTCAAAACCTTGTCATAACTATCAATCTTCTATCAAATCTTCAAAAACAGACTAAGTGTTGTGAACTCATGTCTGCTATCATTTGGGCAATCTACCCATACATCCAAGGCATAGTATCCTTCACCCATGTCTAATCAAATCTTCAAATCAATCAAACCTTGACAAGGTTGCGTCATCTGATCATCTTGATTCAATTTATTCTTCATCCATCTGGATCTTATTCTTTGTTTCACTCAAAGTTGATGGTGGAAACCAGAGCTTCCTCACACAAGAAATCTAGAGAAGCATCCCAGACCTTACCTATAACCACTACCAGGGGTCCAACTCTTGAGCAACTCATCAATTCTAGTCTTTATGAAGACGACGGTCTTGGCAACTATCGATTAAAAACTAGTTACATTCCTCCTCCATCAACTCACGGAGGTACCCAACAAACCCCACATCAATCTATTCCAGGGAGTCCACAAAATCCTACCATGTCTCAAGCAAGGACAAACTTTGCCTCTCAGAGAACTCAATCTCAACATGGTGCAGATCAGGAACCCACACCTGAAGAAATTGCTCAATATCAAAATGATGATAACTTCAAACGAATGATGAAGCATTTCTTGAAAGAAGACAGAGAAGCATACTTTTTACAATTGGCACATCAAGGAGCTAAACTTCCTCCCAACTTTAATGTGGAAAATATCATTACACATGAGGAAGAAACTCCACTCACAGCTATGACAAAACACATGCATGCTATGCAAGTTGAACTTAACAATCTTAAGAAAGAGAAGGAACCCAAAGAGTTCTCCATGGAGGCTCTATGCCCTTTTCCTTTTGACCAAGACTTGTATATGCCACCATTTCCAAAAAGAGTGGAGATACCAAAATATGATAAATATGATGGACACTCTAATCCTCAATATCACGTCAGAGAGTTCTGTATGCAATCCATGGAGTTCATGCATGAACTGACCTATCTCATGCGCCTCTTTCCTAGATCTTTGGGAGGATCATCCATTCATTGGTTTTCTCGGTTGCCACCTACTATCAAAACTTTTGAGGAGTTGATAAAATTGTTTTATCAACAATATTCCTACAATATTCAACATCCAGTCACCATGATTGATATTTGTAATCTCAAGCAATATCCAGGGGAACCATTCCTAACATTTCTTAAAAGATGGAGGAAGAAGTTCTCTCTATATGCCAGACCTATTCCAGAAATAGAAAAACTAGAAATCTTCATCAATAACCTTGATCCTGAAATTAATTATCCTCTACAAATGCAAGATCATAAATCTTTTGATAAGATGGTGGATAATGCTATCAAAATTGAAAAAGTGCTTGTGAAAAAAGGAGAAATCACACTTCAAAAGGACAAGTATGAATCAGGATCCAATTTTAAAGACAAGAACAAAAATTGGAACAAGAAAAAAGGCATCGTCACAGATGCTGTTGTTGATACTATTTGTGCCCCATCAAAGGCACCAGCCTACAATCTAACTCTTGGTTCCCAAGCCATCAAAGCTTCAGAACAAAAGTCATCTGAACAATCTCAAAAGAAGCCAGAATACAAAAGATGGGATAATAAATGAAAGTTTACTCCTCTTGGAGAATCTTTGGAATCCACCATGAGAACTCTACCAGCTGATAACATCATCTCTTTGCCACCAATCCAACCACCTGATTCTGCGCCTAAACCAAAATGGTGGAGAGAAAATGAATTCTATGATTTCCATCGAGGTAAAGGTCACAAAACTAATAACTGCTTCCGATTGAAACATACCATTCAAGATCTAATTGATAGTGGAGACATCACAATTGACAATCCTAAGATCAATAACAATCATACAGCATTCACAAAACCATTTCTGAAACATGGTCAAGAAGTTTCAACTTCTTAGCCTAATATGGGGGCAAAAGTCAACTATGCCTACCCTGGAAATAATGTTGTCATCAATATGATTGAACCATGTCTCTCTAAAAGTTTCAATGTCATCACAATTGTAAGAAGAGATAGACAAAATCAATCTACCAATGTGGTTACTTGATCACAATCCCAAGAACATCTGAAAGGACAAATCCCAGATTCATCAAATGTCCCTAAGGTGCCCTTCAATCTTTCATCTGTTTCTAAGCAGAAGGCTACTTCCGAATCTTCCAATCCAAAGGATACAAGGCCTACATCTTATAGCATTGTTCAACAACTCTAGCACACTAATGCCAAAATCTCCATGTTTGAGTTGCTTCAAATATCTCCAGCTCACAAAGCCATGCTAGACAAAGCTTTGCTCGGTTCCAATGTTCCTGATGACCTTGATTTAGACAGGTTCCAGAATATGGTTGGACATCTTACATCTCCACAATATACCTCCTTTTTAGAGGAAGATGACAACTCCTTGAATCACCCACACAATCAGCCTTTGCATATAGAAGTCTTGATCTAGAACCGTAGGGTCAAACGTGTGTTGATAGATGGGGGCACTGGCCTAAACATTTGTTCTTACAGCTTGATCACACAATTGGGATTTTCAGAATTGGCTATTGATCCTAGAAAGAAAATAACTATCAAAGCCTATGATGAACAAGAAAGATCTTCTAAAGGCACCATTGTCTTACCCATCCGAGTGGGTCCAGTTATCAAAGATACCATCTGTCAAGTGCTTGATCTACCTTTGGCCTACAACATCCTCCTAGGGAGACCATGGATACATGAAATGCAAGGTATTCCTTCTACATACCATCAATGTCTGAAGTTTCCTTATGGAGTAGAGGTTACTATCCCCTCAGATCTGAATACAACTTGCAATACATTGAAAGAAAGTGCAGATAAGCTTATGCCTAATAATAGAGAATCTTCCATTGAACTAACTAAAGCTGCGTCCACATCTAACATGGAAGATCTTGCAAAAGAGGTCAATATCAATGAAAATGGGATGGGAGAATATATTATAGAGCTAGTCTTATCTTTGACATCTCTCCCTATCTCACCTAAGTCTTACAGACAATCTTTGAAATTATCCAAGCCCGAACCTAAAGAACCTCTTGAAGCATATAAAAAGAATTTTGTGGAAGAACAAGTATCCAAGAAAGATTTTGAAGAGGATGAAGCTGTGCTATCATGGCTATACAAAGACAAACCTGAATCTCAAGTTGTTCAAACTAGTGGCTCTACAATATCCAAACTCTCTTCTAAGTTGTATGGTCCAGGAGATAAATTGATAGCTAAGATGGGATATCTAGGTCAAGGACCTCTAGGAGTTAGAGGGAAAGGTCTTGTGGTACCTCTCCCACATACTGGTAGAGAAAATAAAGACAAATTTGGCTTAGGCTTTAAGAAGAAACTCTATCACCTCAAAGTTAATTGCTCTCATGTCATAGAGCAGATCACACCAGGAGAACCTCTTCTTAAGAAAGAAGAAACATAACCATCAGATAGTGATTCAGATAGCTCAGAATTCATCCCCTATGAAAAATTTCCTAAGGAGATCAAAGACCTTCTTGATGATAAAGATGATCCAATCAAAAGAATTAATGTAGTAGAAACACAAGAACCAGCTAACCTCAAAAACAATCAAGAAGAGGGAAGTAGTAGTGATTCTAAGATAGATTCCCATGAGTATGACTTCAAATCAGAATCTGAGGGTAACCCTTCTTGGGGTATTCACCCTAACTTTACTCATGTTCTAAGATTTCCTAGAGATCCTGAATCAGAAGCTGAATCAAATGACTATGAATGGGGAGCCATTCCAGAACCAGATGAAGATGAGATTATTATAGAGAAACATGTTGAAGTCATTCACCAATATGCACCTAATCCCAACGTAAGTCCAGAGTGAAATGATGAACCTATCACATTTGATCCACCTATGGCTGAATTGGACTCCCATGATGACATTGAGCCTATTCATGAATTGAATGTTTTAAGTTGTAATATCACCTTTGAACTCGAGCATCGGGTTAGGACCAATAATGATAGATCCATATCTATAAACACTATCTCCCAATCTTTCCCTACTTTGACTATCAAATATCAAGAACTTATTGATCAAACCTCCACAAATTCGAGCCATGGTATTTATACCTTCTCGAATGACTATGCCCTTGCTTGCTACTTAAATGTAGTTGAGCCTATGAGGACTTCCATTAGTGACCCAAGCGTCAGCATGACCAAGTTGGACATAAAATATCTTAGTCAGAAAAATAAGAATAAAAAGAAAAAGAAAAAGAGTTCTGAGGGTGAAAACCACTTTGTGGCAATCTCAAAACCTAAAAAAGTAAAAATAAAAGGCATATCCAAAGGTGAAAACCTCTCTGAGGCACCTAAGGATGAGATATTTGATGTCCTTCTGATTCATTTATAGGACAGATCTCCAGTTCTAATCGAGCCCACTCAATCCATCAATTTGGGTACAATAGAGGAACCACAATTGGTACATGTAGCACAATCATTATCAGAAGAAGAGAAACAAAAATTTACTACATTCCTAAAAGAGAAGAAGATCAACTTTGCATGGAAATATTTAGATATGCCAGGATTGGATCCTAATCTCATAATGCATCATTTATATATTGCTCCAAATGTCAAACCTGTCAAGCAAAAATTGAGAAAGATGCATCCTCACATTGCACTCTTGGTAAAAGCTGAATTAGAGAAGCTCCTAAAAGCCAGATTCATCTGAGTTATTGACTATGTAGAGTGGATCTCCAATATCGTACCCATTTCTAAACTAGATGGTTCAATCAGAGTGTGCACAGACTTTAGAGATGTGAATAAAGCGTACCCCAAGGATGATTTTCCACTACATAACATTGATATGATAGTGGACATGACTGCGAGTTTCAAGATGTATTCCTTAATGGATGGTTTCTCTGGATATAATCAAATAAAAATTGCTCCAGAGGATCAAGAGAAAATTGCTTTCACATGTGCATGGGGCACCTTCTGTTGGAATGTCATGCCATTTGGGCTTAAAAATGCTGGTGCTACATATCAAAATGCCATGACATCTATTTTCCATGACATGATGCATCAAAATATGGAAGATTATGTTGATGATACTTTAGCAAAATCTATGATTAGAACTAAATGTCTAAAGGACTTGAGCATGATCCTAGACAGAATGGAAAAGTTTAGTCTCTGACTAAATCCCAAGAAGTGTGCTTTTTGGTGTCACTTCTGGAAAGATCTTAGGATACATAGTTTCAAAAAAGGGAATTGAAGTTGATCTAGCTAAAGTAAAGGCTATAATGGAAATGCAACCTCCAAAGAATATTAGTCAAATGAGGACCTTGCAAGGAAGAGTTCAATCTATCAGAAGATTTATATCACAGCTAGCGGACATATCACAGCCTTTTACAAAAACATTACATAAAGCTGTGACCTTTGCATGGAATGAAGAATGTGAGAACAACTTTAACCATATCAAGAAATATCTATCAAATCCTCCTATCTTGATGCCTACTATTCATGGGAAGCCATTGATTTTATATGTCTCCGCAACAGATACATCACTAGGGGCATTGCTAGCATAGCATGATGAGAAAAAAAAGGAAAGAGCTATATACTATATCAGTAGAACATTGGTTGCATATGAGAAGAACTATTCAATGATTGAGAAAGCTTGTCTAGCTATGATCTTTGCATCATAGAAACTGAGACACTACATGTTAGCTCATACCACACAATTGGTAGCTAAAATTGATCCCCTGAAGTACCTACTAAGCAAAGCTGCCCTCACAGGTAGATTAGCTAAATGGGTTATGCTCTTAAGTGAGTTTGACATTGAATATGTGGAATGAAAATCTATCAAAGGGCAAATCATTACTAATCAATTAGTAGAAGCACCATTGTTTGATGACACACCACTACAAATGGAATTTCCAGATTCCTCTATCATGCATCTTTCTTCTAGAGGATGGCAGTTATTCTTTGATGGCTCCTGTACACATAATGGATCCAGAGTAGGCATGTTGTTCATAACTCCTCAAGGATACGCAATCCCAAAAGCATTCAGATTAAAGTTTCCTTGCACAAACAATATTGCAGAATATGAATCCCTTTTGAATGGTATGAAACTAGCAATTGAGTGGAGAGTGACAGAGCTACACATTCATGGAGACTCTCAACTTGTTATTCATCAAGTCAATGATGTGTACCAAACTAAATATGAAAAGCTCATTCCTTATAAGAGAATGGTAGATGATCTTAAGAAATATTTCATATCTATCACATTTGAGCAAATTCCTAGAATGGAGAACAAGGCTACCAATGCAATGGCAACACTATCTACTTTATTATAGTAGCCTAAACATGAGCTACGCTATGAGTTCCTGGTGGAAGCACTATCTTATCCTGCATATGACTCCCCTGAAACCCGCATGATTTGCACCATTGTAGGTCATGATTCATCCAGATACAAAAACTTATTTTCTTATCTCCAAGACCAAATCATTCCCAATACCTTCAACCTCCATGAAAAGAGATACCTTATCCGTAATGCCTCCCGATATGTCATCATTGGTAATGATCAATACAAACGAGGTCTAGATGGTATGCTACTTAGATGTTTAGAATGGGAAGAGTCTCAATGTGCATTAGAGGAATTCCATGAGGCTATTTGTGGGTCACACTCAAATGGTTTAACACTAGCTTGAAAACTTATTAGGGCAGGGTACTATTGGCCTGAAATGGAGAAAGATTCAATCAAGTTTGCTAAAAGTTGTCAAAAGTGCCAAGTGCATGGTAACTTGATTCATGCTCTAGGGAGAGATCTAATTCCCTTCACAACACAATGGCCTTTTCAACAATGGGCTTTTGATCTTATAGGTTCTATCTATCCACACTCTTCTAATGGACATACCCATATAATCACTGCTACAGATTATTTTACAAAATGGGTAGAAGTAGTCCCTTTGACATAGGCAACTGGAAAGAAAATATCTATGTTCATATTGAACTATATCATATGCAGATATGGGATACCTCATTCCATAATAAAAAATAATGGTGGACAATTCAAGAAAAAAGACCTCGATGATCTATGTGCCAAATTCAAGATCACACAACATTGGTCTTCTATCTACTATCCTCAAGGGAATGGACAAGCTGAGGCCTCTAACAAAAATCTATTGAAAATCTTGCACAGAACAGTTAATAAAATAGGAAGAGACTGGCATCTCATGATCAATCCAGCTCTCTGGGCCTATAGAACAAGTATCAGAACACCTACTAGAGCTACACCTTTTGCTTTAGTTTATGGGTCTGAAGCGGTACTACCTATTGAGGTTGAAATCCCATCACTCAGAATTAGAATGCATGGTCTAGTAACTGATGATGACTACAAAGTGTCTAGGTTGCAAGAACTTGAACTACTAGATGAGTGTAGATAATCAGTGTATGATCATCTCAGAGTATATCAGAAGAGAATGTCTAGAGGTTACAACAAGAAAGTCAGACACAGAGAATTTCAGGTTGGTGATCTAGTCTTGAGAGAAAATCCTAAAAATTAATCCCATCGAGAACGCAAGGGGAAGTTTGAACCCAATTGGATGGGTCCCTTTGTTATCACTGCTACTTTTGGCTCTAGTTCCTATCAACTCTCAATGACTAAAGGAGAATAGCTCCAAGAACCAATCAACGTTCTCCATCTGAAGAAATTCTATGCTTAAAGCATTCGGTCTATGGTAAAATGTCCTGAAAAAATTATAAAAATAAAAAAAAGTCCTCAAAAAATGAACATCTTGGTGAAAACCTAGCAATAGGTGCCTTGATGATTCACAAAAAAATTAAAAAAATCAAAAGTACAAAAAAAAAAAGTGCCTTAGTGAAAACTTGGAAACAGGTGCCTTGGTAGTAAAAATAGAATCTCTGCCAACATGGTGAAAACCTAGCAAATAGGCACCACTTGTTTCAAAATGCTCCATCTATCAGTGCAATCTTGGTCTTTCCCAGCTTTCAGTTTTGCTTTAGTTTGTACATATCTCGCAGTTTGTTTCTGCATTTCCAGTTTTCAATAAGTCGGTCTGTACACCACTCAGCTCAAGCGTCTGTATCCTATCAATGCTTAACACTTGGGGGCAATCAATGTTATATCCTATGGCCTCCAGTATATCTTAGATGTATCATATCTAGTTAGAGTCCTTTGAAGCTTCATTTGATTCAATCAAGTCTGTCTCGTCTCCAGAAAGCATTTTGCATCTACAACAACAATCAAACACAAACTGAAAACAATTTGTGCTTTTCATGATTTTATCTCCTTGTATGCTTACTAATTCGCATTGAGATTTTTGCATATTCTTTCCCTTCGAGCTCTTCGATGATGTCCTTTATAGGATTTAGAGAGTGATGACTAGGGGCATAATCTTTTATTTGTCTTCTACTTGTATGTGAAAATCTAACGTCTTTGAAAATTTTGGATTGAAATGGTGACCGACTGTAAGAGCCTCTATCTTGAATTCGATGGCCATGCGTACCTCGACCATTGATACCCAAAAAATTCAAGGAAGTTTGATCTCACTATTGTCTTTTTGAGTAAGTTCTTTCTCCTACTATGAAACGTGATCTTACCTAAGGATGTGAATGATAAAGGGTCACTACAGGTAATTCACACTGGATTTAGAATGATCTCTTGACTGTTTGATGTGTATGTTAAATGCAAATTGCTATATCAAAATGGACATGATACTCAGGTCATCTTGGCGCTTGTTCCTTGGTTCTTGTATCTAATCTGACATTCCAAAAATAAAACCAATATTCATATGTCCATGGTTGTTTGACCAGTGGGTGTTGTATTGGTTCTTGAGTGTTACAAATCAATATTCATATGTCTATGGTTTCATGGCTAGTGGGCATTGTATTGATTTATCTGGTTACCTAAAAGTTTAATGATGATAACAAATCGACACATGATCAGTGAGTAGGTCCTAGGTCCTAGGGTTGCATTATCATCCTGCATGTTTCTTTGCATTTTTGCACTTTGCATGATCTCACAAATTGCTTGAACACTTAAAAGATTCTTCAATCACCTCTTCCAATCTAACAAGAGCTGAATCCCACATAAAGGTTCCTCCAATGAAATAGCAAGTAGAATCCTTTTTTGAGATCAAAATCAAAATCTAAAATCACTCATATTATTAACTACTTGCATAATCAACCTTCAATCATCACAAAAATCTAGTATTCAACTTAACTGATTATCTAACATCAAACTATCAAAATTTCAAACTTTTAACTATGGTCAACTCATGGTCAAACCTAGTCTACTTGGTCTCCAGGACCTCAAAACGATGCAAAATGCATTCCCGAACATGTATAACCACTTTTCAAATCAATTAACATGCTTCTAAACCATTTAACATTGACTTTTATTGTCAAATTTTGATTTTAATCCCGAAGGGGGCATGGTATTGCACATCATTCAAGTCTGTAAAAATTCTATCAATCTTTCCTCAGTAATCAAGACAACAACCATGTCTAGTTGCTAAATCATCAAAAGTCCTCATCGCTCGGGGAAAATCTATCATCACTTGGGGCATATCAGATTCGTCAATCCATATCAATCTGGTATCCTCCTAATCTTGTAATCTGTATTGGCTTTTTGCAACCATCGGTTAATTAGTGTTATTTCCTTGGTTCTTCGATAATTGAAGGGGTTAGATGTGATACCTACATCATGGTTCTGCTAGGACAATCGAGTCTAGAATCGGTCACTCACTTCTTTGCAATCCTAAGGTTTGAAATTAGGCATTTTGACACTCTTTCGCAATCATCGGTTCATCGCTGCTATAGTGAACATTATCTTTGGTCATTCAGGACCTAATATCTTCAAATCTTTCAATCATCATATCTTTCAAATCAGTTTCATATCTTTATCATACACAGACTATCTTTGAACCACTGCGCTTCGCATAGTAATTCAAAGAGGGGAAAAATGTAATACCCCAAAAATGGGCTATATGTTCATTAACCTCCTACATCCTCAAATTGAATGAAATCGACATAGAAGTCCTAACCTAAGGCACAACTGCACATCATCAAATCTAATTGATTATTTTAAATTCTGCATCGGGGAATATTCCTAACAATATTCTTAATTATCTTAATTACCTTTAATTTAATGATTATTTGGCGATAAATCACATTTATCCTAAAGTTTGATTAATTCAATATTTTCATATTTAATTAATTAGATTTAATATTTGTCACTTAATTGTTTAATTAAATTTAATTATATCTATTATTAATTGTATTATTTAATTTTGACAATAAATCCAATATCCTATGAATAATTGATTAAATTCTTATTTAATTAATTAAAGCATGTTGTCATTATTTAATAATATAGTTTTTAATAAAAGTTTGATTAAATGATTGATTAACCCATAAACCAATTATTTATTTTCAAAAATCAGTTAAGTTGAGAGTAAATCATTTAATTATTTATTTAATTCTTAATTATTATGCACATTCAAAAGAAACAGTTAAACTCCAAATCAGAAAATCAATGCAAAGTGTTGACTTTTTGGAACTCAACATCTTTTTGGAGTTCAAAAAGATGATCTAAACTCTAATTTGAGTTAAAAAGTTGTTTTTGCATGCTTTTGCATAATTTTGAGAATTAACTATCTTTCATGATCAAATAACTCAAAAATCAAGCTGAGTTAATCTAAGTGATTTATGGCTTTTTCCATGCACCTCCAAAGCCTTGGATTTCTATAAAATCAAGGCTCAGCTCTTCATAATTCATCCACAAATTTGCATTCTCACGCTGTCGAATTGGAGTCTGAAGAATCATCTTTGCGAATCCAAGCTATTGTGAGATCTTTCTTGTTTTGAGCATTGCATATCATTTAGCATAGATTCATATCATTGTTAGATCAATTTCATATAGATTAGATTTCATATCAAGTTTTTATCATTCTTATTGCATCTAAAATATAAATAAAAAAATTAATTGCATTCATATTTTATATCATTTTTGCATTCAAATCCTTCATTTAGGTGTTGTCAAGGTCACTAATCTCAATAACAATCTGAGAACATCATACTCACACCTATTAGAAGGCAGTAAATCGCCTGGTTAGTTTAGCTTTCATTCATTGCATGATTTCGATTTCAACTAACCTCTAATGTTTTATTGAAGTGTCATGTCTACAGATCAGGTACAATTTTCACACACACAACTATCACCTTTGGATGCCACCAAATATAGATGAAAATGTGCTTATGGTTCCAGTAGTGGATTCTACTCTTGATTCCATGTTTATTATCAATTCTCCCCCAATTTTGTGGGCTGTAAAGTAGGTTATTGGGGAAGAACATATGGTTTCCTCTACTACGCAAGTCTTCTATCCTTCGAACTTAATTTCCATTTTCCTCTCTAATGCCATGGACATTATGCAATCTCCATAACTCCTGGTGTCTCTGGCTTCCAAGGTAATTCAGTCGGTGTTTATTACAGATAACAAGCTTATTATGGCCATGCAATCCTATGACCTCTGGCACGGCATGGCATTAGTGGGGGGCTTGTTTTCTCATGCCCAGTTGCTCCATAAGCATGAAATCTTAGTGACTTGAAGCACTGAAAAAAGTAGTGAAAATGCACAGTCCATCACACATGAAAGCAGTGCTTCAAGTTACTGCTCATACACTGGGATATCAACTCAAGGATAGAGTGAAAAAATAGGGGTTTGCACTATTGGATTTGTTAAGGTTTTCTAATAATCCTCAAATGTAGGTCACTTCACGGGGCTCAACTGATAAGGAGGCTGATTGGAACGCATGGCATCCTTTTTCATCATCTAAGCCGAAGGGGTCAGGGTGGTCTCTTGAGAGACCAATGGAATAATGTGTTGGGTGGGGCTCAGTGGTGTCTTCAAGAGGTGATCCTGTGGAGGATACAACTAATCACTGGTCTTCCCATGAGCAGGGAGATTAAGCTAAAGAGCGGTAGGCCATATTTCCAGAGGATAATCCCATGGTGTGTACTCGTTCGCATGGAGATGATGTCATGGAGGAGTGAAGAAAGAAGAGGTTTTTTGGAATCTTTTTGAAATTTTGTAATTTTGAACATCTTTTCATACTCCTTTTTGTGGAATTTTGTAATGGGGAGAAGATATGTGGGGAGGTAGTTTATACTCCTTATTGTACACAAAATGTGAAAGCACCCTCATTCGAAAATGTATTTCCTTGAACTATTGCATATTGTAACTAGGAGTAGATAGGTGGGGAGGTAGTTTATACTCCTTATTGTACACAAGATGTGAACGTGCTCTCATTCAAAAATGTACTTCCTCAAACTATTGTATATATTAAAGCAATGATGTTGAGTTTTCTTCCTGGTTCTTTCCCGATTGAGCTATTTTTGAATCAGTTTTTATTAATATATTATAGTGGCTTGACCACTTTTCCCTAAAAAAAAATAAAATTTTAATACAGCAAGATACATTCATTTAAACCTGTCAACAACTTGTCATGAAAAAAATAGAAAAATACATTGATTTAAACCTTATCCAAGATTTATCAAAAAAAAAAACATAATAAATTAATTTATCCTCACCCAAGATTTACTAAGAAAAAGAACATAACAAAACAAATTGACATAATCTCATTTAAAATTATCAAGACATAAGGGAAAAATATCTTCAAATAACCTTGCCCAAGATTCTCCAAGAAAATAAATGCAGAATGCAAGGATTAAAATTCACTTGATAGCTACCAAAAAAATAGAGCAAAAACTATTGGTAAAACTTCACTCAGAGACTTAGCAAGAAACATAAAATCAATATACATTCATATTTGATACAACACATGTCTGTAAGGGAACTCACTCGATTTGGTAAGATGACTGACTCATAGGGTGTCCAGAAATTGGTCAATTAACTACAGATATTAAAGTAAGGATTAAGGTCAAAGTGCATAAACTGACATAGGCATTTTCCTTTTATAATCGTGTGTCCTCGGCCTAAATTTAGATATACACTAGTGTATGCATAAACCTCATAGCACTCATTTTGTTTTGTGTGATACAATTCTTTGGATTTTAAGGTGGCATATATAATGCTTCACCTTAGTAAAATTCACATCGACGTGTCTAGGATCCATGCCCTCTCTCCATCCAAGTCATTAGAATTTGAGATGAAGCTCTATAAGATGCCTCTCATATCGAAAGCTATCATTGTCTCTAATGCTTTTAGATGGCACAATCTCTTCGGTGACATCAAAGGTACAAGAATGCTTGTAGAAATTAGAATAACAATCCTACCAAAAAAATCCGAGTCCTCTAAATATGCTTTGAGTTTAAATAAATATTTTTTAATTGCCTTATTTATGTTTCCTTCAAGAGAAAGTAAATGAGAGTAGTCAAAAATGCCCAAAAGGAATAAAATTTTAGAGTAGCTTCAATTTCCAATAAGAATTAGCTAGGATCGATCATTTAAGGTCTTTGTTGATCATCCCTTTTATATACTAGCATTTAAATGGAACATTAAGCATAGTAATAATATGCTTAATCTATTAGTAATTGGTAGATTAAGCATATTATTACTATGTAGAGTTAGGAACAAGTTTGCGCACGCAAGCAAAAGTCCAGTTTCCTATAGAATTAGTCTAACGGTAAATTTATAACAATGCGGATAAGAATCAATTTGTAATTACTATGCATTAAACATGCTAAACTGATAAAGGTCTTATCTACATTTAATCTTCCAATTACTAATAGATTAAGCATATTATTTCTATGCTTAATGTTCCATTTAAATGCATTTAACACAAAAAACAAATTTACAAAACTGAACCAATGCCATGTTTACAACAAAGGTCTAATAGAACTCCCAACAATTCTTAAACATACTTTATCTGATATGATGAATTCTTAAACAATTAAGGTTGGAGTAGACATAGTTTTTGTGTGGTACAAGGAAGATTTGGCTAGGTCAAATCTTCCTTCATGCTAGTAGTCTACAAAATTAGACCTTTATTAAGAATTCATCATATCAGATAAAGTAATTCCGACCAACACAAGAATAGAAGTAAAAAAAAAATGTTAAATTTTATACATATATCCCACCTACCAACCCATTTCATTTTATTTCATTTTGGCATAGTTTGCGAGCAAAGGAGTGCTAAAGGAGGTGATATAAGGTGGGAAGCTGCACTAGGTCGACATTGCATGCCTATATGCAAGTAAGTTTGAACTAGTGGTTGAATATCACGGAAGTGCGGATCCATGAGAAATAAAATTTTCATTTTAAATTTTAACTAATAGATTAAGCATATTATTACTATGCTTAATGTTTCATTTAAATGTATTCAACACAAAGAACAAAATTACAAAATTGAACCAATTGCATGTTTACAACAAAGGTCTAATAGAACTCCCAACAATTAGTAAACATACTTTATCTGATATGATGAATTCTTAAAAAATTAAGGTTGGAGTAGACATAGTTATCACACAGTTTATTGTGTGGTACAAGGAAGATTTGGTTAGGTTAAATCTTCCTCCATGCTAGCAGTCTACAGAATTAGACCTTTATTAAGAATTTATCATATCAGATAAATTATGTTTAAGAATTGTTGGGACTGGTCCTTTGGCATGTATTAAACAGAATAGAATTTTCAGCATATTATTATGATTCAATTACTTTGTTGTAAACATGCCATTGGTTCAGTTTTGTAATATTTTTTGTGTTCAATGCATTTACAATAAAGGTCTAATTCTATAGACTGCTAGCATGAAGGAAGATTTGACCTAGCCAAATAAAGGTCTAATTCTATAGACTATTGGTCAAATAAATCTTCATTATCTTCTGATTGTCTTATTTATATACTAGCATTTAAATGGAACATTAAGCATAATAATAATATTCTTAATCTATTAGTAATAATATGCTTAATCTATTAGTAATTACCTACATTTAATTTGCATTTAATTATACATAATCGAATCCAGAAAATGATATAGCAAATTAATAATAGTTTTGTACTACACATGCAATGTATTGTCAGTTTGAAGATAGTCTGTGCCATGTGTGATGGTTAAGTAATGGGAAAGTTATGATGATTTAATTGTAGAACTACTGGTCCCTTGAAATGTTCAAAAAAAATTTTAAAAAAGATGCACTCTCATGGAATACGATGACTTTAGGTTATGCACAAAATGGATCTATCTTCTATCACTATGCTCTTATCCTATGTCAAAATGGGAGATTTATGACACAGTATAGATTTATGGGGTCACTTGAGTGATCCAATGATTTATGTAAGGGTCAAGGACCTATAGGTATATCTAAGTTTTTTGTATGGCCATTGATGCCATTATTATCATGTAATTGTACTTCAAAGTTCAAAGATGCCAAAAAGATGTAAAATTGCATTTTTATGCAATTATGGCCTAAAGGGCTAAATGATGGTTTAGTAGAGGTTTAGGTATTTTAGGGGATTAGGATAGGAACCTAAAACCTTTTGAAAGGTTAAAGATGATGCAAGAAAGATTAAAGTGGTCGAAGTTGACAACTAGTTGTCAACTAGACAACAATGCAAACAAATAACTAACTATAACAGTCATATAACTGACTGTGCAGGTTAAGAAGAAGTTGAAAATTAGTTTGTAAGGGGATTTTGGTCAGTTTTATACATGATTTTTATGGGAGAGGAATCTTAGAAGTTGTGGGGAGGTGTGTATGGTCAAAGAAGACAATGTAATGAACTATCAAGCAATAAACTTTTAATTCTTTACAAACAGTCACTTCTCTGCTTGTGAAGACACAGTCTGGTGTTTATATTATTAAACTCTCTATTCAATGCAACATTGATAGGAAAAGAATTCATTAATAGGTATTATAAGTTTTGATCATTCCATGTACTGATTATATTATTTTGAAGTCTTAAAATCAAAGAATTTGAGTCCTTTTATTGACTGTAACTATACATTGCTTAGCATGCAAATAATCTTTGTCTTGAAGAACCAATAATTTCCTAGGCTCTCCCACTTTCTATGAATTTAATGTGACTTGTGGGAGAAGCCTTGACTTGTATTACCTGGGCCTATAAGTTTTTATATAGGGAAGGTGAAAGGAGGCAAGGAACATTGACTGTCCTAAGTGAAAGACACAGGAAATGGTGCACTAGACAGCACCAGTTATTGGTCTTGCCTTGTATTTTTTGTCTTCCAACTTTTAAATTACATTTATATTGCACTACTAATGTTGTTGAATATGAAACCTTCATTCCAATGTTGTAATTTGATGTTAACAAGGGAAAATAGTAACTCCAACATCACTACCAAGATATTACAACAAACTTGCAATTTTTTTCAAGTATATCTTACAAACATTAGAAGTCTTGTGAAGAGTCTTGGTGAGTTTAAGCACCCTTTTTTTCTATTTTCTAACTGAGCAATCAAATTTGGGGAAGAATCAGCGTAGGCAAAGAGAAAGAGAGAAAAAATGGTGCAGTATAATTTCAGGAACAAGTTGGCCCTTGGGTAGATCAATACTGCTCGCAATCTCATTGCCAAAGTGGCCAAAGGCTATGTTAGGCTGATAAAATATGGGGATTCTCTTTACCACTGCAAGATCAGTAGTTATCTCAATAGGATTCATGTTGCAATGCCCAAGCGAGTTGCAATGACCAAGGAAGTTTGACAAGAACAAGGGAAATATGGCTTAAACAAAATGGGAAGACATCTTCCTAGCCTGGGTCTAGGTCCTTTGGCAATTAGCTTCATAATAAATGAGGTAGATGAGAGTTGAGCAATTAGCTTCCCAAGAAAAATCTCATAAATGAACTATGTGTACTCCAATTCATGTGCCCTCTGTGGGAACCTAAATGATATATTTGAAACAACAAGGGTAAGGCTTAAAGAAGTTAATTTTGCATCACAGTCTATAGTTGTTGCAATAGCAGAGCATCAAGTGCCACCTTCAGGACAATATGATCACTAGACAAGTCTGTATGTTTTATGAAGTTTGGTCATTTTAGTTATCGTTCTTGTTTCCTTAGTACCTTTAGTGGTAATTCATCTACTTCAAATTCATACAATGACCAAACTTCATAAAATATACAGACCTGTCTAGTGATCATATTGTGCTGAAGGTGGGGCCTAATGCTCTGCTATTGCAACAACTATAGACTATGATGCAAAATTAATTTCTTTAAGCTTTACCCTTTTTTTCAAATATATCATTTAGGTACACACAGAGGGCACAAGAATTGAGGTACGCATAGTTCATTTATGAAATTTTCCTTGGGAAGCTAATTGCTCAGCTCTCATCTACTTCATTTATTATGAAGCTAATTGTCCAAGGATCCAAGCCCAGGCTAGAAAGATGTCTTCCCATTCTATTGTGGATAAGTGTTTCATAAAACATACATACCTATTGTACATGCATTCTCGATTCAAAGTGGGAAAATCTTATTTTGGATGCGAGGGAGAAAAGAAAAACACATAAAGAACATACACATAAACATGACAACTGAGAAACATAAATGTAGGCATCATGGTCACAATTTTTTTGAGACACAACATAATTGAATGGTATACCCAGACGATGCAACACAACTACTACTCCTCCAGTTCCAAGTTGACATTGCGGGATCCAAAAACCATAGATAAGGAATAAATTTAGAGAGCGGAGGAGGGTCATAATGACCAAAATAATAGAGGGTCCCTATATTATTTTGGTCATTATGGCCCTCTTCCTCCGCTCTCTAAATTTATTCCTTATATATTGTTTTTGGATCCTGCAGTGTCAACTTGGAACTAGAGGTGTAGTGGTTGTGTTGCATTGTCTAGTTATACCACTCAATTATGTTGTATTTCCAAAAAAATTGTGACCATGATGCCTATATTTATGTTTGTCAACTGTTGTGTCCAAGGACCCCTTATGACCCTTTACGATCCTTGAGAATACATCTTAGAGGTTTTAAAATGTCGTAAAGGGTCATAAGAGGCTCCTAGGAGGGGCTAGATGAGATTCCACCTTCATGTGGTTGGCCCTATTAAGTAGAGAATGTTAAACTATTCTTGAAACAAAGAGAAGATCAATAATTTAATGAGAAGCTCTATAGAACCTTCACAAATATCCCTTCTTTGGCCTCCACTCATACCTCTTCTCAGAATCTAGAAACTTTGGATATTGTTTCTCATCCATTCATAAAATATGCTAGAGATCATTTGCTTAGTTCTTGATAACACATTTGACATCATATCTTTTGCTTCTTGTAGGTTTGGGATCATACAAGAGCAAACTAGATCACACAAGAGCATAGTGGATTTAATTCATAAATTCAAACTTTGGGAAAATAGAGTTGTTAATGTTTCACTTGCCTTTTGTGAAAGTGTAAGCCCTGTTAGTAAACAGATTTGTCCTTTTTACTACTTATGAAAATAACTCTTAATGCCCAAACTATGAACCATATCTGAATACAATAGTTGAAAAGCCGCTCTATAATTACTGGCTTTTCTCTGAATTGGTAGGTATAGCTCCCTATGTGAATGATATTCAATGAATTATGTTTTGCTCTTAAGACTAACACGGGGTATGCTCTTAACCTGAGAGCTGTAATACCCCAAAACTGGGCTATAAGTTCATTAACCTCCTACATCGACAAATCGAACAAAATCGACATCAAAGTCCTAATCTAAGGCACATCTAAACATCATCAAATCATAATTGATTATCTTAAATTCTGCATCGGGGAATATTCCTAGTAATATTCCTAATCATCATAATTATCTTTAATTTTATAATTATTTGGCAATAAATCACATTTATCCTAAAGTTTGATTAATTGAATATTTTCATATTTAATTAATTAGATTTAATATTTGCCACTTAATTGTGTAATTAAATTTAATTATATCTATTATTAATTGTATTATTTAATTTTGACAATAAATCTAATATCATATGAATAATTGATTAAATTCTTATTTAATTAATTAAAGCAAGTTGTCATTATTTAATAATATAGTTTTTAATAAGAGTTTGATTAAATAATTGATTAACCCATAAATCAATTGTTTTATTTTTAAAAGCAGTTAAGTTGGAAATAAATCACTTTATTATTAAATTAATTCATAAATAAAACATGCACAATCATAAAAGCAAACAACTATCAATTATCAATTAAAGCTAAACTCTATTTTGAGTTAAAACTTAGCTTTTGCATGTTTTTGTGAGTTAATTATCTTTTATTTAAAAATAATTCAAAAATCAACCTGAGTTATTTGAGTGATTTATGGCTTTTTTTTCATGCACCTCCAAAGCCTTGGATTTCTATAAAAACAAGGCTCAGCTCTTCATAATTCATCTCATGTTTTTGCACAATCACGCTGGAGAATTGGAATTGAAGGATCAAAAGCTCTTGCGAATCGACATCTTTGTGAGATTAATCTTATTTTTGCATTCATATTGCATATCATTGTTAGATTAGCATTGCATATCAATTTTCAATAGCATTCATAGCATATCAATTTCATCTAGCATAGATTCATATCAAGTTTTCATTCCTTATTGCATCATAAAATCCAAAAAAAAAAAAAGATTAATTTCATTCAATCTCATATCTAGATCAATTGCATTCAAATCCTTCATTTAGGTGTCATCTAGGTCACTGATCTCGATTACAATCTGAGAACATCAATCTCGCACCTATTAGAAGGCAGTAAATCGCTTGGTTAGATTAGATTTCAATTTTGCACGATTTTGATTATCACTAACCTCTAATGTTTTACTAAGTGTTGTGTTTATAGATCAGGTACAATTTTCACACACACATTTTTGGCGCCCACCATGGGGCAACCCACCTTTGCATGCTAGTTTTGATTTTTTTTGGGAGCTAAAACCCTAAAGTTTCAAAGATTTAATTTTATCTCCCAAACGGCTTGGATTTTTGGTCTAAAATTTTTTTTTAAAGTTCGTGACATATCATGGAAGCTTCGATAAAAAATTTAGAATTTTCTAAAATATTTTGAATTTTTAATGAATTTTTAATAATTTGTTTTCTATTTTTCATAAAAAATTAATTTTTGGCGCAAATCAGAATATTTTTTGCAAATTTTTACATTTTCAGAAAGCTCATCAAATTCTACAGGCGGTCTATTATTTGTGTTTTAAATTTGGATGCAATTTAATAGCACAAATAGTCAATTTACAAAAACTAGTCTATTTTGATAAAACGGGTCTCTAGGGCACAAATGAAGAGATTTTTCTAAAAAAATTTCATTTTTGGAAAGCTCTCTATTTTTTAGTAGGGGTCTCTATTTTGAATTTATATTTTTATGGGTAAAATCATATCAAAAAAATTAGATCTTGTTGACTAGGTCAAATGCAGCAAAAAAATAAAATTTTGTGATAGGTATGCACTTATTTTTTTTACATGGTTCAATGAATGATATGAGTTGTCATTTGGGTTAATTTCTGGTTATTATTATTGATAATAATTGATTTTTAGAGCTAACCCTATGGTTTTCATAAGTTGAATATATTTTGCATATCTTGTTTGCTTGTTTGCTTGTTGGAGAGTTCGTCACTTGCTTGCATGGAAAAGCTCAACAAAAATTGCTAAAAATCAAGTAGAATCTACTAAGCACATTGTGAGGATCACGAGGTATTCTCCTTGTTTTGAAAACATTTCAATTTGGACTTAAAATAAATCTCTTATGTGTTTGGCTTGTGTGCATCTTTTCATGCTTTTGTCTATTTCTACACACTTGCATAATTTGATACTAGGTTGTGATCCCTTAAGGATTCATTAAGTAGTCTTAGAATACTTGTGATTGATCTTGATTTCTATCTTGGGTTATTGGACTCGCTAATCCACCGGCCCCTCATTTCTGCCCCGTGGTTGCAATCTCAGCGCCATAAAGGGGATGGGTCAACAGGACAGAAGCGTTAAGTGTTCCACTTGGCAACCCTTTTGTGCTTTTAGGAACTCACTTGTTTTCTAAGTTGGGGACTCATTTTCAGCTTGTGTGAGGTGTTAAGTGTTCCACATTGTGGACTCATCTCATATTTTCTTTAAGCGTTAAGTGTTCCTCTTTCTACTTTTTGGATGCTTTTGGTAGATTTGCTTTCGGACCATACATTTGTGCTCACATAGTAATTAGGCCCTATGAACACTATTCATGATTCTTGAGAGATTGGATTCCTAGTGAAATCCTTCCTTGACGATGGAATCCTTGTAGGTAGGGAGGATACTTAGTGCGTTTTACATTCAACTTGGTTAGTGAGTCTTCTCTTATTGATCGACACATTCTCTCTCCGGAGAGGTTGATAGATCATGTGGGGTTGATATCATGAGCTTTGGTGAATCAAAATTGGTTAGTGCATCTTCTCTTATTGATTGATACATTCTCTCTCCAGAGAGGTTGATAGATCACGTGGAGTTGATATCACAGACCTTGGTGGAACAAAACTTTATCTTAGCGTGTCGGATTAATCTACTTGCTTTGTTTGGGTTAAAAGTGAAAAGGTGTCAAAAACCTTGGATCTGGAGCCAAGTCCCCTTGTGGTATAAATCTGTGAGTCACCTTTAGAGAGGGTTAACCATAGCGGATGATCCCTTCACAGGGCAAACTGCATTGATGGAACCTCAAGCGGTAATAGCCATTTTCGCCATGGTAGTGACAGCCGCTATATAAATGTCCTTGTGGAAGAAATCTCCATGGGTATGGTTCATTGTTGGGTTGTCAGATCTCCCTAGCAGCTCTTGAAGATTAAGTTCTCAGACTGTGTCAAAACCCTGCTGTGCCAGGATTGGAGTTCACCCCTTTGAATCACAAAAGTTGCAGAGTCAAGCCATTACTAAAAACTCTAGAGAGGCCAATTTTTCATTTTCAAGTATATGTGTGTTATTGCAAAACTTTTCAGAACATACACAGTTAGTACTCTCAGGGATTAGCACAATTTGGTCACTTGAATGTTCATGCACAAGGTTGCTTTTGCCCTTGTTCATTGTTTTCAGATGTGCTTGGAATCACTTGCTTGCTGTTCTGCGTGCTTGTTTATCTACTTGGCTATTAACAATGATCAAATCTGGTATAACCTTCAAAATTTGGATAGTACAATTTGCAAACAATCCAAAACTGAAGACCTTAAATTTTGCAAAAATTGACGTAAAATCTTTCTAGAGTCAAAAGTCATTTCAAGAAGTCAAAAGTCATACGAGTTTTGTCAAGTGTCATTTTAGTATTGCCCATCTGTTGTATGATTGAGAACCCAGTGTCATATGAGTTTTCAAACCAGCAAATTCAAGAAGTCAAAACCCTGTTAGCAACTGTCGTACGAGTTTTGTCAACTATCATTTCATTTTTACCCAACTGTCGTACAAGTTTAGCAACTATCATTTCATAGACTACCCAGTGTCGTACGAGTCTGCAGAGTGTTGTTTGTCAAAATTGCCAGATACTTAGCTTTTTCAGCCTAATTCTAGAATCTGTCGAACAAATCACTATGTCAAGAACAGAGCAGTAGCTATTGAGAATCAGTACACATGTCTCAAAGAATCAGTAAACAAGAGGAAGAAGCTCTGATCGCCACTATAATGAAATAGATACATGCTATGCAAGTCCAGCTTGACAAACTTGAGAAAGAAAAGGAACCTAAAGAGTTCTCCATGGAATCTCTATACTCTTTTCCATTTGATAAAGACTTGTACATGTCACCATGCCCCCAAACAAAATTTGAGCAATATGATACCTCTTCCACAGAGAGTGACACATCCAGCTTTGGAGACTATGATGACTATGATGACAGACAATGTAATGATACCTATGACACCTCTGTTCCTAAGAGTCCTCCTCGTCATTCGTTCCTACTTACTACAAATGGGCCGTCACATTGGATAGATTGTGATGGTGATCCATATGATTATGATTTTGAAAGAGACTTTGATGGCTTTTGTGGACAATACCTTGATGATGATCCATCTACTACTACTGAGGACTATAAAATGCATCGTGCTAGCTTGAAATGTCAATACTATAAGGATCTCTCCTCTAAGAACTCTCTTGCTGAAAATAAAGATTATCTTCTCAAGCAAGATCATGTTAATGTTGAACCTTTGTCTAGTGATGGTTCCCTTCCATCCCCTACTTCCTCCAATACCCGTACATTTCCTAAAGCTTCTGAGTCTTTGAAATCTTTCACAAAACCTTCATCTGACACAAGCCCTGATACTTTTCATGCGGTTCCCTATAGTTATCCTCCAGGGCTACCTCTTCAAGAAATTCAAGCTAACCTTCACTTGGCTGCAAATACTTTCAATAATGATAAACCTAAAGAGCCTAAGCCTTTATGTGCTACAATGCCTACTTCAGCTGGTCCTTCACCATCTCTACCACAGTCTTCCATACCATTCCAACATGCTTTCTTGTCTTTAGAAGTGGCTCCATGTCAAGAGGACTCTAAAAATGATGAAGAAAAGAACAGAAAGAAAGATCAAGATCAAGAACCCTCCATGTCATCCACTCCTTTTTCTGATGTCTCTTATCTGCCTTAGGGTTCTTTTGATCCTATAGACCCTTTTTCATGCATTCCACCGTGTCTTAAGTCTTCTCCTAAGCAAGATCAAGCTACTACTTACACTGTTGAGCTTATTGACAATCAAAATAACCTTACTACACTTGTGCTTTCCAAAGATGATACTTCCATTAAGGTTGTTAAAAATGGTGTTGTTACTCCCAATGTTGAGCCTATTGAAAATCAAGAGAAAAATTATATGCTTATGCTTTCCAAAGATCCTTGTCAAGATCAAAGTCTTCCATCTTCTTGTTCTACCACTCCATGTTCATTTCCACTTTCTACTCTTCCTGAGTCTTTGCAAGCTTTGAACAATCCTATCAAAAAAGGTGCTCCTATTCAAGATGTCCACGATTCTATTGAAAATTCTAATGCTCACTCTGAAAATGCTGATATCCTTGGTTGTCATATAGATGCTGATGAACTTATTGATTATCCTTTTGCGTCTTCCACTTCCATCCTCGGACCTCTTCCACTAATATTAAGGGCTTCATGTCTGCCTTCCATCTTGGGTTCTTATGTCCCTTCACTTTCCCCTCCTAACTCTCTTAATTTGCCATCCATCTTAGGTCCTTACATACCTCCATCTCCTATCTTTCCTCAAGATCAACATAGATGCATACCCTTGAATCCTTTTCATCCACCCACCCATCTAAACCAGTCATATCCTCCTTTTTCCACAAGTCCCAAGTCTTTTGGAAGTAACTTGAATGTTCAATACAAGAAAAAGAAGCAATACAAGAATCTATCAAAAAAAGAAAATCACCATGTCTCCTCTAATCGACATGGAGGCATAAATTCAAAAGAGATATCTAAGAAAAAAACTACAAGACAAGTATGGGTTCCAAAATCCATCATTGAAGATATTCTCTCTAGATCATCAAAAGGAAATAAAAATCCTACGGCTATATGGATTCCAAAGTCTCTCTTGAAAGAGTCTGGTGTTGAGAAAAAAGTGAAATTAACAGTCAAGCTTCCAAAGGCTTCCACTTCATCTCCCTCCAAAAATATTCTTCAATTTCATGTGCCTAAACCACAACCTCTGCTATCCATTTGCCATATTCCTTCATGTATTCCTTCATTCACAATTCCTCCATTCTCTCACCACCCTTCAAGGTATGTGTTGATGTTGAACTTGCCTTCCTTTCCATCTACCCTTTCACAATCCTTCCATTCATTATCCTTCTACTTTCTATCATTTTTCCTCATTTGCCTATTCCTCCTATCTTCCAACCTTACTCGCTTTACATAAAACCTTATCCTCCATTTTTCTCTTCCATCTCCCTTTCCCTATCAGCATCTTTGAGCATATCATTTTGAATCCTTGGCATATCATGGTTTATCCTTTCAAGGAGCATTATCTAAAAAGCTTTCCTTCTTCCAAACAAAAAATGAAAAAAAAATAAAAAATTGAAAATGTGCCTTGGTGAAAACCTGGAAACAGGCACCTGGGTAGCAAAAGTAAAGAGAAATAAATTCATCCTATGGTGAAAACCACTCCCTTGTGGCACCTTGGATAAGTACCATGATGAAAACCTGGCAATCAGGCATCATGCGTAGTTCTTCTACATATTTCATCCATTCCATCTTCTCTCTTTGATCTTGACAATGTTGATCTATACATGAACATTTAGCTATCTTGTGAGCTATCTTATGATGATCTTACTTTCATTTCCTTCCTGTTTAGCTTTCATATCCATCTTCCTCCATTCATTTTCACCTATCACTATCCTTTTCCCCTTTGGTCTTGATCTAATAAAAAAAATTTAAAAAAAGAGTAAAACATGATGCTATGAAGCCTCTTGACATTTCTACTCCTTTGGATTGCATCCTTTCCTGCTCTTGCATTATGATTTTGTGACTTATCCTATGCTAGCATTTCATTTCTTGTCCAAATGCGCTTTACATGACAATTTTTCCCTAGCTTGGGTATTCTTGAGGAGTTTGCCCCTAAGGATTTCTTCCCTTCATTCTCGTTTATTCTCTTATCTTCCATCTCTTCCACCAGCTTGCCAATCCCTCTTGTTCTCCACCTTGCTAGACATTGGGACTGCACGATATGATCTTGCTTGGGAGTTTGCAATGGAAAAACATGCTATCAAGTATACCAAGTATTAGAACTAGTATCAGAACAATTATCAGAATCATTATTAGAATCAGTATCAGAATCAGTATCAGAACCAGTATCAGAACAATTATCATAATCAGTATCAGAATTAGTATCAGAACTAGTATCAGAACAATTATCAGAATCAATATCAGAATCAGCATCAGAATAAGTATCAGAACCAGTATACAAAACAAGTATCAGAACACCTACTGGGGCTACATCTTTCACTTTAGTTTATGGGTCTGAAGCGGTACTACCTATTGAGGTTGAAATCCCATCACTCAGAATCAGAATGCATGGATTTGTCACTAATGAAGACTACAGAGTGTCTAGGTTACAAGAACTTGAATTACTAGATGAGCATAGGCAAGCAGCGTATGATCATCTCAGAGTATATCAGAAGAGAATGTCTAGAGGCTACAACAAGAAAGTCAGACATAGAGAATTTCAGGTTGGTGATCTAGTGTTGAGAGAAAATCCTAAAAATCAATCACATCAAGAACGCAAGGGGAAGTTCGAACCCAACTGGCTGGGTCCCTTTGTCATCACTGCTACTTTTGGCTCTGGTGCCTATCAACTCTCAATGACTGAAGGAGAATAGCTCTAAGAACCAATCAACATTCTCCATCTGAAGAAATTCTATGCCTAAGGCATTCAGTCTACGGTAAAATGTCCTAAAAAAATCTTAAAAATCAGAAAAAATCCTAAAAATTGGAAAAAGTCCTAAAAAAATGAACATCTTGGTGAAAACCTAGCAATAGGCGCCTTGACGATTCACAAAAAAAAATAAAAAAAATATCAAAAAATTATAAAAATCAGAAAATATCAAAAGTACAAAAAAAATTTGAAAAATATCAAAAATAAAAAAAAATTTGAAAAAATGAAAAATACAAAAAAAGATGAAAAAAAGAAAAAGTGCCTTGGTGAAAACCTGGAAACAGGCGCCTTGGTAGCAAAAATAGAATCTCTGCCAAGATGGTGAAAACTCGACAAACGAGCACCACTTGTTTCAAAATGCTCCATCTATCAGTGCAATCTTGGTCTTTCCTAGCTTTCAGTCTTGTTTTAGTTTGTACATATCTCCCAGTTTGTTTCAACATTTCTAGTTTTCAATAAGTCGGTCTGTACACCAACCAGCTCAAGCGTCTGTATCCTATCAATGTTTAACACTTGGGGGAAATCAATGTCATATCCTATGGTCTCCCATGTATCTTAGATGGATCATATCTAGTCAGAGTCCTTTGAAGCTTCATGTGAGTCAGTCAGTCAGTCTTGTCTCCAGAAAGGATTTTGCATCTACAAAAACGCAATCAAACAACAAACTGAAAACAATCTATACTTTTTTTACATGCTTTTATCTCCTTGTATGCTTACTGATTCGCATTGAGATTTTTGCATATTGTGTCCCTTCGAGCTCTTCGATGATGTCCTTTATAGGATTTAGAGAGTGATGACTAGGGGCATAATCTTTTCTTTGTCTTCTATTTGTATGTGAAAATCTAACGTCTTTGGAAATTTTGGATTGAAATGGTGTCCTACTGTAAGAGCCTCTATCTTGAATTGGATGGCCATGCGTACCTCGACCATTGATACCCAGAAAATTCAAGGAAGTTTGATCTAACTATTGTCTTTTTGAGTGAGTTCTTTCTCCTACTATGAAACACGATCTTACCTAAGGATGTGAACGATAAAGGGTCACTACGGGTAATTCACATTGGATTTAGAATAATCTCTTAGCTGTTTGATGTGTTTGTAATGCAAGGCGTATTCAGGTCATCACGACATTTATGTTTTGATGCTTATACAAATTGCTATATCAAAATGGACATGATATTCAGGTCATCCTAGCGTTTGTGCCTTGGTGCTTATATCTACTCCAACATTCCGAAAATAAAATCAATATTCATATATCCATGGTTGTTGACCAGTGGGTGTTGTATTGGTTCTTGTGCATACAAATCAATATTCATATGTCTATGGTTTTTTTTAGCTAGTGGGCATTGTATTGATTTATCCAGTTACCTAAAAGTTCAATGATGATAACAAATCGACACATGATCAGTGACTAGGTCCTAGGTCTTAGGTTGCATTTCATCTTGCATGTCTCTTTGCATTTTGCATGTTTGCATGATCTCACAATGACTAAATGAACTTCAATGCTTCAACAATTCTTCAATCACCTCTTCCAATATAACAAGAGCTAAATCCCACATGAAGGTTCCTCCAATGAAACAGCAAGTAGAATCTTTTTTCGGGATCAAAATTCAAATCTGCGATCATTCATATTATTAACTACTTGCATAATCAACCTTCAATTATCATAGAAATCCAGAATTCAACTTAACTGATTATCTAACATCAAACTATCAAAATTTCAACTTGGTCAACCATGGTCAACTCATGGTCAAACCTAGTCAAACTTAGTCTCCAGGACCTCTAAACGATGCAGAATGCATTCACCAGACGTGTTTAACCACTTTTCCAATCAATTAACATGCTTCTGAACTCTCAACGTTGACTTTTCTTGTCAGATTTCAATTTTAATCCTGAAGGGGGCATGGTATTGCACACAATTCAAAGTCTGTAAATTAAAATTCTATCGATCAAGTCTATCAATATCTTTCATCAGTGATCAAGACAAATAATCACGTCTAGTTACTAATTCATCAAAAGTCCTCATCGCTCGGGGCAAATCTATCATCACTTGGGGCATATCAGATTCATCAAGATCCATATCAATCTGGTATTCTCCTAATCTTGTAAACTGTATCAGTTTTTGCAACCATCAGATCATAGTGTTCTTTCCTTGGTTCTTCGACAACTGAAGGGTTCGGATGTGATACCTGCTAGTTCTACTAAGACAATCGAGTCTAGAATGGGTCACTCACTTCTTATCAATCCTAAGGTTCAGAATCAGGCATTTTGACACTTTTTCGCAATCATAGGTTCATTTACTGTTATAGTAAACATTATCTCTAGTCATTCAGGACCTCCTATCTCAATATCTTGAGATCGGTTTCTATCTTGAGATCGGTTTATCAATTTCAAACATCAGTTTCATATCTCTATCGAACACAGACTATCTTTGAACCACTGCGCTTCGCATAGTAATTCAAAGAGGGGCAAAATGTAATACCCCAAAAATGGGCTATAAGTTCATTAACCTCCTACATCGACAAATCGAACAAAATCGACATCAAAGTCCTAATCTAAGGCACATCTAAACATCATCGAATCATAATTGATTATCTTAAATTCTGCATTGGGGAATATTCCTAGTAATATTCCTAATCATCATAATTATCTTTAATTTTATAATTATTTGGCAATAAATCACATTTATCCTAAAGTTTGATTAATTGAATATTTTCATATTTAATTAATTAGATTTAATATTTGCCACTTAATTGTGTAATTAAATTTAATTATATCTATTATTAATTGTATTATTTAATTTTGACAATAAATCTAATATCATATGAATAATTGATTAAATTCTTATTTAATTAATTAAAGCAAGTTGTCATTATTTAATAATATAGTTGTAGACACCTAAAAATCCTTTAGAAAATAAATTATTTTTATTTTCTGAAAAATCCCTGATGACATCATCATTTATTAATTAATTATTTATTTAATTAATTTATTTATTTTTATGTCATTAAATCCCTTTATCTTAATTAAAAATATTTAATTAAGAAATCCCTCCCAAAAAATGTTTAAATCTTATTTAAACATTAATCCCCTATTTATTAATTATTTTAATTAATAAATTGACCAAAAATCCCCCAAAAAATAATTAATTTATTTTTTGACCAAAAGTTAGCCTTTTTTCCTAAGACCACTAACCTCTTCCAAAATCTTCTAATCCCTTCTTAATTTCGATTAAAAGGCTAATCCCACCTTTTCTAACCCTAATCTCAACTCAAAATATTTAATTAAGATTAAATATTTAATTTTCATATTTATTGAAAATATTTCAATAAATTTTCCCAAACTTAAGCTTTTGGAATGAATAAACTTTTATTCCATAAAACCTAAGAAAACTCTAGACTCTTCTAAAAACTTCTCAACCCAACCTCTTCACCCATCCTAATCCTAAAATCCCCTAATCCTAATCCTAATCCTCCCCCTAACCTTGTCACATTCCCTAAACAAGGTTAGCCAACTCCTAAGCTTGACCCAAAGTCAACAAACTTCTAGAGGCTTCTCTTACATGCATTAAGTGCATTTAAAGCCTCCTTATCCCTCTTACATGCATTTATGATGCATTTAAGAAGCCCCTCACCCCTTTCTTACACCTTTTGACCTTAGGCACATTTCCCAAATTGTGCACATTCCTCCCATCTTTCAACCCAATGCCCTTGTGACACTTGTCACAAGGAGGTGGCCTTGAACTAGCACAATCCATGTGCTCCCCTTTGAATGAATCTTGGCCTCTCTTAAGGATTTTGATCCTAGCCACTCATTCATCCTCCCAAAAGTCTATAAATAGCCCTCATTTCCAAGAGCAAAATAACCATTCACCTTTCATTTTATGCATTGTTATCATGTCCATTTAGCTCTAGACTTAGCATAAGCAATACTAATTGTTAGTTTCTTTTTATCATCTTCAAGCTTTCTTAAAGAACATCATAGCTTAGCAATAATGGATTAACATAGTTTCTTTTATTGTTTTGCATAGCATATAGCATCATATCACACCTATATTTGGTCTAAAATCAATCTTAGTATGCATTAGAATATGCTCCAAGTGCTTAGATAGCACACCCACATCCCTCTAATTGAAGCGAATCAAACATTTGCTCTATAGCACTTGTTTTTTTAGCAACAATCTTGAGGTGGCTTTGGTTTTGTTTTCATGTCTTATGCTATTTTTTTAGTTCATGAATATGTTAGATTAGTCTAATGTTTGAATGTTTCAGCCTTTCAAGACAGGTAACAGGTTCAAAATCATAGTCTACAATAGTTTTTAATAAAATTTTGATTAAATAATTGATTAACCCATAAATCAATTGTTTTATTTTTAAAAGCAGTTAAGTTGAGCATAAATCACTTTATTATTAAATTAATTCATAAATAAAACATGCACAATCATAAAAGCAGATAACTATCAATTATCAATTAAAGCTAAACTCTATTTTGAGTTAAAACTTAGCTTTTGCATGTTTTTGTGAGTTAATTATCTTTTATTTAAAAATAACTCAAAAATCAACCTGAGTTATTTGAGTGATTTATGGCTTTTTTTTCATGCACCTCCAAAGCCTTGGATTTCTATAAAAACAAGGCTCAGCTCTTCATAATTCATCTCATGTTTTTGCACAATCACGCTAGAGAATTGGAATTGAAGGATCAAAAGCTCTTGCGAATCGACATCTTTGTGAGATCAATCTTATTTTTGCATTCATATTGCATATCATTGTTAGATTAGCATTGCATATCAATTTTCAATAGCATTCATAGCATATCAATTTCATCTAGCATAGATTCATATCAAGTTTTCAATCCTTATTGCATCATAAAATCCAAAAAAAAAAATAGATTAATTGCATTCAATCTCATATCTAGATCAATTGCATTCAAATCCTTCATTTAGGTGTCGTCTAGGTCACTAATCTCGATTACAATCTGAGAACATCAATCTCGCACCTATTAGAAGGCAGTAAATCGCTTGGTTAGATTAGATTTTAATTTTGCAGGATTTTGATTATCACTAACCTCTAATGTTTTACTGAGTGTTGTGTTTTAGATCAGGTACAATTTTCACACACACAAGAGCAGAAGAGGAAACCAAGTTTCACCCAGGCAAGTGAAACTCAAGCAGGGATCTAAATGTAAGGGTGTTATGTTTATGGTATTCACAATCTTATGACTCCCACAACACAACAGAATGAAAATGCAGTTTATGGAATGCAAATGAAGTATGGTGATGCAATCTCATAACTAGTTATAACTCTCTGATTATTTTACTGATTGGTTAAACTGAAAATAATGAAATAAAACTCTGTTCACTCACTATTATCAATCCAACACAATGAAACAACATCACATATAGAAATGAAAAAACCTCTAGCTAGTTCTTCTCCGAATATCCTACAGCACATCCTACTGAGTTTATTCACATCTTTGAAAACAGGGAATGAAACATCCTCTCCTTCCTACTGCAACTTAGATGAAAGAGAAAGAACCATCTAAATAACTAATTGGAACAGAAAATCATTGACATAAAACACTTTCAATTGTCTCTGCAACATCAAGTATTCTACACCAAAAATTTGCCGACCCCTGTATTTACTTTTGCAATAGTATATATAGAGATTACATCATATGACCTTCATGAGACTGTGAAGTGTTTCAGCTTCCAGAATTTGAAAAGAATGAAGACTAACACTGTCAAAAATACAAACAAAGGAGCCAGAATGACCTTGACTCTTCATCTAATTTGCTTCAAGAAGACGAACTGAACAGACCCTCATCATTCCATAAAATATCATAATTAATGAACATAACAGAAGATGTCCTTCGAATAATCGCCAGCTTGTATCTATGAAAGAATTATTATTGACAACATCCTTGTTCTGTGCTTTTGAAGAGAAATCAATATAACTAGAACTGATCAGCACACTTGATCATAATGACCTATCACCATGAACGTTCAACTATCTCGTCGTATCAGAACTCTTTTCTCTCTTCATTTCATAAGGAATCAATCTCATAAAAGATTAAAGGCATTAATTACAATTTTGAATCTGTTGCAAGTCGTAACTTATCATCACAAAAAAAACCAATATAATACTGTGCACAACATATTATATACTATTATTTCCTCCGTTTGTCATGGCTGGAATAGTATACTTATTTCTTCTTCTAAGTTACTCGAAGATATATTATTCCTTTCTCCACCCGTCAACTTTGAGTACGCTAATAACTTAGAGCACATGTTCAATAAACTTTTCAAAAAAAAACAATATTTTAATCACTGTTACATTTGATACCCATTGGACTGTAGTTGACAACATGTGGCACAATTCTGCTTTTCTGCAAAGCACATTCCTTCCCATCATCGCACTTGTGCTATTGGCCTTCGTGGGTCCTAGCAAAACACATTCACCGGCCCGAGTTTCCATTGTCGCATGATCGCATGGTATTATTTTATTCCTTGCAATCATGCGACCGCTTTACTATTGGCACATGTGGACCCCAACTCGAGTGTCAAAGAATCTTCTGTGGCTTTGAGGAATAGTGGCAACCATTGGTTCTCCTTTAGCACGCCGCACGGTATAAATGCCTTCAGACCCACCGCTCCACGTGTCTTCATCTCGCATGATCGCATAGCATGTTTTAAACTTTTGCGATCATGCGACCACTCAAAATGAACTTGCCCAGCTTACGTTGTCTCTTAACTATTTATTAGTTGTGAAACCGCGCGGTCATCTTCCCTAACCGCCGAATGTACTTTATTCCTTCTCATGCCTTAGCGACTACGAGAAACTTATCGGGCCCACCATTGAAAGATCAACAGTCGTCGCTTCTTCGCATAGAACTCCAAGATCCCTTCAGAACATGCGCCCACCATCGGATGAAGAATCTTCCCCTGCCTAGCTAGTTGTGCTTCATGCCTTGTCACTGATTTATGTTGTTGCATGATCACATGGTATTATTTTAATTCATGCGATCATGCGACCACTCTATAATTGGTGCTCGTGGGTCCACTGAGATAAGTGGCACCTTGTTGCTATTTTTTGAGCATCTTTCTATTGTGCAATTCCGACCATCGTTGGATTGAAACCTTGGAATGTTTTGAACCATCGATGTGATGTCATAACTCAAGTCCCACTAAGAAACAGGGCCCACTAATCTGCCTTTCCTATGTTGTCGCATGATCACATGGCATTTTTTTAATTCATGCGATCATGCGACCGCTCTATCATTGGTGCACGTGGAAGGATCCCGCTTTGCCGTGAAGACTCTTCAACACCATAGAGGGATAGCGGGAACCATAGATATATAATTGACATTTTACGATGACTGCAGACCCGTCAACTCCAAATTGAATACTATTTTCACCGTTGGGATTTTGAAAGACCAAAGAATCAATATATGCATCCAAACCATGCTAAACATAGATTTCAATTAACTATGGAAAATGCATTGAATAAGCATGAACTCAGCTCTGTTACGCTTTTGAATGCTTAGCTGGCACCTTCCAATATTTTAAAACATATCTCATTCGATTATGTCGATTATCTATATGCACATCATTTTCATGAAGTTCAGCTCTGTGCACATGAAGAACACACCCGAATCTTAGAAGGAACTTTACACCATTGCATATACACTGTGTTCGATTACTTCTAATCACCATTCCATCTTAAAAAGATCCTCAATGTGAGCATGTTATCCTTGCCAGGTTGGGGTCTATAACCTACCCATTGGTAAAGGGACTTCCAAATAACCCACCCGGCTTGAAAATAAGAAGGCAATGGCAGGGAAACCTAGCAAGGACAACCTACCCTGAAGGAAACTTAGACTTAGACTCAGACATGACTAAATCTGACTTGACATTACCAAAAAAAAAATGATGGGTGACTGAAAGTCAAGCAACAAGCCCCAATGCTTGTATAAAAATCTCAATGATGATTAAAATCAATGATGGGGAGTTATCATGATGGAAATGGTTGGAGTACCTTGTATTTAGTAGATGTTGGCAAGCGATCCTTCTTACTTGCAACTATTTTAGATTAAAATACATACCAGCAACAATAGCTAAGAAGGATTGCTTGCCAAATTTTATTTTATATGTGAAATTTTGGGAGTTGCATCTGAAACTTATGCTAAATAATGTAAGTTGTAATTCTCAATTTTCATTACGTTGTTGCTTTTTACTATGTCAATTTTCATATATATATATATATATATATATATATATATATATATATATATATATATATTGGCTTCATTAATTGATTAAATATTTATTGTTTAATTGATATTGACTTGATAAATTAATTAAATATTTATTATTTAATTAATATTTATTCCTCTATTTGTTAAATAAATTATTCAATTTATTTAGTAAATTCACTATAGTTTATTCCTCTATCCTAAGCCTTCTAATTAGTCTTATTAAAGTGATTTAATTAAATATACAATCACCTAAATATGACTAAGTTCCCTAGTCCACCTCACCTACCTAGTCACCTGAAACATCACTTTGGCTAAAATAAATAATTATTATTAATTATTTATTAGTAATTATCCTCACCCAAACATGTCCTATTCTTAAGGGCTATGTGGCCTCATAGGACTTGGTCTCATAACCACATGTCCTCTCTTAAACTAAGTCAAGAGACAATCCCTATTCCTAAGGGGCTTCTCAAGCCACCTCTAAGGGTCAAAGGTGACTCATAGGAGACTTGTGCAAAGAGTCCTCATGAGGAAAAGGTCTCTCCCTCTTTCTCTCTTTGGTCTTTGTGAGACACTTGACATGTGTCTTTCCCTCTCACCTTGTTCTCCTCCATGTCAATGTGAGAGGAACATCATCCCTATTCTCCCTCTCACATTCCAACTACATCCCCCTTTTTCTCAACTCCTTCAACCAAGTCAATCCTAGCCCTAGGATCTTCCACCTTTCATTCTCAACCATAGGATTGTGCCACCTAGGCCTAGATCCTCCAAAAATCTATAAAAGGAGCCTCATTTCCCTTTTGTGAGATAATCAAGCATTCCATCTTGCATTCCATCCATTAGTTGCATAATCAAGCTTTAAGCTTCCTTGCATTCATCATCAAATCTCCACACTTTGGTAGCATCTTGGGAAAATGCTTCATTTGGAAATCAGAGAGCTCAACATCTTCAAGAAATCAAGGCTAGGAGAGAAATGGAGACAAGTTGCATGGTAGGTGAAGGTAAAAGAATACCAGCTCCTGAACCCTGTTGAGTATATGATCCATCAAAATATAGTTACTAGGTTTGTGTAGATAAATCTAAGATGTGTGCATCAGGAAACTCTATGTGTATAGGTTGGTCATCCGTTAATGGAGCATCTACTAGCTGATCTGCTATCACTTGACCTTTGATAGCCTTCCTATCTACATATTCAATATCAAATTCACTAAGTAGCATGACCCACTTAGCCAATCTGCCTATCAATGCTATTTTGCTTAATAGATACTTTAAAGGATCAATCTTTGTGATAAGCTGGATTGAATGTGACAACATGTAATTTTGCCACTTCTATGATGCAAAAACAATGGCCAGACATGCTCTTTCTATAGGAGAATAGTTTAGCTCATATCCCACTAGGGTGCGACTAATATAATAGATGGCTTTTTCTTTTCCTTCATGATCTTGCTGAGCCAGAAGAGCACCTAGTGAAACTGTCATAGCTAAAATGTAGAGCAAGAGTGGCTTGCCCGGAATTGGTGACATCAGAGTTGGAGGATTCACCAGATATTGTTTGATTTTATTGAAAGTTTCTTCACACTGATCATCCCATTGGAATAAGATATTTTTATGCAACAAATGTTGAAAGGGATGACTTCGATCTACTAGTTGAGAAACAAATCTTCGGATGGATTGGAGATGTCCCTGCAAGGATCTTAACTGACTGATGTTAGTGAGTGAATCCATCTCCATTATTTCTTTAACCTTTTCTAGATCTTCTTTGATTCCTTTGGTTGAGATAGTGTACCCTAACAATTTACCGGATGTAACTCCGAATGCACATTTCTTTGGATTGAGTTGAATATGATACTTTTCCATCTGAGTGAATATTCTATCCAACACTCTCAAATGACTAGCTCTGTCTTTGGATTTTTCTAAAATTTCATCAACATAATATTCCATAATGGTATGCATCATATCATGAAAGATTGTGGTCATTGCTCTTTGGTAAGTTGCTCCAGCATTTTTGAGGCCAAAAGGCATCACATTCCAGTAGTATGTACCCTATGGACAAGTAAAAGCAGTCTTTTCTTGGTCTTCTGACGCAATCTTGATTTGGTTATAGCCAGAAAATCCATCCATTAATGATAACATCTCATGCCTAGCTGTCAGATCAACAATAATGTCAATATTTGGCAAAGGAAAGTCATCTTTTGGACAAGCTTTATTAAGATCTTGAAAACCAATGCAAATCTAGATAGACTTGTCTAGTTTTGAGATGGGAAAAATATTTGAAATCCACTCAGCATAATCAATAGCTTGAATGAATCCAACATCTAGGAGCTTCTTCAATTCTGCTTTAACCATTAGTGTAATGTGCAGGTGCATCTTGCAGAGCTTCTGCTTAACTAGTTTTACACCTGGTCTGATAGATAAATGATGCATAATGAGATTTGGATCTAGGCTAGGCATATCAGCATAGGACCAAGCAAAGTTGATTTGTCTTTCTTTGAAATTTTTTGCAAAAGCTTCTTTCTCTGATTCTGTCAAAGATGCTGCTACTTTGAGGGTGCAAGGAGACTCTTCTATTCCAATGTTAAGAGGTATTGTTGGTTCTATAAGAATAGTAGATTGCTCTTGATATAGATAGTTGGGAAGAGTGTCAATCCTTCCATCATCAAGCACCTCATAGAGGTTTTCACCGTTAGATGCGTAGTTTCTTTTTACTATTTTTGGATATAATACTACCACTGAGTGGTTTTCACCATTAGATTTATTGATTATTTTTATATTTTTATGACTAAAAGGATTGGCACTCTCACCAAAGTAGGCCATGTCATTGATTTCTATCATAAATTCTGACTTGTGATCCCCTGGTGGTAAATGATCTCTAATTCCAAGATAGTCAATAATTGCGTCATCATTATGGAATACATCAAGTTCTAGATGATCGGGAGAATCCCAATCAATAAGCTTAGGATGTACAAGGGGAAATGGATCATTCGGGTCAGTGTCAAAGATAGAGATGGTATTGATGGAAAAGTTGTCAAGATTTATGATGGTATCAGTGAGGTCTATTTCCATACTCTCATCTAATTCATCTATTTCAAGATAAAGGTCATTTTCCTCACAATCGACAAAAGTAGTATCACGTGGGACCAATCCTAGCAAGTCAGTCTTTGAACTCTCTCCCTCATGGCAATCGTTACTATGGTGATGGACAACATCAACTCCTATCTCTTCAATACAATCAGATAATGAATCCCATTCATAATCATTTGAGTCAGAATCATCATTATCTTGAAGTCTATCAATGATTCTTTGTGCTATCCTTTGTTTCTCTAGATCTACATACATACCATTCTTTTTGAATTGTAAAGTAGGAGCTTTAGATATCTCATGAAAAGGTGGGACCTTTTCTTTTCCTTTTGGTTCTTTTGGTCCTTCTCCTTTGTATCCTAATCTTGTAGTGTCTCTTTGATAGTCTAGATTTTGTAAAATTGGTTTGATAACCCCTTCTCTTTGTAACCCTATAGGTCTAGCACCTTGGTATCCCATCTTTTGTAGCAAAGTATACCCATTACCATAGACATCAGGTGATATATATTCATGTTTGATATCCTCTTCATTCTTTTGTGACTTAAGCAAATGATTAGCATTATGATTAGCTGCCTCTTTGGATATTGTGCCCCCACTTATAAATGTGTCATAAACAAGTGTTGAAGGGGGTTCTGATTGTTGTTTAGTGATCAAAGATCTACCATATGATTTAGGAGATAAAGGTAACTCTTTGATGCAAAGAGCTTGACCTAAAGTGTATTCTCCCATACTTCTTTCTTTTATGTCTATCTTGATCCCATTTGATTTAGATGTTGATGCTATATTACTAGGATCACTGGGTGTAGTTGTAGAAGATCCAGTATGGTTATAAGGTATCAAAGAGTCAGCTATCTTCACAAAGCTGCAATACTAGAATGGATTAGTGTCTCCTTTGATAGTGACCTCTTGACCATTATGAGGGAATTTCAAGCATTGATGATAAGTTGATGGTATAGCTTGCATGGAATGAATCCATGGTCTTCCCAAGAGAATGTTATAAGCAAGATCCATGTCTAGAACTTGGCAAGGTACATCTTTGATTATAGGACCCACTCTGATTGGTAAAAAAATAGACCCCTTGGATGACCGCTCTTCCTCATCATAAACTTTTATCATGATTTTCTTCTTGGGATCAACAACATTTTCAAAAAATCCCAATGTAAGGACTAGTTTCAATGTATAGATATTTAAGCCAGCTCCTCCATCTATTAGTACTCATTTGATTTTGTGACTCTAGACAAGGACTTCGATATGTAGGGGAGCATTATGAGGTTGGGTAATAGCTAAGTCATTATTTTCAATGAAGGATAGGTAATGCGGGGTTATTAAATGGCCCACCATAGTTTGAAATTGATCATGATCTAGATTTGTGGGGACTTGGGTCTCTAAGAGAGCTTTTTCAAGGATATCTTTGGGAGATGGGGATAGACGCAAAAGCTCTAAGATGGATATCTGGGTAGGTGTTTTCTTGAGTTGTTCCAAAAGGTTGTATTGGTTGGAAATATTTGTTGTAGACTTTGGGACATAAATAGACTTGTTTTAAGGTGTATTTGGTTTAGACTGGACTCCTTGGAGAGTAACCTTGGATTGAGCACAAGTAGTAACATGGACTGGTTGACTCTCTAATTTTCCTTTGATGGTAATGACATTAGCATAATACTTAGAAGGATGACATTCAGAAATGTTACCAACATATCAATAGGGAGTGGAATTATAATTGGCTTGATTGTCACTCTTAGTATTGGAAGAACCTCCTTTTTCATGCTCAGGAAGTGGATCTTTGAAATCCATATGTGATTCATTTGAGGTATGTCCATCAACACCAATTTCACCACTTTCAATTAAGTCTTGAACTACATTTTTCAGTCTTAGGCAGTCATTGGTTTTATGTCCTTTTCCTCTGTGAAACTCGCAATAATCATTTGCATTCCACCAAGAAGGTTTTACTCTAGGTTCAAAGTCTTTCATTTTAGGAAGTGTAATGAGTTTCTTTGTGATTAACTTCTGTAATGCTAATTTGAGGGATTCTCCTAAAGGAGTAAAATTTCTTCGAGGTGACATAAAAGGAAATCTTGGTTTAGTTGAATCTTTGTTGGTGTTTTGATTTGAGGATTGATTGCTATAGGCTCCTTGAGTAGCATTGGCCTGAATTGTGAGATTAAGAAGGGGTTGTGTTGGTTTGACATTACGATTATCAACAATCCCATCATTGACAATGTTTTTGTTTTTATTCCAGAATTTTGATTTGTCATTGTTGTAGTTGTTAGAATTGGAATTTGAGGATCCAACATTGTCTTTGGAATAAAGTTTGATCTCACCTTTTCGGACCATGGATTCCTCAATCTTGATACCATTTTCTATGAGCTTATTGAAATTTGGTGGAAGTTGCAATTGTAACCTATAAGTCATTTTTGGTGTAAGGTTATGCACAAAAATATCCATCTTTTCTTGTTCAGGAATCATTCATGGATATTTGGCAAACAATTGATGCCATCTTTGCAAAAAAGTAAGGAAGGGTTCTCCATTCTTTTGATGTGCATTGCAAAGATCAAGCATAGTGACTTCATGTTTGATGTTATATGAATAATGGGTCACAAATTTGTCAAGAAGCTCATTGAAAGATTTGACGCCTGGGGGTAGTTTGGAGAACCATTCCATGGCTTGTCCTCCTAAATTTCATGGAAATAGTCGCATAAGATAAGTGTCATTGTGAGCGACTTCAATACAAGCAGCACAAAACTCACGAATGTGGTCTTGTGGATCCGAATTCTCTTTGTATTTGTCAAATTTTGGTACCTCAAAATGAGGAGGGAATGGAATCATTGCTAAATTCTTATCAAAAGGATAAGGACATATATCATCCAAGGAATACTTCTTTGTTGATGATCTAGTTTGGATGTCACAGATTTGTTGTTGAAGCATCTAGATTTTTTGTAGAATGGGATCCAAAGATAACATGTTTCCTTGAGTGTTTTGGGAAACATTGTTGTGGGAAGCATTGTTTTGTGAAGCATGATTTTGGGAAGCATGGCTTTGTTGATCATTTTGAGAAGCATCAGATGGTTGTTTGGTTTCTTTTGCTCCATGAGTATCTTGAGAACTACTAGGAATTTCTTGATTGGTTACAATAGTCGGTTCTCTAAGATGAGAGATATCAAAATCACTTGGTAGTTTGGCTCCTTGTTGAGCAAGCATGAGGAAATACATCTCCCTATCTAGGTCTAGGAGTCTTTCCATGACATGATAAAATCTAGGATCTTGTGTAGCATCCCTAAGTTCTTGATCTGTGGGTTCCTCTTTAGATTTAAAAAGTGAAGTCTTCTTAGGAGCTTCGGGCCAAGGATTCTCATCATTACTTTTGTTTCCATCCATTTTCTCTAGGGATTTTGAATCAATGGGTTGTTTTAATTTCTGAGATCGAGTTTGAACCATAAAATGGGAAAATTGATTTGTGGAATGAAAGATGTTTGATGAAAAGATATGGAAATGGTGTATAGAAAAGATATTGAAAAGGTGTTGAAAAATGATGAAACAACTTGATAAAATCTAAGTCAATAGGAAGTATAGAGTTCACTATGATATGACAAAGAAAATCAAGAGATAATAACCTAGGTAAGTTTGATTGAGGATGATAGATCTTGATAGGATAAACTCACAAAGATCAAAATCTGATAGATAGGGTAATGTTTCAACACTGGATTTGGAATTTCAAAGGATTAGAAGAAATGAGTTGATGATTTTTGATGAAGAAAGGTTGATGAAAATTGATGAAAAGTGATGAAAATGGTCAAACTAAAGATCAGAGGTCTATGTATCTCGAATGTTTTTCCAAAATCTTACTAAGGACGAAAATGGGTATCTAAAAAAGTGATTTTGAAAATTTCAAAGTTTGTGGAAATGCTCACTGTTGTAAATGCGCAACAACAATGTGCAGGACAGATTGATAAATGCACAAAAAAATGAGACAGATGTGCAGCAAGTTGTGACTGATGAGTAGAAAAATTATCAAATGCATAGAATAGTTTAATGTATGCGCAACAAATTGGTACGGATGCCTAGGTTTTTGTTTCTGATTGTTTTGGACTGCAAGATTTGGAAATTTTGTTTGATTTTATGATGTTTTCTGGTTTTTTGGCAAATGAAAAATGCATAAACACACACACACAAGACATAAATGATTTTAATCTAACTATGCTAATATGAATGTACAAACACACTTACAATCCTATGGTTGGCAAGGATGATATTTGTTGAATCCCCACTAGGATAATAAAATCCAGCCACGCAAATTCACAATGGATAGCCTAGGAACTTGGAGGCACGGGCTCCTTACAGTGCACTCACTTCTCAGGCACACCAAGTTCTGAATTCAATGGGTAATTACTTCCCAAAGAACTGCTATCTCTACTATGAACTGTGAGTAATGTGGGGTGTCTTCACGAGATTGGGTGACTCCTTGAGCCAGCAGATAGAAGTTTTTTGGCCACTATACAAAATATTTTAGTAAGGACATCCATTTAGGTGGTTGTGATCAAGTCATTTTCCCAATTAAGGGGGCTCTCCCAATCCTTTCAAAGCAAGTCTTTCACCTCTACTAAGTAGGACTTTAATGCACCACCAAGGTACTGGAGGAGATTTTGGTTGCCACAATGAATTCACACCTATCTAATGTGAGACTAATCACACTAGCATTTTTTATATACCGGTTTGGAAGGGCTTGGCTTTATCCTATTACCGGTTGGGTCGTTCCTTGGGGTGAGTACCTCTTTTCCCACCGAAGACCGCCCTCTAAAAATTATAACAATTTCTCTTACACCCAAGATCCACGAATGGCGAGGGGAGAGGATACGTTGTTATCATTTTGGTATTATAGATAGCTTAAAAAGAAAAACATAATAGACAGTTGATTCTATGCTAAAGAAGACACACAAAGCAAAAACATGTCTTTTTTCAAGCCCAAATGAGATTGTAGTTTATTTTGCAAACCCCTTGGCAATCTACAATCAAACTGTTAGAAAATTCTTAGCAATGGGGTCTTCAAAATTACATCCTGCAAAAATAGCCTAAACTACTACTAGAACAAATAGACACTTGTTAAAAAGTTAGCTAAAATGAAATCTAATAGAAAACTAAATTTTTTCTACAGAAATAAACAAATGCGCAGAACAGTGAAATAAATGTGCAACAAATGTAAATGTATGCGTAGAAAGTATGTATGCATTACAAAATAAGATGGATGCGCCAAGATAGGGAATGAATGCGCAAAAAGTACAGATGCGCAGCAGAAAAGTATGTATGCACAAAATAGTTGAATGAATGTGCAAAAATTTGATAGAAAATGAAAAGCCAGATGAAAGTTTGTGACTGTGGTAACAGAAAATGTATGTGTAGCAAAAATTAATAGATGCGTAGGAATCATGGATGGATCCGCAGAAATAACCTATAGAAAAAAACCTGCACACGAAAAACTAAAAACTGAAAGTGAAAAATGTGGGTTGCCCCATGGTGGGCGCTAAAAATGTATGCAAAATTAGGTGAATACTATTCTAAATGATAAATTAACTATTCTAAGATTAATAAATCTATCTAATTATCAAACTACAATGAATAATACAATCAAAATGAAGCTAAAATAACATTTTACCTTCACCTACCATGCAGCTTGTCTCCATTTCTCTCCTATCCTTGATTTCTTGAAGATGTTGAGCTCTCTGATTTCCAAATGAAGCCTTTTCCCAAGATGCTACCAAAGTGTGGAGATTTGATGATGAATGCAAGGAAGCTTAAAGCTTGATTATGCAACTAATGGATGGAATACAAGATGGGTTCGATGATAATATGGATACTTGAATGCTTTTAGAATGCTTGGATGTTTGGATGCTTGATTGCTTGATTGCTTGAATGCCTATTACAAAAATACCTGTTAGCTCACAAAGGGGAAATGAGGCTCCTTTTATAAATTTTTGGAGGATCTAGGCCTAGTTGGCACAATCCTACGGTTGAGAATGAAAGGTGGAAGATCCTAGGGCTAGGATTGCTTGGTTGAAGGAGTTGAGAAAAAGGGAGATGTAGTTGGAATGTGAGAGGGAGAATAGGGATGATGTTCCTCTCACATTGACATGGAGGAGAACAAGGTGGAAGGGAAAGACACATGTCAAGTGTCTCACAAAGACCAAACAGACAACGTAATGAAAATTGAGAATTACACCTTACATTATTTAGCGGAAGTTTTGGATGCAACTTCCAAAATTTCACATACAAAATAAAATTTGGCAAGCGATCCTTCTTAGTCATTGTTGTTGGTATGTATTTTAATCTAAAACAACTGCAGCTAAGAAGGATTGCTTGCCAACATCTACTAAATACAAGGTACTCCAACCATTTCCATCATGATAACTCCCCATCATTGATTCTGATCATCATTGAGATTTTTATACGAGCATTGGGGCTTACACTTTCAGAAAAGGTAGGTGAAACATTAACAACTCTATTTTCTCGAAGTTTGAATTTATGAATTAAATCCACTATGCTCTTGTGTGATCCAGTTTGCTCTTGTATGATCCCAAACCTACAAGGAGCAAAAGATATGATGTCAAATGTGTTATCAAGAACTAACCAAATGATCACTAGCATATTTTGTGCATGGATGAGAAACAGTATCCAAAGTTTCTAGATTCTGAGAAGAGTATGAGTGGAGGCCAAAGAAGGGATATTTGTGAAGGTTTTATAGAGCTTCTCGTTAAATTATTGATCTTCTCTTTGTTTCAAGAATAGTTTAACATTCTCTATTTAACAGGGCCAACCACGTGAAGGTGGAATCTCATCTAGCCCCTCCTAGGAGCCTCTTATGACCCTTTACAACATTTTAAAACCTCTAAGATGTATTCTCAAGGATCGTAAAGGGTCATAAGGGGTCCTTGGACACAACAGTTGACAAACATAAATATAGGCATCATGGTCACAATTTTTTTGGAAACACAACATAATTGAGTGGTATAACCAGACAATGCAACACAACCACTACACCTCTAGTTCCAAGTTGACACTGTAGGATCCAAAAACAATATATAAGGAATAAATTTAGAGAGAGGAGGAAGAGGGCCATAATGACCAAAATAATATAGGGACCCTCTATTATGTTGGTCATTACGACCCTCCTCCACTCTCTAAATTTATTCCTTATCTATGGTTTTTGGATCCCGCAATGTCAACTTGGAACTGGAGGAGTAGTGGTTGTGTTGCATCATCTGGGTATACCATTCAATTATGTTGCGTCTCAAAAAAATTGTGACCATGATGCCTACATTTATGTTTCTTAGTTGTCGTGTTTATGTGCATGTTCTTTATGTGTTTTTCTTTTCTCCCTCGCATCCAAAATAAGATTTTCCCACTTTGAATCGAGAATGCACGTACAACAGGTATGTATGTTTTATGAAACACTTATCCACAACAGAATGGGAAGATATCTTTCTAGCCTGGGCCTGGATCCTTTGACAATTAGCTTCATAATAAATGAAGTAGATGAGAGCTGAGCAATTAGCTTCCCAAGGAAAATTTCATAAATGAACTATGCATACCTCAATTCCTGTGCCCTCTGTGCATACCTAAATGATATATTTGAAAAAAGGGTAAAACTTAAAGAAATTAATTTTGCATCATAGTCTATAGTTGTTGCAGCAACAGATCATTAGGCCCCACCTTCAGCACAATATGATCACTAGACAGGTCTGTATATTTTATGAAGTTTGGTCATTGTATGAATTTGAAGTAGATGAATTACCACTAAAGGTACTAAGGAAAAAAGAATGAGAACTACAATGACCAAACTTCATAAAACATACAGACTTGTCTAGTGATCATATTGTCCTGAAGGTGGCACCTGATGCTCTGCTATTGCAACAACTATAGACTGTGATGCAAAATTAACTTCTTTAAGCCTTACCCTTGTTGTTTCAAATATATCATTTAGGTACCCACAGAGGGAACATTAATTGGAGTACACATAGTTCATTTATGAGATTTTTCTTGGGAAGCTAATTTCTCAACTCTCATCTACTTCATTTATTATGAAGATAATTGCCAAAGGATATAGACCCAAGCTAGAAAGATGTCTTCCCATTTTGTTTAAGCCATATTCCTTGTTCTTGTCAAACTTCCTTGGTCATTGCAACTCACTTGGGCATTGCAACATGAATCCTATTAAGATAACTACTAATCCTACAACGGTAAAGAGAATCCCCATATTTTATCAGCCTAACATAGCCTTTGGCCACTTTGGCAATGAGATTGCGAGCAGTATTGATCTGCCCAAGGGACAACTTGTTCCTGAAATTATACTGCACCATTTTTTCCCTCTTTCTCTTTGCGTACATTGATTCTTCCCAAAATTTGATCGCTCAGTCAGAAAACAGAAAAAAAGGGTGCTTAAACCCACCAAGACTCTTCACAATACTTCTAATGTTTGTAAGATATACTTGAAAAAAATTGCAAGTTTGTTGTAATATCTGTGTAGTGATGTTGTAGTTACTATTTTCCCTTGTTAACACCAAATTACAACCTTGGAATGAAGGTTTCATATTCAACAACATTAGTAGTGCAATATAAATGTAATTTAAAAGTTGGAAGACAAATAATACAAGGCAAGGCCAATAACTGGTGTTGTCTAGTGCACCATTTCCTGTGTCTTTCACCTAGGATAGTCAATGTTCCTTGCCTCCTTTCACCTTCCCTATATAAAAACTTATAGGCCTAGGTAAAACAAGTCAAGGCTTCTCCCACAAGTCACATTAAATTCATAGAAAGTGGGAGAGCCTAGGAAATCATTGGTTCTTCAAGACAAAGATTATTTGCATGCTAAGCACTGTATAGTTACAGTCAATAAAAGGACTCAAATTCTTTGATTTTAAGACTTCAAAATAATATAATCAGTACATGGAATGATCAAAACTTATAATACCTATTAATGAATGCTTTTCCTATCAATGTTGCATTGAATAGAGATTTTAATAATATAAACACTAGATTGTGTCTTCACAAGCAGAGAAGTGTCTGTTTGTAAAGAATTAAAAGTTTATTGCTTGATAGTTCATTACATTGTCTTCTTTGACCATACAAACCTCCCCCAAACTTCTATGACTCCTCTCCCATAAAAATCACGTATAAAACTGACCAAAATCCCCTTACAAATTGATTTTCAACTTCTTCTTAACCTGCACAGTCAGTTATATGACTGTTACAGTTAGTTATTTGTTTGCATTGTTATCTAGTTGACAACTAGTTGTCAACTTTGACCACTTTAATCTTTCTTGCATCATCTTTAACCTTTCAAAAGGTTTTAGGTTCCTATCCTAATCCCCTAAAATACCTAGACCTCTACTAAACCCTCATTTAGCCCTTTAGGCCATAATTGCATAAAAATGCAATTTTACATCTTTTTGGCATCTTTGAACTTTGAAGTACAATTACATGATAATAATGGCATCAATGGCCATATAAAAAACTTAGATATACCTATAGGTCCTTGACCCTTACATAAATCGTTGGATCACTCAAGTGACCCCATAAATCTATACTGTGTCATAAATCTCCCATTTTGACATAGGATAAGAGCATAGTGATAGAAGATAGATCCATTTTGTGCATAACCTAAAGTCATCGTATTCCATGAGAGTGCATCTTTTGAGAATTTTTTTTTGAATGTTTCAAGGGACCAGTAGTTCTACAATTAAATCATCATAACTTTCCCATTACTTAACCATCACACATGGCACAGACTATCTTCAAACTGACAATACGTTGCATGCGTAGTACAAAACTATTATTAATTTGCTATATCATTTTCTAGATTCGATTGTGTATAATTAAATGTAGGTAATTACTCGTAGATTAATTATATTATTACTAATAGATTAAGAATATTATTACTATTTGTAATGTTCCATTTAAATGCTAGTATATAAATAAGACAATCAGAAGACAATGAAGATTTATTTGACCAATAGTCCATAGAATTAGACCTTTATTTGGCTAGGTCAAATCTTCCTTCGTGCTAGCAGTCTATAGAATTAGACTTTATTGTAAATGCATTTAACACAAAAAAATATTACAAAACTGAACCAATGCCATGTTTACAACAAAGAAATAGAATGATAATAACATGCTGAAAATTCTATTCTGTTTAATACACGCCAAAGGACCAGTCCCAACAATTCTTAAACATACTTTATCTGATATGATAAATTCTTAATACAGGTCTAATTCTATAGACTACTAGCATGGAGGAATATTTGACCTAGCCAAATCTTCCTTGTACCACACAGTAAACTGTGTGATAACTATGTCTACTCCAACCTTAATTGTTTAAGAATTCATCATATCAAATAAAGTATCTTTAAGAATTGTTGGGAGTTCTATTAGACCTTTGTTGTAAACATGCCATTGGTTCAGTTTTGTAATTTTGTTCTTTTTGTTGAATGCATTTAAATGAAACATTAAGCATAGTAATAATATGCTTAATCTATTAGTTAAGATTTAAAATGAAGATTTTATTTCTCATCGATCCGCACTTCTGTGATATTCAACCACTAGTTCGAACTTACTTGCATATAGGCATGCGGTGTCAACCTAGTGCAGCTTCCCACCTTATATCACCTCCTTTAGCACTCCTTTGCTCACAAACTATGCCAAAATGAAATAAAATAAAATGGGCCGGTAGGCAGGATATATATATATAATTTAACATTTTTTTTTACTTCTATTCTCGTGTTGGTCGGAATTACTTTATCTGATATGATGAATTCTTAATAAAGGTCTAATTTTGTAGACTGCTAGCATGAAGGAAGATTTGACCTAGCCAAATCTTCCTTGTACCACACAAAAACTATGTGATAACCATGTCTACTCCAACCTTAATTGTTTAAGAATTCATCATATCAGATAAAGTATGTTTAAGAATTGTTGGGAGTTCTATTAGACCTTTGTTGTAAACATGGCATTGGTTCAGTTTTGTAAATTTGTTTTTTGTGTTAAATGCATTTAAATGGAACATTAAGCATAGTAATAATATGCTTAATCTATTAGTAATTGGCAAATTAAATGTAGATAAGACCTTTATCAGTTTAGCATGTTTAATGCATAGTAATTACAAATTGATTCTTATCTGCATTGTTATAAATTTACTGTTAGACTAATTCTAGAGGAAATTGGACTTTTGCTTGCATGCGCAAACTTGGCCCTAACTCTACATAGTAATAATATGCTTAATCTACCAATTACTAATAGATTAAGCATATTATTACTATGCTTAATGTTCCATTTAAATGCTAGTATATAAAAGGGATGATCAACAAAGACCTTAAATGATTGATCCTAGCTAATTCTTATTGGAAATTGAAGCTACTCTAAAATTTTATTCCTTTTGGGCATTTTCGACTGCTCTCATTTACTTTCTCTTGAAGGAAACATAAATAAGGAAATTAAAAATATTTATTTAAACTCAAAGCATATTTAGAGGACTCGGATTTTTTTGGTAGGATTGTTATTCTAATTTCTACAAGCATTCTTGTACCTTTGATGTCACCGAAGAGATTGTGCCATCTAAAAGCATTAGAGACAATGATAGCTTTCAATATGAGAGGCATCTTATAGAGCTTCATCTCAGATTCTAATGACTTGGATGGAGAGAGGGCATCGATCCTAGACATGTCGATGTGAATTTTACTAAGGTGAAGAATTATATATGCCACCTTAAAATCCAAAGAATTGTATCACACAAAACAAAATGAGTGTTGTGAGGTTTATGCACACACTAGTGTATATCTAAATTTAGGTCGAGGACACACGATTATAAAAGGAAAATGCCTATGTCAGTTTATGCACTTTGACCTTATTCCTTACTTTAATATCTCTCGTTAATTGACCAATTTCTAGACACCCTATGAGTCAGTCATCTTACCAAATCGAGTGAGTTCCCTCACAGACATGTGTTGTATCGAATATGAATGTATATTGATTTTATGTTTCTTGCTAAGTCTCTGAGTGAAGTTTTACCAATAGTTTTTGCTCTATTTTTTTGGTAGCTATCAGGTGAATTTGTATCCCTACATTCTACATTTATTTTCTTTGAGAATCTTGGGCATGGTTATTTGAAGATATTTTTCCCTTCTGTCTTGATAATTTTAAATGAGATTATGTCAATTTGTTTTGTTATGTTCTTTTTCTTATTAAATCTTGGGTGAGGATAAATTAATTTATTATGTTTTTTTTTTTATAAATCTTGGATAAGGATTAAATCAATGTATTTTTCTTTTTTTTTCATGACAAGTTGTTGACAAGTTTAAATGAATGTATCTTGCTATTTTAAAATTGATAAATCATGTTTGAGGTTATATCAATGTATTTTGGAGTTTTTAAGGCAATTCTTGGGTAAGGTTGTATCAATGGATATCTATAATACCATGGTTAATGTATATACTATCGAGAAACATAGAAAGGACACACTAATTATTATTATCCCAATGAGATTTTGAATCCATCTGATAAAATATTGTGCACATAGTAAGCATGGTAAATGTTTTCTTAAATGTCGAAGAGTGGAATAGTGATGGACAGCCAAACAATGTTGATTGAGTGCTCGTCGAAAAGCATGATGGATGTGGTGATTGGTAAGTATGCTGGCATCTTTCCAATTTGTTTCTCTTTGCATATGCTAGGGATAACTCTTGATGCATGCCAAATATTTTAAATAATTCCAAGTTATGAATGTCAGCGGTAGGAATCTTTAAGACAACCCATTGACAAACATAATGCATGTTTAACAAAAATCTTAAAATGTCTATCATGTCAAATTAGTAATAGTAGACATGCCTACAAAATGTGAGAATATAAACAATTTTCTCTAGCTTCTTTAACAAGAGGTTACAAAGGAATGCCTCCTCAAAATTGCAGCTATTGTAAAATTTGTTGAAAGTTATTTTAAGGTAGAAAACTAAATGCTTCTAGGAAATGTAATCTTAGAAAATGCAGTGACTGCAAAATATATAGAAAATGGATCTATAGGAAAATCGATATATGTAATACCCCAAAAATGGGCTATAAGTTCATTAATCTCCTACATCTTCAATTCGAACGAAATCGACATCAAAGTCCTAATCTAAGGCACATCTAAACATCATCGAATCCTAATTGATTATCTTAAAATTCTGCATCGGGGAATATTCGTAGTAATATTCCTAATCATCATAATTATCTTTAATTTTATAATTATTTGGCAATAAATCACATTTATCCTAAAGCTTGATTAATTGAATATTTTTATATTTAATTAATTAGATTTAATATCTTTCCACTTAATTGTGTAATTAAATTTAATTATATCTATTATTAATTGTATTATTTAATTTTGACAATAAATCCAAATATCCTATGAATAATTGATTAAATTTTTATTTGATTAATTAAAGCAAGTTGTCATTATTTAATAATATAGTTTTTAATAAAAATTTGATTAAATAATTGATTAACCCATCAATCAATTGTTTTATTTTTAAAAGCAGTTAAGTTGGAAATAAATCACTTTATTATTAAATTAATTCATAAATAAAATATGCACAATCATGAAAGAAAACAACTATCAATTATCAATTAAAGCTAAACTCTATTTTGAGTTAAAACTTAGCTTTTGCATATTTTTGTGACTTAATTATCCTTTATTTAAAAATAACTCAAAAATCAACCTGAGTTATTTGAGTGATTTATGACTTTTTTTCATGCACCTCCAAAGCTTTGGATTTCTATAAAAATAAGGCTCAGCTCTTCATAATTCATCTCTCAATCTCTCAATCATCTCACAAATTGCAAACTTACTCTACAGGAATCATAGCATATCACATTTGGAGAATTTGCACAATTGGAGCTTGAAAGAATCAACTTGTGAATTCAAAGCTTTGTGAGATCAATTTCAATTGCAAATTTTTCATATCATAGCATAGAATTTCATAGCTTTGCATATCATTGTTAGATAGATCAATTCATAGCATATCAATTTCATCTAGCATAGATTCATATCAGTTTTTATCATTCTTATTGCATAGAAAATATCAAAAATATAGATTAATTGCTTTCAATTTCGTATCCATCTTTTGCATTCAAATCCTTCATTTAGGTGTCGTCTAGGTCACTGATCTCGATTACAATTTGAGAACATTAATCTCGCACCTACTAGAAGGCAGTAAATCGCTTGGTTAGATAGATTTCAATTTTGCACGATTTTGATTATAGCTAACCTCTAATGTTTTACTGAAGTGTTGTGTCTACAGATCAGGTACAATTTTCACACACACATTTCTGGTGCCCACCGTGGGGCAACCCACCTTTGCATGCTGATTTTGATTCTTGGAGCTAAAACCCTAAAGTTTCAAAGATTTAATTTTATCTCCCAAACGGCTTAAATTTTTGGTCTAAAATTTTTTTTACAAGTTGGAGACATATCAGGGACGCTTCAAAAACAAATTCAGAATTTTCTAAATTATTGTGAATTTTTAATAATTGTTTTTCAATTTTTCATAAAAAATTAATATCTGACGCAAATCAACATATTTTTCTGAAATTTTTATATTTTCGAAAATCTCTTCAAATTCTATAGGGGGTCTATTATTTTTGTTTTAAATTTGGATGCAATTTAGTAGCTCAAATAGTCAATTTATAAAAACTAGTCTGTTTTGATAAAATGGGTCTCTAGGGCACAAATGAAGAGATTTTTCTAAAATTTTTGCATTTTTAGAAAGCTCTCTATTTTTTAGCAGGGGTCTCTATTATGAATTTCTATTTTTGTGGCCAAAATCATATCAAAAAAATTAGATCTTGTTGACTAGGTCAAATGTAGTGCAAAAAAATTAAAATTTTATGATGGGTATGCACTTATTTTTCATATGATTCAATGCATGATATGAGCTGTCATTTGGATTAATTTATGGTTATTATTGCTCCTAACAATTGATTTTTAGAGCTAACCCTATGGTTTTCATAAGTTGAATATATTTTGCATATCTTGTTTGCTTGTTTGCTTGTTGGAGAGTTCGTCACTTGCTTGCATGGAAAAGCTCAACAAAAATTGCTAAAAATTAGGTAGAATCTACTAAGTGCATTGTGAGGATCATGAGGTATTCTCCTTGTTCTGAAAACATTTCAATTTAGACTTAAAATAAATCTCTTATGTGTCAAGCTTGTGTGCATCTTTTCATGCTTTTGATCTATTTCTACACACTTGCATAATTTGATACTAGGTTGTGATCACTTAAGGATTCATTAAGTAGTCTTAAAATACTTGTGATTGATCTTGATTTCTATCTTGGGTTATTGGACTTGCTAATCCTCCGGCCCCTCATTTCCACCCCGTGGTTGCAATCTCAGCGCCATAAAGGAGAGGGGTCAACAGGACAGAAGCGTTAAGTGTTCCACATGGCAACCCTTTTGTGCTTTTAGGAACTCACTTGTTTTCTAAGTTGGGGACTCATTTTTAGCTTATGTGAGGTGTTAAGTGTTCCACTTTTTGGAGTCATCTCATATTTTCTTTAAGCATTAAGTGTTCCTCTTTCTACTTTTTGGATGCTTTTGGTAGATTTTCTTTCAGGAATATATCTGTGCTCACATAGTAATTAGGCCCTATGAACACTATTCGTGATTCTTGAGAGATTGGATTCCTAGCGAAATCTTTCTTGATGATAGAATCCTTTTAGGTAGGGAGGATACTTAGTTCATTTCACATTCAACTTGGTTAGTGCATCTTCTCTTATTGATCGACACATTCTCTCTCCGGAGAGGTTGATAGATCATGTGGGGTTGATATCACGAGCTTTGGCGAATCAAAATTGGTTAGTGCATCTTCTCTTATTGATTGATACATTCTCTCCCCGGAGAGGTTGATAGATCACATGGAGTTGATATCACAGACCTTGGTGGAACAAAACTTTATCTTAGCGTGTTGGATTAATCTGCTTGCTTTGTTTGGGTTAAAAGTGAAAAGGTATCAAAAACCTTGGATCTGGAGCCAAGTCCCCTTGTGGTATAAATCTGTGAGTCACCTTTAGAGAGGGTTAATCATAGCGAACAATCCCTTCACAGGGAAAACTACGTTGACGGAACCTCAAGTGGTAATAGCCATTTTCACCATGGTAGTGACAGTCGCTATATAAATGTCCTTGTGGAAGAAATCTCCATGGGTATGGTTCATTGTTGGGTTGTCAGATCTCCCTAGCAACTCTTGAAGATTAAGTTCTCGGACTGTGTCAAAACCTTGGTGCACCGGGATTGGAGTTCACCCCTTTGAATCATAAAAGTTGTAGAGTCAAACCATTACTAAAAACCCTAGAGAGGCCAATTTTTCATTCTCAAGTATATGTGTGTTATTGCAAAACTTTTCAGAACATACACAGTTAGTACTCTCAGGGATTAGCACAATTTGGTCACTTGATTGTTCATGTGCAAGGTTGCTTTTGCCCTTGTTCATTGTTTTCAGACGTGCTTGGAATCACTTGCTTGCTATTATGCATGCTTGTTTATCTACTTGGCTATTAAAAATGATCAAATCTGGTATAACCTTCAAAATCTGGATAGTACAATTTGCAAACAATCCAAAATTGAAGACCTTAAATTTTGCAAAAATTGATGTAAAATCTTTTTTTGGAGTCAAAATTCATCTCAGGAGGTCAAAACATCATACGAGTTTCCATCAAGTGTCATTTCATTGCAACCCATCTGTCATATGATAGCAAACCCAGTGTCATACGAGTTTTCATGCCAGTAAATCTTCAAAGTCAAAATCTTGCAACTGTCGTATGATATTGTCAACTGTCATTTCATAGCCTACCCACTGTCGTATGAGTTTTGTCAACTGTCTTTTCATTGCTACCCAAATATCGTATGAGTTTAGCAACTATCATTTCATAGACTACCCAGTGTCGTACGAGTCTGTAGAGTGTCGTTTGGAAAAATTTGAGAGAGTTGTCAGAAATTGTCAAAATTGCCAGATACTTAGCTTTTTCAGCCTAATTCTAGAATCTGTTGAACAAATCACTGTGTCAAGAACAGAGTAGTAGCTATTGAGAATCAGTACACATGTCTCAAAGAATCAGTAAACAAGAGGAAGAAGCTCTGATCACTGCTATAATGAAACAGATACATGCTATGCAAGTCCAGCTTGACAAACTTGAGAAAGAAGAGGAACCTAAAGAGTTCTCCATGGAATCTCTATACTCTTTTCCATTTGATAAAGACTTGTACATGTCACCATGCCCCCAGAAAAAATTTGAGCAATATGATACCTCTTCCACAGAGAGTGACACATCTAGCTTTGGAGACTATGATGACTATGATGATAGACAATGTAATGATACCTATGACACCTCTGTTCCTAAGAGTCCTCCTCGTCATTCGTTCCTACTTACTACAAATGGGCCATCACATTGGATAGATCGTGATAGTGATCCATATGATTCTGATTTTGAAAGAGATTTTGATGGCTTTTGTGGACAATACCTTGATGATGATCCATCTACTACTGCTGAGGACTATAAAATGCATCGTGCTAGCTTGAAATGTCAATACTATAAGGATCTCTCCTCTAAGAACTCTCTTGCTGAAAATAAAGATTATCTTCTCAAGCAAGATCATGTTAATGTTGAACCTTTGTCTAGTGATGGTTCCCTTCCATCCCCTACTTCCTCCAATACCCGTACATTTCCTAAAGCTTCCGAGTCTTTCAAATCTTTCATAGAACCTTCATCTGACACAAGCCGTGATACTTTTCATGCGGTTCCCTATAGTTATCCTCCAGGGCTACCTCTTAAAGAAACTCAAGCTAACCTTCACTTGGCTGCAAAGACTTTCAATAATGATAAACCTAAAGAGCCTAAGCCTTCATATGCTATAATCCCTACTTTAGCTAGTCCTCCACCATCTCTTCCAAAGTCATCCATACAATCCCAACATGCTTCCTTGTCCTTAGAAGTGGCTCCATGTCAAGAGGACTCTAAAAATGATGAAGAAAAGAACATAAAGAAAGATCAAGATCAAGAACCCTCCATGTCATCTACTCCTTTTCACGATGTCTCTTATCCGCCTCAGGGTTCTTTTGATCCTGCACACCCTTTTTCAAGCATTCCACCATGTCTTAAGTCTTCTCCTAAGCAAGATCAAGCTACTACTTACACTGTTGAGCTTATTGACAATCAAAATAACCTTACCCCACTTTCGCTTTCCAAAGATGATACTTCCATTAAAGTTGGTAAAGATGGTGTTGTTACTTCCAATGTTAAGCCTATTGAAAATCAAGAGAAAAATTATGCGCTTATGCTATCCAAAGATCCTTGTCAAGATCAAAGTCTTCCATCTTCTTGTTCTACCACTCCATGTTCACTTCCACTTTCTACTCTTCCTAAGTGTTTGCAAGCTTTGAACAATCCTATCAAAGAAGGTGCTCATATTCAAGATGTCCATGATTCTATTGAAAATTCTAATGCTCACTCTAAAGATTTTGATATCCTTGGTTGTCATATAGATGCTGATGAACTTATTGATTATCCTTTTGTGTCTTCCACTTCCATCCTTGGACCGCTTCCACCACTACAAAGATCTTCATGCCTTCCTTCCATCTTGGGTCCTTATGTCCCTTTACTTTCCCCTCCTAACTCTCTTGATTCACCATCCATCTTGGGTCCTTACATACCTCCATCTCCCATCTTTCCTCAAGATCAACATAGATGCATACCCTTGAATCCTTTTCATCCACCCACCCATCTAAACCAGTCATATCCTCCCTGTTCCACAAATCTCAAGTCTTTTGGAAGTAACTTGAATGTTCAATACAAGAAAAAGAAGTATTACAAGAATCCATCAAAAAGAGAAGATCACCATGTCTCCTCTAAACGACATGGAGACATAAAGTCAAAAGAGATATCTAAAAAAAAAACTACAAGACAAGTATGGGTTCCAAAATCTATCATTGAAGATATTATCTCTAAATCATCAAAAGGAAATAAAAAGCCTACGACTATATGGATTCCAAAGTTTCTCTTGAAAGAGTCTGGTGTTGAACAAAAAGTGAAATTGACATTCAAGCTTCCAAAGGCTTCCACTACATCTCCTTCCAAAAATATTCTTCCATTTCATGCGCCCAAACCTCAACCTCTACTATCCATTCACCATATTCCTTCATGTATTCTTTCATTCATGTTTCCTCCACCCTCTCGCCACCCTTCAAGGTGTGTGTTTACGTTGATCTTTCCTTCCTTTCCATCTACCCTTTCATAATCCTTCCATTCATTAACCTTCTACCTTCTATCATTTTTCCTCATTTGCCTATTCCTCCTATCTTCCAACCTCACTCACTTTACATAAAACCCTATCCTCCATTTTTCTCTTCCATGTTCCTTTCTCTATCAACATCTTTGAGCATATCATTTTGAATCCTTGGCATATCATGGTTTATCCTTTCAAGGAGCATTATCTAAAAAGCTTTCCTTCTTCCAAAAAAATAAATAAAAATAAAATAAAATTGAAAATGTGCCTTGGTGAAAACCTGGAAACAGGCGCCTTGGTAGCAAAAGTAAAGAGAAATAAATTCATCCTATGGTGAAAACCACTTCCTTGTGGCACCTTGGATAAGTACCATGATGAAAACCTGGTAATCAGGCATCATGCGTAGTTCTTCTATATATTTCATCCATTCCATCTTCTCTCTTTGATCTTGACAATGTTGATCTATACACGAACATTTGGCTATTTTGTGAGCTATCTTATGATGATCTTGCTTTCATTCCTTTCATGTTTAGCCTTCATATCCATCTTCCTCCATTCATTTTCGCCTATCACTATCCTTTTGCCCTTTGGTCTTGATCTAATAAAAAAAGAAAGAAAGAGTAAAACACAGTGCTATGAAGCCTCTTGACATGTCTACTCCTTTGAATTGCATTATTTCCTGCTCTTGCACTACGCTTTTGTGACTTATCCTATGCTAACCTTTCCCTACTTATCCAAATATGCTTTACATGACAATTTTTCCCTAGCTTGAGTATTCTTGAGGAGTTTTCCCTTGAGGATTTCTTCCCTTCATTCTCCTTCATTTTCTTGTCTTCCATCTCTTCCACCAGCTTGCTAATGCCTCTTGTTCTCCACCTTGCTAGACATTGGGACTACATGATATGATCTTGCTTGGGAGTTTACAATGGAAAAATATGCTATCAAGTATACCAATTATCAAAACAAGTATCCAAACCAATATCAGAACAAGTATTAGAACCAGTATCAGAACAAATATCGGAACAAGTGTTAGAACCAGTATCAGAACCAGTATCAAAATCAATATCAGAACTAGTATCAGAACCAGTATCAAAATCAGTATTAGAACAAGTATCAGAACACCTACTAGGGCTACACCTTTCACTTTAGTTTATGGATCTGAAGCGGTACTACCTATTGAGGTTGAGATCCCATCACTCAGAATCAGAATGTATGGTGTTGTAATTAATGATGACTACAGAGTGTCTAGGTTACAAGAACTTGAATTACTAGATGAGCGCAGACAAGCAGCGTATGATCATCTCAGAGTGTATTAGAAAAGAATGTCTAGAGGCTACAACAAGAAAGTCAGACAGAGAATTTCAGGTTGGTGATCTAGTGTTGAGAGAAAATCCTAAAAATCAATCACATCGAGAACGCAAGGGGAAGTTATAACCCAATTGGCTGGGTCCCTTTGTTATCACTGCTACTTTTGGCTCTGGTGCCTATCAACTCTCAACAACTGAAGGAGAACAGCTCCGAGAACTAATCAACGTTCTCCATCTGAAGAAATTCTATGCCTAAGGCATTCAGTCTATGGTAAAATGTCCTGAAAAAATCTTAAAAATCTAAAAAAGTCCTGAAAAAATGAACATCTTGGTGAAAACCTAGCAATAGGCACCTCGATGATTCACAAAAAAATTAAAAAATATCAAAAGTACAAAAAAATTGAAAAAATGAAAAATACAAAAAAAATGAAAAAAAGAAAAAGTGCCTTGGTGAAAACTTGGAAACAGGCGCCTTGGTAGCAAAAATAGAATCTTTGCCAAGATGGTGAAAACCCAGCAAACGGGTGCCACTTGTTCAAAATGCTCCATCTATCAGCACAATCTTGGTCTTTCCCAGCTTTCAGTCTTTCTTTAGTTTGTACATATCTCACGGTTTGTTTCAACATTTCCAGTTTTCAATAAGTCGGTCTGTACACCAATCAGCTTGCGCGTCTGTATCCTATCAATGTTCAAACTTGGGGGCAATCAATGTCATATCTTATAGTCTCCAATGTATCTTAGATGTGTCATATCCACTTAGAGTCCTTTGAAGCTTCATTTGAGTCAGTCAGTCAGTCTTGTCTCCAGAAAGGATTTTGCATCTATAACAACGCAATCAAACATCAAACTCAAACTGAAAACAATCTGTGCTTCATGCTTTTATCTCCTTGTATGCTTACTGATTCGCATTGAGATTTTTGCATATTGTGTCCCTTCGAGCTCTTCGATGATGTCCTTTATAGGATTTAGAGAGTGATGACTGTGGGCATAATCTTTTCTTTGTTTTCTGCTCATATGTGAAATCTAATAACTTTGGAAATTCTGGATTGAAATGGTGTCTGACTGTAAGAGCCTCTATCTCAAATTGGATGGCCATGCGTACCTCAACCATTGATACCTGGAAAATTCAAGGAAGTTTGATCTAACTATTGTCTTTTTGAGTAAGTTCTTTCTCCTACTGTGGAATGCAATCTTGCCTAAGGATGTGAATGATAAAGGGTCACTACGGGTAATTCACATTGGATTTAGAATGATCTCTTGACTGTTTGTTGTGTTTGCAATGCAAGGCATACTCAAGTCATCACGACGTTTATGTTTTGATGCTTGTACAAATTGCTATATCAAAATAGACATGATATTTAGGTCATCCTGGCGTTTGTGCCTTGGTGCTTATATCTAATACAACATTCCAAAAACAAATCAATATTCATATGTCCATGGTTGTATAACCAGTGGGTGTTGTATTGATTCTTGCGCATACAAATCGATATTCATATGTCTATGGTTTCATGGCTAGTGGGCATTGTATTAATTTATCCGGTTACCTAAAAGTTCAATGATGATAACAAATTGACATATGATCAATGACTAGGTCCTAGGTCTTAGGTTGCATTTCATTTTGCATGTCTCATTGCATTTTGCATCTTTGCATGATCTCACAATGATTAAATGAACTTCAATGCTTAAATAATTCTCCACTTGTCTCTTCAAATCTAACAAGAGCTAAATCTCACACGAAGGTTCCTCCAACAAATCAGCAAGTAGAATCCTTTTTCGGGATCAAAATTGAAATCTGAGATCATTTATCTTATTCACTGCTTGCATATTTGACCTTCGATCATCATAGAAATCTAAAATTCAACTTAACTGATTAGCTTACATCAAACTATCAAAATTTCAACTTGGTCACCCATGGTCAACTCATGGTCAAACCTAGTCAAATTTGGTCTCCAGGACCTCCAAACGATGCAGAATGCATTCTCGGACGTGTTTAACCACTTCTCAAATCAATTAACATGCTTCTAAACTATCAACGCTGACTTTTCTTGTCAGATTTCAATTTTCATCCCGAAGGGGGCATGGTATTGCACATCATTCAAAGTCTGTAAATCAAATTCTATCGATCAAATCTATCAATATCTTTCATCAGTGATCAAGACAACAATCACGTCTAGTCGTTGATTCATCAAAAGTCCTCATCGCTCAGGGCAAATCTATCATCACTTGGGGCATATCAGATTCATCAATCCATATCAATCTGGTATTCTCCTAATCTTGTAAATTGTATCAGTTTTTGCAACCATCAAATCATAGTGTTCTTTCCTTGGTTCTTTGGCAACTGAAGGATTCGGATGTGATACTTGCTAGTTCTGCTAAGACAATCGAGTCTAGAATGGGTCACTCACTTCTTATCAATCCTAAGGTTTGGAATCAGGTGTTTTGACACTCTTTCACAATCAATGGTTCATCGCTGCTATAGTGAACATTATCTCTGGTCATTCAGGACCTATTATCTCCATATCAATTCAATATCAATCAGCTTCTATCTCATATCAATTATCAATTTCAAACATCAGTTTCATATCTCTATCAAACATGGACTATCTTTGAACCACTGCGCTTCGCACAGTAATTCAAAGAGGGGCAAAATGTAATACCCCAAAAATGGGCTATAAGTTCATTAATCTCCTACATCTTCAATTCGAACGAAATCGACATCAAAGTCCTAATATAAGGCACATCTAAACATCATCGAATCCTAATTGATTATCTTAAAATTCTGCATCGGGGAATATTCCTAGTAATATTCCTAATCATCATAATTATCTTTAATTTTATAATTATTTGGCAATAAATCACATTTATCCTAAAGCTTGATTAATTGAATATTTTTATATTTAATTAATTAGATTTAATATCTTGCCACTTAATTGTGTAATTAAATTTAATTCTATCTATTATTAATTGTATTATTTAATTTTGACAATAAATCCAAATATCCTATGAATAATTGATTAAATTTTTATTTAATTAATTAAAGCAAGTTGTCATTATTTAATAATATAGTTTTTAATAAAAATTTGATTAAATAATTGATTAACCCATAAATCAATTGTTTTATTTTTAAAAGCAGTTAAGTTGGAAATAAATCACTTTATTATTAAATTAATTCATAAATAAAATATGCACAATCATAAAAGCAAACAACTATCAATTATCAATTAAAGCTAAACTCTATTTTGAGTTAAAACTTAGCTTTTGCATGTTTTTGTGACTTAATTATCCTTTATTTAAAAATAACTCAAAAATCAACCTGAGTTATTTGAGTGATTTATGACTTTTTTTCATGCACCTCCAAAGCCTTGGATTTCTATAAAAACAAGGCTCGGCTCTTCATAATTCATCTCTCAATCTCTCAATCATCTCGCAAATTGCAAACTTACTCTACAAGAATCATAGCATATCAGATTTGGAGAATTTGCACAATTGGAGCTTGAAAGAATCAACTTGCGAATTCAAAGCTTTGTGAGATCAATTTCAATTGCATATTTTTCATATCATAGCATAGAATTTCATAGCTTTGCATATCATTGTTAGATAGATCAATTCATAGCATATCAATTTCATCTAGCATAGATTCATATCAGTTTTTATCATTCTTATTGCATAGAAAATATCAAAAATATAGATTAATTGCATTCAATTTCATATCCATCTTTTGCATTCAAATCCTTCATTTAGGTGTCGTCTAGGTCACTGATCTCGATTACAATCTGAGAACATTAATCTCGCACCTACTAGAAGGCAGTAAATCACTTGGTTAGATAGATTTCAATTTTGCACGATTTTGATTATAGCTAACCTCTAATGTTTTACTGAAGTGTTGTGTCTACAGATCAGGTACAATTTTCACACACACAATACATTCATTAATAATAATGTTAGTCATTAAACTAACTTGAAGATGGTTATCAATTCCTACAGTGTTCGACAAGTGGACTGTAATGCTGTTGGGATGAGCACAAAATAGATCGTGCAAGGAAGCTCCGGAGAAGAATCCCCTTCAAGATGGAGGAAACACATATCTGGGTGAAAAAAAAGAATCAGTTTTCAAAGATAAGTTAAAGATATTGTAGTAAGGAAAAAGAACTGGGATGTAAGTTTATTTCCTTTATATGTTTTGGGTTTTTCATGGAACATCAAAAACCCCAAATCAGTTACACTAAACCCTTGATTCAAGGGTTTCTCCAATCTCGCCTCTCCAATCACTACCAAGATCAATTGGTGATTGATTCACCATCCACACACCAATATTAGACCATCCCAATCATAAATACACTATGCCCTTAAGGCCAAACTCTCACGGTTGCTCTGTACCTAGTAATTCCACTAGGTTTCCTTGACTGTCCCATGAATATCAATCAACCCCTACACTTTCTCTTGCATTTAATGAGTTAATAAGTTAATGTACATGTTAGATTCATTCATCCCATGAATTCTAGGCCCTTAGAATTCATGGGATGAGAGCATCTTTAAAGGAAACTCAGACTGTCCTCAAAATTAGTCTATTTAACCAGCCTATGGCTTAATACCAGGTGTGTAATCTTCAAAATAGAATGTAGATTGTGTAATAGAGATTTGAAATGAATCAAGAACAATTCCTATTGCATCTCTAAAACTTCTACAACAATATCATAACAAAGAAATATAAAATCAAAGCCAAAATTGCAGACAAAGCCAATCAATATGTGTTTAAAATCATCAAGGAAACAACTAGAGATCATCTAGGCGCATTGAAAATAGAAATCACACAAAGACTATTAACACACCAGTCATATCCACACACACACTAGTCTATCATACCCATAAGATTTAAAAAACTCTAAAAACCCTAGCTAGTTAAGATTTAAAATGAAGATTTTATTGCTCACCGGTCCGCACTTCCTATATTCAACCATTGGTTTGAACTTACTTGCATATAGGCGCATGGTGTTGATCTAGTGTAGCTTCCCACCTTATACCACCTCCTTTAGCACTCCTTTGCTTGCGGACTATGCCAAAATGAAATAAAATGAAATGTGTCGGTAGCCAGGATATATGTATAAAATTTGACTTTTTTTTTTACTTCTATTCCCGTGTTGGTTGGAATTACTTCCACTCTTTAGGGTCATAATTCCAACCAACACAGGAATAGATTTTTAAAAAACCAATTTTTTCCTTCTATAACCGACTATGGAAAATCATTTTATAGCTTGGTCGGAAATGTTGGTCTAAAAAGTGGGTCAAATGTACTAGTTGCAATCCTTTTTAATTTTTCTTATAAGAAAGGGGTGCATGTCATCCCTCTTTATAATATGACATTGTTAGACCACTTTCCCATTTCTTTTAGCATTGAATCACAGACAACTAAGGATGACCTCCCACAACCTAGTTTTATCTCAACACTACTTTGTTGAGTCATCAACCAACTTTGGCCCACATAAAATTTGGAACCTTGAGCCAAGGCCACATCAGCCTATTGGCTAGGTTAAGTGGTGGAATGATGCTATTACTCGTACAACTCACTTTCTTCACATCTATAGAAGACAACTTGCTAGATATCACTAGATATCTTATGAGGCCACTACCAAAGCTCTTCATACTTCTTCTGAGGCTTTGGTTCTTGATCCATTCAATGTGGACCTATAAATCTAGCTTGCCCAGATCCACTGTGAGAAATATATTGCTGACAATTATGTTTCCAAAGGTGCTCAAATCAAGGCTTGGCTTCATTGGTTAAAGGTTGGAGATTGAGCCTCAAAATAATATTTTATGGCTCTGAGATCTCTCCATACAAAACTAGTATTGAAAAAATTTAATAAGGTTAGCATGTACTTACAGAACTTCCTAATATTCTACAAGCTTTTGTTAGACACTATAAGAAGTTGTTGACTACGTAGGTAAATTCCTCCAGTAGAGAGAAAGTGCTTGTAGATTGCCAATAGTCTTTTGTGACTAGCTTCTCACTATTAGTAACCTCAAAGAAGCTTCTTTTTCTATGGCTGATGATAAATCCCCTGGATGTGATGGCTTCCCTTGTGAGTTCTACAAGGTTCTCTGGGATGCTATCAACCAGATCTTTATAAAGTGTATTTGGAAGCCTTCCATTCCCGCTTGCTAGGGGAAATTATTAATAAGGGAAATATAAAATTCATTCCTGAGGTAGGAGACCCAAAATACATTTGCAACTTGAGGCCTATCACTTTTCTCAATGTTTCTTACAAAATCATAGCCAAAGCTCTAGCCTTAAAAATCCACCACATCCTGCCTATGATTGTCAACCCTGAACAAACTAGTTTTATCAAATCTAGATTCATTCTTGACAATATTATTGTGTTGTCTGTGAAGGTATGGAATGGGCCCATAGGTCAAACTAGAAAGCTCTCTTTCTTAAAATTGATTTTGTGAAGGCTTATGATCACATTGAGTGGCCTTTTATCTTGGCTATGCTTCAAGATTTTGATTTTGGGCCCAGATTCATCGAATTTATTCAAATTATTTTTGGCAACACCTCAACTTGCATCACTATTAATGGCATACATTTGAAGCTTTTGGATTGTTCATGTCTATCCTTCAGGGATTCCCTTTGGCTCCTTCTCGGTATGTCGTTGCAGCTGAAGGGTTTGGCTACTTGCTCGCCAATGCCACTTCATCTAGGTTGGTCAAAGGAATTTCCCCGCCTAAGTCATCTTCTCAACTTGTCAATGGTCATTTTGTAGATGATTCTTTTCTCACTCTCATTGAGGATGAGGACAATATTTCAGCATCTCTTAAGTGCCTAGACACTTTTTCTCTAGCCTTTGGTTCTACTATCCAATGGCATAAGACTTAGTGCTATAGACAATCCATTCTTTTAGCTCCTTCTTGGATGTCTTAGTTTGGCTAGAAGTAGATTCAAAATGGTGAGGTTTTTTATTTTTATGGGTATTCCCTTCACCTTTCAAGATTCTCCTGTGGATTTATGGAACTTTGTCCTTTCTAGAAGTCAGAAGAAGTTGGATTACTGGATCACCAAACCTTTGTCTTTGGATACAAAAACCATGTTAAAGGTGAGGTGAGCTTATAGCTCCTACAATCAAAAACTCTATCTCAAAAGTGTTCTTCAAGTAGTGAACAATACAAGCATCTAATATGCTTTGATAGTTCCAGTTATAGCTATGTCAATCACAGATCTCACATCTTCTATCTACCTTTACTAGCATCCCAAATTCGCATCCATCACACATCCATCTCTGTCACATAGTTCCACACTTATGGCTTCCACAAAACACTCTATACTTATATCAAGTCTGTCATCCAGTCGGCTCTTAAATATATCACAAAACATTATAATTACTTATAAAAATAAAAAATACTGAGTTGGCAATCTTATATTACCAAAGTGTCAGTAATATACAATCTTCATTTGTCTTAGTGTATGCACCCTAAAATGGTCACCTAGACTTTGGGCCCCATTCTTCAATTTATCAAATGATGGAATTAATTTATCAATTTTTTGAATCAATGACTTGCAATATTTTCATTTAAATCAATTTCCTCGATCAAATTGTAATTAATTTAATTATTTTAATATTTCCTAAGGTTTGATCATCTTATCCTAAGCCTCATTTAATTAAAAGAAAACTTCCCTTTTAATTAAATAACATCATCTTATTAAAATAAAATTCCTCTTTTAATAAAATCCTCACTTAAAATATCTCTTTGTGTTAAAAAAGGAAATAAAATAAATAAAAATCTTATTTTCTCTCCACTTTGAATGCACATACTTTTAAGTGGTGGGCCTTTTTCATCTTTTTGCCTCTTAAAGAATCTTGAGCACATGGATCAACCAAGATTTAATCTCCACCATTGCTCATTTCTTTTTGCCTCTTAATCTTGACCGTCTGCTTTCCTTTATAAGGAGTCCTCTCCTTCTCTTTTTAATGTAGAAGATTTTTGTATTGTTATGCTGCAAGTTTGGAGAGCAACATTGGAGAAGATTCTTGAGCACTTGAAACTTCTCTTTTCTTGTCTTCTTCTCTCATGCTTCCATGGAAATCCATTTAGATTAATATTGCATTTCCATATTAGATTAGATTCATATTTCCTTTCATAGAATAATCTTGCATAAGAATTTCCTTTCATAGATTAGTTTGCTTTTATGCATTGTTATCATATAGAATAGATTCCATTTTCATTTGCATGCATACTTGATGATCATGGAGATTAGCATTCTTGCTTTTCCTCTTTGAATCTCTCATTTTATGGTGTACTTGCATGGGCACAAACTAGGTCTAATATGAGGGCCTCCATTACAAACCCTTGCACTCAATGAATAAAGAGCTATGAGTTGCCATTTGAGACCTCATTATTGAGCAATCTTGGATTTAATGACTCATAGAAGTGTGACAATATTTTAGCACACATTTTTGGCACTCACCGTGGGGCATAAAATTCCATTTCTTGCCTCAAATTATTTTATTTTATGTTTCTTATGATTTTCATGCGCTGTTCGTACTTCCGTGCATCTCTGCTACGGATCCTCACGTGAATTTTCTCGCTGTATCACGCGAAGTTTTGCTAGTATTAGCATTTATACATGTGACAAAGGTGTTTTCTTGCATGGTCCTATGTACTTTATCGCATGACCTTATGTACTTTCTTGCATGGCCTTCTGTACTTTCTTGCATGAGCCTATGACATTTCTAACAGTAGAGACCTAAATTTCCAGATTTGGTAGTTTTGCTTGATATTTTCTGACATTTAATGCTTTCTATAATTGTTTCCATGATCTTGATCGTGATTGCGGAGGCAACATAACATTGGATTGAAGATCTTTTGACCTAAGGTGAGTTTCTATAATCTCTATAACATTTGGATTTTAGGAATAAAATAGATCTCTCATGTGTCTAGCTTGAGTTTTTATTGCTTTCATAGATCACACTTCAATTTTGGGCTCCAAAAAGAACATAGATTCACTTTCTTGCATGTGTTTCACATAGTAATTAGGCCCTATGAACACTATTTGTGGCATTCTTGAGAGAGTGGGTTTCTTTTGAAGTTCTTCTTGACGATAGAACCCTTTGTAGGTAGCAAGGATATTGTTACTATCTCACGGTCTTACTTGGTTTAGTTTTCAACATTGATTGGTACGTTCTCTCTTGGTCCCATTTAGAGATCTCAGTAGACATTTTTGTTGACATCATGAACCTTGGTGAGGTGGTTTCAATCTTAGCATGTCAATGAACTTGCTTGCTATGTTTGGGTGAAGTGAAGAGGCTAGAGGATTATGCTCTACTCCCTTTTTGGGTAGTACCAGAAACTCAAATCCTTGAATCTAAACCAAGTCCCCATGTGGTCATTTTTGTGAGTTACCTTTTTAGAGAGGGTTAACCATAGTGGACATTCCCTTTATTGGGTCAACCACATGGATGGAACCTCAAGTGGTAATAGCCATTTTTTCCATGGTAGTAACAACCACTATACAAATGTCCTTGTGGAAGAAATCTCCACGAGTGTAGTTTCTTGTTGGGCTATTAGATCTCCTCAGCATCTCCAATTGATTAAATTCTAAGAATGTGTCAAAACCCTAGTGCACCTAGATTGGGGTTCGCCCTCTTGAGATTGTAAAAGTTACAGAGTCAAACCATTACTAAGAACCATAGTGCAACCCAATTTTTATTTTCTAGGACTATGTGAGTGGTTGGAAAACATTTGAAGAACATACACAAGTAGAATCTTTAAGGAGTAGCATACTAAGTCACTATTCTTGTTCATGTGCAAGGTTTCTTTGTCCCTTGCCCATTGTTTGAAGACATTGTTTGCTTGAACTCCTTAATTATTGTCTTGCATACTTGATCGATGATAAAAATATGTTGATGTATTTACCTGATCTTTTAAAATGAAAAAAAACTGAGTTCCTGAGTTTACAAACTTGTTGTCAAGCGGCCTGATCTTTTTTTGTCGCCTAGCTCTATGCATAGTCTCGCACAAGCCTGGCATTTTCTCACATGATATTTCATTTTCTCATGCAATCCCTAGCATTTCTTTGTGCGGGACTGCATTCCCTTATGCGAAACTATCCTATAGTTAGTCAAAATAGTGAGCTGATTTGTGTCATTTCCAATTTTCCTTGGTTGATCCGGATCATAGTAAGTCACTTACCTTGTAGTTGGAAGCCTTTTTGCACCTTTAGTTCCTATGTCTTGACCTCTTGGATTACTATTCTTTGATTTCACAAGTGACCTTTCTTGGAATTGGTTAGTTAGAAATCATCCTTGTTGAGAAAGTAAACCTTTAGATTCTTTAATAACACTCTTGGAGAGTTTTACTAATCTCTTGTCCAATTCACTTCCATACAAAATCAATTTCAATCAAATATAATTTGGTTAAATTATCCTCATGATCCATATGTGTTAGGATACTTATCCATTCATTGGGCACCTCTATGGAAGTGTTAGTTTATACCTTTTGCAAAAATTATATCTTATCATCTCTCTTTTGGACAATTGAATGCTTTTACTATCTTGGTTTGGTACCAACATTTCTTAGGGCCATCTTATCATCTTGTATCTTTTCTTTCATGTTGGTTACAACAAGATATCAAGTAAATCAAATAAAATGACCTCAAGTAGTCTTTGACCAATTACCCTTAGTTCAAACTTGCCAAAAATGTAAGGGAAAAGAGCCTATCTTTGATCAATCCCCTAGGAATACCTCAGAAGCTTGGTTTGAACCCAAGGGTAATCCTAGTGAGTTGAGCACATCCTTAGAACCTTCTCATTTAGATATAGATATGAGTTACATAATGACTCGAAGGGAGAGGGAAGAAAGGGATAGAAGTCTTGATAGCATATTGGAAAGGCATAGAGATAACATTCTATTTGGCAATTCATCTCATGACAATCAACCAGTCCCATCTCTTATTTCTACTAGATATCTAGATGCACATCAAAGGGCTGAGAGAGATAAGAGGCAACTCTCTCAAGAAGAGCAATCACAACATGACAGTCAAGACAATGAACCTTATGATACTCGTGTGAATGTTGCATACACTAATGACTTGTTTAAACATACAAGACCAAGTTCACCACTTCAAACAACTTCAAGACACACAAGTGAATGAATCAAAAGGATTGAGTGTGAAAAGAAGGCCTTCTTAGATGAACAAGCTGCAAAGGAAGAGTAGTTTAGACTCCTAGAGTCGGAAAGACAAGCCTTATTGGAAATAGAAAGGAGAGCCGCACAACAAGAGAAAGATAGACTCTTGGCTCAACAGCTCAATGACCAATACAACAACATGTGTGTTGGTGGTGGAAACAACTCTCCTCCATCCACTCCTCTTAAGACTCCATGAAGTAGAAGTATTCAAGATCACCTTCCCAATCTCCTAGCCATAGAGGGAGAAGGGCTCCATAATATGATCATTATAGGAGACAAACACCTCCTAGGAAATCAAAATAACCTTCTCAACATGCTCACCATGGTTCACAATATGGGGGAGGTAGTTCAAGTCTTGACCTCAACTCCCAAGATTTCATGAAGATACAACACAAACCACTCTTCCAACAGTATGTGGAGAGATACTTGGAGAAAAACAAAGACAAGTTCCTAGAGAGTTTAATCAACAAAGGTGCTAAAGTCCCTTACAACTTTGATGTGGACAAAAAGATCAAGAAGCAAGGTCCATCTCAGGATGAGAAGATCAAACAACTTTAGAGTATGATGGAAAATATGCTGGCACCCAAGAGCTCATTCAATCTTGATTTGATTTGCCCCAATCCTTTTGACAAGAGTGTGAGTATGAAATATTTTCCTAGAAAAGTTGAGATCCCCCAATATGACAAGTAGGATGGTAATGGAGATCCACATGATCATGTGCATCAGTTTTATATTATGAATTTTGAGTTCCATCAAGATGACTCGTACCTCATGAGATTGTTCCTAAGGAGTCTTAAGGGTCAAGCAACGGAATGGTTCACAAACATAACTCCCCCCATCAAGACTTTTCAAGAGCTTGTCCATAGATTTGTCCAACACTTTCCATACAATATTTCAAGATCTGTCACCATGTTGGACTTATGCAACTTAAAGCAACATCAAGGGTAATCCTTTGTCACTTTCTTGCAAAGGTGGAGATGACAATGCTCTTGCTACTCTAGGACCATTCATGAAGATGAGAAGATTGACATCCTTATTAGCAACTTGGTTCCCGAAATGTAGTATGAAGTTAGGAAAATGGTCTTTGATTCCTTTGACACCATGGTTGAAACCACATGTAGGATTGAGGATGTTTTGAAAGACAAGGAATTTTGGCCAACAACAGAAACAACAACAATGGTCAAAATAACAACTGTAATAAGGATAAAGGGAAAAACTCACATTGGAATAGGAACAAACAAATGGTCAATGATGGAGTTGTGGACTCTCTCAACCCAAAGATCAAGTTGTTCTACACTTGTCTAGTGCGGTTCAAGCAATGAAGCTCAACTCATCTAACCAACAAGAATACAAGCCAAGATATCAAGATAAGCCTAAGAAAGAGAGGTGACAGTTTTTGAAACTTGGTGATTCATATGAGGATGTCTTCAAAACACTCATTTCCAACAACCTTGCACATCCTCAAGATCTCGCAAAGAATCATATACCTGATGTTAAGCCACATTGGTGGGATGAGAAAGCCTTTTGCAAGTTTCATAATGGCATTGGACATAATATTGAAAACTGTTGGAAACTTAAGCATATCATCCAAGATCTCATTGAGAATGGAAAACTTCAAATAGATGGGTTGAGCACCAATACTGATCATAAGGCTTTCAAAGAACCTTTTCCCAAGTATGAGAAGGGGGAAACCTCTAAACCTAAGAATGGAAAGGCTGAGATCAATTACACTTACACAGCTGTAGAGAATGTTGTCAACATGCTTGAAGTTGTGGAAGAAAATGTCAATATGATGAGAAATAAAGATCCCTATGGCTATGATCTAGACATGGAATCTCCTCCTATCTTTGATGAAGAACCTGTTGTGGTGCTAAGGGATCCTAACTCTAGAATGTCATCCCAAGCTCTTAATGTTGTCACATGAAGTCAAGGTCTCATTGTCATTAGAGGACCCAGTTCAAATCAACCCAGTAAAGCAAAGCAAGTGGCATCCAATAATGTCACCTCAAAACTAGTAGTTAATCCCAAAATGAGTTATAATCTTGTTGATCAGTTGTAGAGAACCCCAGCTTAGATTTCGATCTTTGAGCTTTTAGAGTTGTCCTCGAGGCATAAGAAAGTCCTTGAGGATTCCTTGTGCATAGCAAATGTCCCTAACAATTTAGATGTTGATCAATTCCAAAACATGGTTAATCATATTGCTAGCCCTCATTACCTTACTTTTTTAGAGGATGATGATAAAGCTTTGAGCCACCCACATAATCTCACCCTTCATATTTAAGTCATGATCCACAAGACCCGTGTTAGGCATGTGTTGATAGATGGGGGTGCTAGGCTCAATATTTGTTCTTTGAGTCTTTTGAAGATATTGGGTTATTCAGAAGAAGTCATAGATACCAGAAAGAAGATCACAATCAAAGCCTATGATGACGAAGAAAGAAGTTCCAAAGGGTTGGTCATCCTTCCTATTAGGATCGACCCTATTGAGAAGGATATTTTGTTTCAAATTGTTGATGTTCGTTCTCTGGCATACAACATCTTACTTGGTAGACCATGGATCCATGATATGCAAGTAGTGCCATCTACCTACCATCAATGTGTTAAGCTCCCCTACAATGGAGTATAAATTTGTATACCTAGGGATAGCACATTATCTATCAACTCAATTTCAGCAAGTACTCATGTTCCCCTCAATAGAGAAGAAAAAGATTTCAATGCAATCTTAATAGAATGCAAAGACAAATTCAAGTCGGTAGACCTTGGTGTAGGGGGGTATCAACTTCACTCTTTTACAAAGCTTCCAGTTTCACCTAGACCTTATGGAAAACCTTCACAAGAAATGAGACCTTCTTCTTTAGCTATGACTTTATTTGGCACATTTGTAGAGTCCTCAGTACCTATTCAAGATGAGAAAGAAGAGGTAGCTGTTAAAGACTGGATTTATAGAGAAGAGAAATACATGCACAATGAGAACTTCTCTCCCTCTCCTAAGGCTTATGGAAGAGGGTATAATTTTGTCAAGAAGATGGGCTATCCTAGACATGCCCCTCTTAGTCACAGGTTGGATGCTAGAGCTGAACCTCTTGATCATGCTCTTTTTGAATGTAGGTCTAAGAAGACGGTTGGCCTAGGATTTGCAAATCATAACAAGAACCCTGCTCCTATCCTTGATGAGTCAGATAGTGAAGATGAACCAAAATACATGTCTAATTTCAAAAATCAACAAGATATGTGTGAGGATTGGGTCACTTCCACTAATCTCCTTTGGGTAGATTCACATAATCTAGTTGCTCATGCGAAAGTTGTGACCTTAGAACAAGAAGAATCAGATGTAGAAGATCCCATCAAAGAGAGTCAATGTAAGAATATTATTTATTTGATGGAGAGAGAAGTTACCCTTGAAGATGTTAGAGCTTCCACATCAAGATGTCCCAAACCTTCATGGTGTAAACATCCTAGTCAGGATTCAGAAATAGATTCACATGAGTATGAATGGGACTCTCTCTTAGAGCCTTCTATAGTTGACATGAATGTTGATGTCATCCATACTTATAGTTCTCAACCCGAAGTAGCTGACGAGTCATGTGTAGGATTAGAGGATTTTAACCCACATGTTTACTTAGTGGATGATTCTTCACTTGTTAGGAAGAATCCTGATTTGGGTAGCTTAGAAGGATACTTGACAAACTCTAGCTCTTCGGTCACCGAAGATGATATCATTCATATCCATAACCTTGAACCAGTCATTGACTTACCTCTTGCTCATCGTAACCTCATTGATTGGTCCCAACGCTATCAAGAACCTGAGCTCTTAACATTCCAAAATGATTATGAGATAATCTATTACTTGAATGCCATTGAACCTGTAGTCTCTTCCACCAGTGAACCAGCTACCAGCATGATAGAGCTAGACATCAAGTACCTTATTCATAAAATAAAAAGAAAAGGAAAAAAGAATAAGAGTTCTGATGGTGAAAACCACTATGTGGTGGTGTCAAAACCAAAAAAAGTAAAAATAAATGATGTATCCAAGGGTGAAAACCTCTCTGAGGCACCTAAGGATGAGGTACTTGATCATCTCCCTAGCTACTTTCAAGACAGATCTTTAGTTCTTGTTGAGCCAACACAAGCAGTCAATTTGGATATAGATGAGGCTCTACAGATAGTACATTTAGCTCAGTCCTTGTCAACACAAGAAAAAGAGGCCTACACTAAGTTCTTACAAAAAAAGAAGATCAATTTTGCATGGACTTATTTAGATATGCCAGGGTTGGACACTAATCTTATCATGCATCACTTGTCCATAGCTCTGGGTGTAAAACTAATCAAACAAAAATTGAGAAAAATGCACCCTCACATAGCTCTAGGTGTAAAACTAGTCAAACAAAAATTGAGAAAAATGCACCCTCACATAGCTCTGGGTGTAAAACTAGTCAAACAGAAATTGAGAAAAATGCACCCTCACATAGCTCTTCTAGTCAAAGCAAAATTAGAGAAACTCCTTGGTGTAGGATTCATAAGAGCTATTGACTATGCTGAATGGATATCAAACATTGTACTAGTTTCCAAACATGAAAAATCCATTCGAATTTGCACATATTTTAGAGATGTCAATAGAGCATGCCCAAAGGATGATTTTCCACTCTCTAATATAGACATGATAGTGGACATGACTACGGTTTATGAGATTTATTCCTTGATGGATGGTTTTTCTGGATATAATCAAATTAAGATAGCTCTTGAAGATCAAGAAAAGATTGCATTCACTTTTGCATGGGGTACCTATTGTTGGAACGTTATGCCTTTTGGATTAAAAAATGCAAGAGCCACCTATCAACGAGCTATGACAACCATTTTTCATGACATGATGCATAAAAACATGGAAGATTGTGTGGATGACACTTTGGCCAAGTCTAAGAAAAAAGACACACACTTAAATGATTTAGAAGTCATTCTAGATCACATGGAACAATTTCAACTAAGGTTAAATCCTAAAAAGTGTGCATTTGGTGTCACCTCTAGAAAACTTCTAGGATTCATCATTTCAGCAAAAGGAATAGAGGTGGACCTTGAAAAGGTCCAAGCAATCATAGATATGCCACCTCCTAGAAACATTAGTCAAATGAGGAGTCTTCAAGGACATATTCAATCCATAAGGAGGATCATTTCACAATTGGTGGATAGAGCTCAACCTTTCAACAAGAACTTACACAAAGGAGTCAAATGTGTTTGGAATGAGGATTGTCAAAAGAGCATAGATCAAATCAAGAAATACTTGGCAAATCCTCCTATTTTAATGCCTCCTATCCTAGGGAAACCACTTATTCTATATATTTCAGTGACAGAATCTTCCTTGGGGGCATTACTAGCTCAACTTGATGAATATGGGAAAGAAAGAGCAATATACTACATCAGTCGTACTCTTGTTTCACATGAGGTTAACTACACCAGTATTGAGAAGGCGTGCCTTGCAGTTGTGTTTGCTTCCCAAAAGTTGCGACATTACATGCTTGTGCACATATTACACCTCATAGCAAAAATTGATCCACTCAAGTATCTATTCGGTAAGGCTTCCCTCACAGGTAGACTTGCTAAATGGATGATGATCCTTTCAAAGTTTGACATAGAGAACATTGAACGTAAAATCATAAAAGGACAAGCCATAGCAAATCAATTGGCTGATTTCCCAATTCAAGATAATGCACCTATTCAAGTTGACTTCCCAGATGAGAACATCATGTATATGATTGAAAGAACATGGAGGATGTTCTTTGATGGATCTTTTATGCAAAATGGTTTAGGAGCCGGTGTGTTGTTTGTTTCTCCTCATGGGTACACAATTCCTAAGTCCTACAAATTATTGTTCCCATGTACAAACAACATTGCTGAGTATGAAGCCTTAACAAATGGATTTAAGATGGTCATAGAATGGAGAATCACAGAGCTAAACATCTATGGGGATTCATAGTTGATAATCAACCAAATCAATGAACAATATCAAACAAAAGATGAGAAACTAGTACCTTATAAGAAAATGGTTGATTCCTTGAAATGATACTTCACCTTTGTCATGTTTCAGCAAATCCCTATAGAAGAAAACAAAGCAGTCGATGCTATGGCTACACTTGCTTCACTCCTTCAGTTAGAGCAACATGAATTTAGATTTGAATTCCTCATGGAAGAGCTACATCACCCTATCTATGACTCCCAAGAAAGCTATGTCATTTGTACCCTTGTTGGTCATGATTCATCGCGTTATGGTGCCATTTACTCATACCTTCACGATGGCATTATCCCTAAAACCTTTAACCAATTTGAACATAGAAACCTTACCTGAAATACCTCTCATTATACCCTTATCTCTGGTGATTTGTATAGGAGGGGTTTAGATGGAACACTTCTTAGATTCTTAGAAAAGGAAGAATCCGACCAAGTGTTAGTTGACATTCACAAGGGCATCTGTGGGGGACATTCCAATGGTCTTTCCATGGCCTGAAGGTTGCTTAGGGTAGGGTACTATTGGCCTACGATGCAGATTGATGTAGTAGCTTTTGCAAAGTCATGTGAAAAGTGTCAAAAACATGGTAACCTGATACATGCTCCAGGTAGGGAGCTCATTCTTTCTATATCTCATTGGCCATTTCAGTGCTAGGCCTTTGATCTTGTTGGGAAGATTCATCCCAACTCATCAGGTGGACACAAGTTTATTATCACTATTGCTGATTACTTCACTAAATGGGTAGAAGTTGTCCCACTTTCTGTTGCCTCGGGCAAGACAGTCTCTCTATTCATTCTGAACCATATCATCTGTTGATATGGAGTGTCTTCTGAGATTATCACTAACAATGGAGGTCAGTTCAAAAATAAGGACCTTAAGAAACTCTGCAAGAAATTCAAGATTAAACAACATTGGTCCTCCATTTACTTCCCGCAAGGAAATGGTCAGGCAGAGGCATCAAACAAAACCATTCTTAAAATCCTACATAGAACAGTTCATAAGAATGGTAGAGATTGGCATTTACAGATAAATTTGGCTTTGTGGGCTTATAGAATGAGTATTTGTACTCCTACTGGGGCTAATCCTTTTTCCCTTACATATGGTGCCGAATTAGTGTTACCTTTAGAGGTTGAGATTCCTTCTCTTAGAGTTTCCCTCAAAGTTCTAGTTATAGATGAAGACTACTACACCATGAGACTTCAAGAGTTAGAACTTCTAGATGAGAAACGTAAAGCATCATTTGACCATATGAGGGTTTATCAAAAGTGTATGTCCAAAGCCTTCAACAAAAAGGTTCACCCTAGAGAATTCCAAGTGGGAGATCTTGTCCTACGTGAAAATCCTAAGAATCAACATCATAGAGATCAAAAGGGAAAATTTAAACCTAATTGGCTTGGACCTTACATCATTACAGCAGCTTTTGGGATAGGTGCTTATTTATTATCTACTGAAGAGGGAGAGCAGCTCCCTGATCTTATTAATGTCTTTCACTTGAAGAAGTTCTATCCATGATGCTCATTATGTCTAGGGGCATCCTTTGTACATACTTATTGATCCTGAAAAAATCCAAAAAAATGGTATATTGTCAAAAATTCTAAAAATCTAAAAATGTCCTAAAAAAATGATCATCTTAGTGACAACCTAGCAATAGAAACTTTGATGTATCTCAAAAAAATTATATATTCCAAAAATACCAAAAAAATTCAAAAAAATTCAAAAATTCAAAAAAAAAATAGAAAAAGTGCCTTGGTGAAAACTTGGAAATAGGTGCCTTGGTAGCAAAAATACAAAAAAAATTATAAAAAGTCCTGAAAAAAAAAAAAAGAAGAAGAAGAAGAAGAAAAAATTTGGAATAAAATCCAAGTGGTGAAAACCTGAAAACGGGCGCTACTTGAGGCCTTTGCACCCCTGATTCTTAGCACTCGTCCTTGACACTTAGCCTTTCTCCATCATGCCTTGTCCTTGTTACCTTGGTTTGGAATTGGTCTTTGTCTTTGTCTAGGGGGCATAACTATGTTAGCTTTGGTCTCTTGGATGCGTTAGTCTTTAGGACACCTCGCAAATGGTGTTTTTCAACACCACCCCAACTGTGTTTTTCAACACAACCCCTAGCATCGAATGTTTTTCGACACTTATCAGTTTGGTCTTACCCAGTTTTGTCATGTGATCTTACCTACTTACAAATATTCAATCCTTATCCTCAAAACTCAGTATCAATTAACACACTTAAATTCTTAAACACAACACTTACTGCTTGAGCTATGTCATGATCTTTTCTTTATGTGCTGACTGTTATTAATTTTTGTTGAGTGTCCTTGTCTAATAAGTCTCTCTGGGATGCATAGCTAGAGGACTTGGGGCATGGGGCATATTTTTATTTGATTTCTGCTTGTGGGTATGGTCTTGAAACTCTTGAGTGTCTCTTTTTTTTCCCTTGAAATACTTAGGAGATTTGAGATATCATCCTTGACTATTTTTGCACAACCATTCTTATAGTAATCCTGACATCTATGCCTTGATGCGAGCGTGGTTTTGCTACATTAAACTAGGTAAGCTAACATCAAAGTCATCTTGACCTTTATGCCTTTGATGCTTATGTTAGAATCTTTCCACATTCCAATCCAATATAAATCACATTCATATCTTCATAGTTGTGCTTGTGACTAGTGATGATTGTGTGATTTTCTGATGTCCGTTAATAATTGCCCAATGATGAAAATAAGTTCCTTAACATTCTCTAATGAATGATGAACATAAAATCCTATGTTATAGTTTCTCTATTGCAAGTACACCTTTGCATTTTCATGTAGCTTGCATTGTTAGACTTCATGTTAATTTGCATTTTTAGGCTGCATTAAGAGTTTGAGAGGGTTTTCCTTCATCTTTATTTTGGACTTTTAATTAACTGTGGTCACATTTTTATCTTCATTTCCTTATCTTCTTTCGTTATCTCAATAAAAATTTTCTATCTAAACCAGTTGATTTATTTTGAGGCATTCTCTTTCTTGAGGCAAATTCTTTTTCTCCTCTCCATTTCTTTTCACCTCTTTCAACTTTGATCTTCCATTTTCTTTCACCCCACTTCTTTTCTTCTAATTTAACCTTGGGGCATAATCTTTCTTGATGATCTACCTTGGTTCTGTGATCCTTATATATTGCATCTTACATCAAGAGCCTTATCTTTAGTTTGATTTGATCAAATTTATCAATTTGTTGTTTCTCCTCTATCTCATTTCAATTTCAATCATGAGGGGGCAGTACCTATCAAACTTCAATCCTTGACTCAATATTATCAATCCTATCAATTAAACCTTTCTTGAAACTGACAATTACCTATTTACAGGGGTGTTGACCTTGTCTTTTTCAATCAGCTTATCTTTGTCTTGATGTGTTCCTATTCGTCGATCACACATCTAGGTTTTTTTGTGATCCCAAATTGATCTCACATTTCAACTTCATTCTTTGACTACATGTGTTCTCATAAAGATCACACATTACCCAAAGAGGGGCAAATGTATGCACCCTAAAATGGTTGCCTAGACTTTGGGCCCCATTCTTCAATTTATCAAATGATGGAATTAATTTATCCATCTCCTGAATCAATGTCTTGCAATATTTTCAATTTAAATCAATTTCCTTGATCAAATCATAATTATTTTAATTATTTTAATATTTCCTAAGGTTTGATCATCTTATCCTAAGCCTCATTTAATTAAAATAAAACTTCCCTTTTAATTAAATAACATCATCTTATTAAAATAAAATTCCTCTTTTAATAAAATCCCCACTTAAAATATCTCTTTGTTTTGAAAAAGGAAATAAAATAAATAAAAAATAAATAAAAATCCATTTTTCTCCCCACTTTGAATGCACATACTTTTAAGTGGTGGGCCTTTTTCATCTTTTGCCTCTTAAAGAATCTTGAGCACATAGATCAACCAAGATTTAATCTCCACCATTGCTCATTTCTGTTTGCCTCTTAATCTTGACCATCTACTTTCCTTTATAAGGAGTCCTCTCCTCTTTTTAATATAGAAGATTTTTGTATTGTTATGATGTAGGTTTGGAGAGCAACTTTGGAGAAGATTCTTGAGCACTTGAGCTTGGATATTGAAACTTCTCTTTTCTTGTCTTCTTCTCTCATGCTTCCATGGCAATCCATTTAGACTAATATTGCATTTCCATATTAGAATAGATTCATATTTCCTTTCATAGAATCTTGCATAAGCATTTCCTTTCATAGATTAGTTTGCTTTTATGCATTGTTATCATATAGAATAGATTCCATTTTCATTTGCATGCATACTTGATGATCATTAAGATTAGCATTCTTTCTTTTCCTCTTTGAATCTCTCACTTTATGGTGTACTTGCATGGGCACAAACTAGGTCTAATTTAAGGGTCTCCATTACAAACCCTTGCACTCCATGAATAGAGAGCTATGAGTCACCATTTGAGACCTCATTATTGAGAAATCTTGGATTTAATGACTCATAGAAGTGTGACAACATTTTAGCACACACTTAGCATGTTACCATTCCATCTCGCCTTCCCTTAATCATCGTGACTATTCATATACCATGTTTCATTATTTCTATGACTTCACATACCTTCACAACACTATATCTTACTGATATCATCACCATAACACGTGCGACCTTAACTGAAGGTCATACATATCCCAAACTATCTTCCTGTAACTTCGCAAGACATAATACATCATATACCATCTTCACTGACCAAAATTGTACTGCAAAATACTGTTATTCTAATTTTGTACTTAGTCATTTTCATGATTGGGTCTTCAATACCTAGACTCACTTCATGTGATCACTCCAGCATAAGTGTTTCCATAAATGACAACCCTTAAGTGATCCATAGTGCTCCCAAAACATCAGTTGCTAACAAAAACTATTCTTGATTGGTCTTCACCAAGAAGTATGTTTGAAACACAAATCTTCCATGGGTTAGTGAGATTATATAGGGAGTTCATTAAACTATTTCCAAGTAGTATTTGTGCTCCACTAATGGAAACACGGATTTTACTTGGACAACAAAAACTAAGAGGAGCTTTAACATCTTTAAGGAGAAAGTAATTAAGAAACCCTTGTTAGCACCTATGCGTTTCAATAAAGTGTTGCACATTGATTGTGATGTAACCAGGACAACAAAAGGAGTTAAAAGTCAAGAGGGTAGACCTATAGCTTATTTCGGTGAGAAGCTAAATGAAGCAAAAAGAAATTATTTTGTGTATGATGAAGATTTTTATGTGACTATGTAAGTTTTTAAGAAGTGGAGGCTCTATTTTTTTCCCAAGGAGTTCATGTTGTACACCTATCATTAGGCACTACAATTCATTAATAGCCAAGGTAAGCTAAATCAGAAACACATGAAGTGGGTTGAATTATTGAAAAGTTATTAATTTTTTTTGAAACATAGGAGTGACAAATCAAATAGAGTTATGGATGCATTGAGTATGAGGTATTTTTTATTGAATGAGATACAAATTAATGTAGCTGGTATTGATTGTTTGGGAGAGTTGTATGAGAAAGATGTCAAATTAAGGAAGCATGGGAAACATGTAAGAATCCCATTGGGATTGATAAAACTCCATGGTTGGAGTATTTTGTAAAAAGAATTTTTTTTTAAATGGAAGAGATTGAGCATACCTCAAGGCTCAATGAGGGAACACTTAATGAAGGAAAAATATAATGGGGGTTTGAGTAGAAATTTTGGAGTGGAAAAAACATTAGAACCAATGAATAAGAGTTATTATTAGTTGAGGATGACTACATATGTAAAAAGAATGGTATATGTATGTAGAGTGTGTTAGCATGCCAAATGGGTGAAGAAAAACACTAGATTATACCTATCATTGCCAATATTGGAGAACCATGGGAATACATTAGCATGGACTTTTTTTTGAGGTTGCCACAAATAAAGAGGAAATGACTTTTTTTTCATAGTAGACATATTTTCAAAATGAGCCATTTTATACCATGTAGAAAATATAGTGATTCTTCCCATATAGATATATTAGTTTTCAAAGAGATAGTTCAATTGCATGAATTTCTTAAAAGCATTATTTAAAATAGAGATACAAAAGTTTTTGGTAATTTTTGGCGCACGTTGTGGGAAAAAATGGGCACATAGTTGGGATTTAGTTTGGCCTACCATCTATAAATAGATGGTCAAATGGAAGTTGTTAACTAGAGTTTGGGAATTTTTTTGAGGTGTTTAATTAGTGATAAACTAAGTCAATGGTATTTGATTTTGACACAAAAAAATGTTTCTTATAATAACTCCATTAATCAGAGTGTAGGTAAGAGTCCATTCTAAGTGGTGTATGGTTTTAGCCCAAGGGATTTGGATGAGTTAAGAGATATTGTAGATTTGAATAGGAAAAGTGTTGTTATGGAGGATTTTGCTGAGTATATCCATGATTTTCATAAAGAAGTGAAGGAAAACTTGGAGAAGAGTGTTATGAAGTATAAAGAACATGCTAATCAACATACGAGGGTGCAGGAGTTTGAAGTTGAAGAGTTGGCAATGACTCATTTACAAAAGGAAAGATTTATTCAGGGTACAACAAATTGAACTAGAAGAAAATAGGCCCTTGTAAGGTCTTATATAAGTTGTCATCTAATCCACATGAGATTGAACTTCTAGGTAGAATTAACATTTCTCCAATCTTCAATGTGGCTAATTTGTAAAAGTACTATGAAGGTGAATAAAGTAAGCAACACAAAGCAGTTTCATATTTTCTAGATGTCATGGAATGGGTGCATCAATTGCTAAAAAAGAATTTTGAATAATTGATCAAGTCATTGGTTTATGCGTCATCAAAAGAACAAGGACGAGAGAATATTTGGAGTATCTAGTTCATTGGAAGAACCATCCAACGAATGAGTCTTCTTGGGTCAATGCTTTAGATTTGGAAAAGCATAGAATTCACCTTTTAGCTTCATCAAAATGTTCATGAGTCCCACCCTCATGAAATATTTCTCTACCCATGGTGTTTGATGTTGGATCATCTAGGAAGGATTAAGTGGCATGACATTTAGCTTTGTTTCTGAGGTTTTTGGTTATATTATTTTGTTTCTTTGTGTTTAGTGGTTAAGGACTAGCTGTGAAATATTTGACAAAATGTTTTTATTTAAAATATCATTTTTAATAAGCCATATTATTGCATTAAGAAATTGAGGTACATAAAAAGTGAAGGAATAAGGGTTTTGAGAAGAGGAAGAGATATGGAAAGTAATCAAAAGGAATGGATAGATCAAGAGGAAGTGTATAGGGGAGGAAAAGTCAGAAAATTGATTATCATATTTTGGGGAAAAAAATCCTATGAGAGAGGGGTCACTGATTCTTGGAAGATTGCGAGACATTATGGAAGGGAGAACAACGTAGTGGAAAACATGTGTTTGGAAAGTAATTTGAAGGAATGGTAACAAATTAATGACCCTCAAATTGGTAAAGATGGAAAAAGAAGAAAAGATAGAGAGTTGGGCTTTTAGATTGTTTTACAAATAAATTTTGTGTCTAGCTAAAAGGCTATGATAAAAGGGAATTCGTCAAATATCAAAAATAGAGAACAACATTGTGCATAAGGTTAGTTGAGTGTATAGGAAATTGACCCTGTTGAGGCCATGAAACTTTGGAAATGATTTCAGCAAAATTTCCTGACTTTTTCTCATCGTTGATATAAATTTGTCTCTCTATTTATAGTTTAATTGACACTTGTGTTGATTGTCTATGTTTGTAACATAGATTGACCTGATAATTGAAGATGGAATAAAATCAAATTTCTAACCTGTCATATATTTGTTTACATGTTGATGGGGTTTTGTAATCATTTCTTTAGAAAATTGAAGATCAATGTTGGTTTTAGATTGAGATTATGGTTGTTAATTTGCACTATATGTTTGTCCATTACATCTAGGTAAGGTATATGTTTTCCCATTACATCATGAAAATAAAATCTTCACACACAATTGTAATGAGACGGTTAATCTAATATTCTTAACCTAGATTGAACTATTACTTGATAGGTCATGGTCTCTATATTTTAACAATTATTTTTCATTTACATTATTTTTATTTGTATCTAGAAAAATACGTAAATTGCGTACTCTATTTTTATTCATTATGAAAACATGAATATTCTCTTACAATATTTAGAATCACTCTGTTATTTCATTGGAAACTAATCAAATGTATACTTCTTAGAATTTATAATTATTCTTTATTATAATTTCAATATTATTCAATTAAATTTTTAAAACTCCAATTAGTTTTAAGCTCCAATCAACTCCTAAGTATTGTGTTCATGGAAATCTATTGGAGATAACAATAGTTACAATTTTTACAATCATTTAATTATTTTATTAAGAAACAAGTTTATAACCCCTCTTTATTATCAATTCAACATTATTCAACCAACAAAATACAATTCAAATTAATTTTAAGTTCTAATCAACCTCTACGATAGTGTGTTCATAATAATCTATTAAAAATAACAATAATTATATTCTCTTGCAATCTTTATTATCCCTCAATTATTTTTATTAAAGAACAATTTTATAACTACTCTTTATTATAATTTTAATATTAATAGATTTTTTTAAAATACCATCCAAAACAATTTTAAGCTCCAATCAACCCCTACTATAATATGTCCATTGTAATCTATTGAAAATAGCAACAGTTATCACATTCTCTCAAATTCCATATATATGCTCTCAATTATTTTTGTATCACATTTTAAGTTCCTATTCGATTCCTGTTCGATTATAATTTAAAAGAAATGTCGGTTATTCCAAGACCCATTATTTGGGGTTGTATTGCCGGTCTCTTCATATGCACGTTCTCTAAGTTCATGTAATCATTCCCTCAACAAGAGTCCAACATTTACTTTACAGTATGCTTACTAAAGTTATTGCTGAATGGGAGAAAAAAAACTTTACAAGTCATTTCAATAAGCAACACTTTAAAAGCTTGTTAAATGAAAGGAATAGCATGGGCCATTGACATCCATTTTATTGATTCCTTGTCACCTCCTTTTCACCAATCATTAATTAAGAGAAGAAAGAGAAAGCTTATAGCCATTAACATCCACTTTATTGATTCTTTTGTCACCTCCTTTTCACTAATTATTAATTAAGAGAAGAGTTAATTTTTTAATAATATTAAATTATGATAAAAATTAATAATTATGAAAGTGGTGAAAGAGCAAAGTATTGACAAGGACAATAGTTAGTTAATATTCATAAGTATCAAAAGACATAAATAAACCCATGATATAATTATATGAGCAATATTAAGCCACTTAGTCATCTCCTTTTTTCCAAATTTCAACTTACATAACTTTAAAATTTACTTTCCTCCTACTAAGTGATGACTATAATCATATTCTAGTCTTTATTTTTTAATTATATATGAACTTAAAGATGATGAAGATAACATAAATAACTACTTCCACAAAAGTGAGAGAGACATGTATATATTGTATTTAAAGAGATGGTGCCCATAATGGCCGAAAAGAATTGACCAAAATATAATTGGAACCCAGTAATGAGTGAGGCTTCAACAAATTTCCAAGAGGTATATATTACATTTCATTATCATAAAAGCTATTGAATATAATAACAATTAAGATCTAGGAAACTTCATTTTTACATGTTTCAACTTTGTATGGTAAATCATGAGTGACTAGTCACTCTAGATCAAATATATGTTATCCCACTACATTGTGTTTTGTTTATCTTCTGAATTATATTATAATTTTATATCACGTAGAATCTAAGTTAAAGACAAGATTAAATTAATTAATATTTTTTTGTAATCTTATATAATAGAAAAGTGTAGGAGTTGAAAGAATTGGACATGTTAGTTTAAGTTCAATATAAAAAAGAAAAAAGAAAAACAAGTATAATTTTTAGAGTTCAATAAATTTATATGGTTAAAAAAAGACATAAGATGGTTTATGGAACTCCACTATTGTGATGATATTGTTATCTCTATTTTAGCATTAGATGTTGTCATTAGTATCAATTAGATCAGTCGGTAATCTAAGTTGATCAGTTGGTAAAGGATGAAATAAGAAGCTATAGAAGCTAGTCGGTTGAACCTACAAAGCCTTCATACCGAGCATTCACAAGGCAGAACCAAAAGCTAAATGTATACAGGTTTAACTGAGTACCGAGTAGGTTTACCGAGCATCAGAGTATACTGAGCACCGAGACAATAAACACCAAGCATTCTGCACACTAAGCATCAGGTTATTCACTGAACAGAGAAGGTTGTGTTTACCAAGTTATTTCGAAAACAACATATTAATCAATAAAGGCACATTTATCTATGCAAACGGTTTACACAGATCCATAAAATGTTTTACCAAGATCGAGGCATATTTATTATGGATGTAATCATTAAACATTGTGATGATTCCTATGTAATTGTTAGATCTAGGTTAATTTTGTACACCGTAGATCTTAGGTTTTCTAAGATGTTGTAAACCTAATTAGGTCATAGCAATCATAGCAATTTTTTATATCATTGTAATTGATTTCATTTTGACATAACATCAAGAAGGAGATCATGAAGCAATAGCCGCCTTCGAGACATCAGAGTTCAGACAAGTTTTACATGACAGAGCAATTATCAAAGATTCTATTCAGTTTATCAGAAACATTCAAGGCTACTGAGCAAAACAGAGAGAATTTTACTACACATCAAGGTGATATTTATTCAATATATCACAAATCTGATTTAGACAAAGTAAAGTTGCCATTTATAGATATTTTCTGTTATCTTCTAATCATTATAGCAGAGTTATAAATCTCCTAACAAAGTAGACTTAACAGTCTAATTGTAAATATCTTAACTAAGTGCACACTTAATTGGTGTTGCTAAAATCCTTTCACAAGGTAGATCTAATTGATCTTGTTGTTACTCCTAATAGGGTAATATCACCAGAAATTATCACAATTCTATCCTTAACTGACATACTTTATTTACTGCAGTAGTGAGGAATTTGTGGGTGTCATCGCCACCACAATTTTTACCTTCTAACAAGGGTTTCTGCATAATCAAAATACTTGTGTTGTGACTACATTTCATATGTGATTTATTATTTGTTTTCATGCACTTTACATTTGCAAAGTTATTTGAATGAATGTTGCAAACAATGAAATCAGTTGGAGAGATTGACACTACTATTGTAGTTTAGTGATTCAGTTTAAAAAATTTGAGGGTACTGATCCACCCCTCCCCTCTCAATACTTTATCTTTCCTATCCCAACAATTGGTATCAAAGATAGATCTCTTATTTGGAAGTTTAACCACTAAAGAGGAAATAGCTCAGGATGGAAAGATACAAGTTGGACAAGACAATTGGGAATCAAAAGATTCATATGAAAATCTTCATTGAGCATTACAAGAAAGCAAAAGCTGAATTGAAGAAGTTACTAGTTCAAAGAAAAGATATAGCTATTCGGAAATGTGAGATTGATTATCATGAAGAAGATATTGATGACCCATTTGAGATTTCCAGATCTAGTTCAAGCAGTATATTTGACATATCTGAAAGTGCAATTTCTGATTTATCTAAGAAAAATCTTCATCTGACTGAACGAGTTAAAGCCCTACAAATCGGTCAAGAAGCACAAATGGTAAGAATAATTGATGTAATGAATAATTCTAGACAAGCTGAACAAGAGATAAATTTGGTTGATGAAGATAGAAGACAAATGACTAAAAAGTTACAAGTGAAGGAATCTGAGATACTGAGACTTACCGAGCATCACTTTGAGATATCCAATCAGATGGTTGTTGTAATCCAGGAGATCAACCTAGTAAACAGTGAATTAACAAGGAAACTTGAAGACATTGGTGAACTCAGGGAAGAGAATGAAAGATTAATAAATGAAGTGAAAATGCAACAACAAAATAATGAGATGATGAAAAAAGATGAAGATAATTCCAAGAAAATTGATGATTTTCTAATTAGTCAAAGAGGACTTGGAAGTACTATTGCATTATGCTATACTGAGCAAGGAGAATCATCTAAGAAAGTTGAACATGTGAACACCTACAAGAATCAAAGACTTATAAGAAAAGAGGTACAAAAGCTACTACCGAGGCCCCAAAGAAAAGAAGAAATTTAATTAGAGGTAAAGATTTCATTGATGATGATGATGATGATACTGAATAATTCAAGGTTGTTGTAAATAAGAACCGTTCAATTGATGAAGTTGTTGAGAACATAATAGACACTGGAGGTCTAAGTAATACCCAAATCCGTCAGTTTGAACACCTATCAACCGAGGATCAGAATAAAATTGAAGAAGTTGTTATACAAATGATGATAAAATTCAAGAAGGTACCCATAGAATTTTCTAAGTATGTACCTAAGGCTCTATATGAGATAATTTTAGCAAGATGGACTTATGCATTCAACACTCAAAAGAGAATGGAACAATCCCTATTCATGGAAATTCCTACATTAACAATTCCAGAAGTTGAGGACTTAATGAAAATATATTCAAAGAGATTTCTAGTGAAGAGCCGAGCACTGCAGATACTTGATGAAAATCTGGTAGATATTGATGAAAATGGTCAACTACTTTGGACTTCCATACTACAAGCCAAAGATGAGGTAGATAAGATGGTGGTGTAGGAGCACCCTCAACAAACTAAGACAATTGACACTCATTTGAAATAAAAGGTTTTATATTGGACCCTATTTGTAAGACCTAGTCCCAAGATTGGTGTTCATAAGCCCTTGGTCAACTATGGTCAATAGGTGTCCTAAACCTTAGTATAGGTTATTTCAATCTGGATTTGATTTTTAAAGTGTGTGGATCCATGTTGGATCATCAGATTTAGGTTTGGACCAAGTTTGGTCACCTAGGATAAAAAGTTGCAAAATGTTGCAACAAAAGTTGTAAAGTTGTCGAGCAACTTTGACAACTTTTGCCAAAAATTGTAATTAACTTCCCAACGACTAGATAGTTTAAAAATCAGTTTGTAACCATTGGGAAAGACCTTCATAAACCCTGACAAGCAGGTGGAAGGTAATATGATGTAATTTTTCATTTGAAATCAATAAAAATATAACTAGTTTCCTGCAATTCTGAGTATCAAAAAATTTGTACGGATGTGTACGGAGGCCTGAGCATGAAAGACTGACATTTTTAGTTGCATGAGTGTTTTGGTTTCATTTTTAGTTGATCGCATGTCCTAATCCTTTTAGAGTTGAAAGTTATTCAAGTTTAGTTCCTGGTTTTCCGGATTAAGACCCCTGAACCAAGGTTTCACCAAAAATTATGTGTAGTTTTCAATTCCACCATGGGAATTTGATGACCCTTGGTGGAATTCATTTTTTTGATATGTTCTTTAAGAATTTGTAGGCGGAGCTCCTCAACTTGTAGGAAAGTGGATTTCTATTGATGCCCTAGGTGTACATAACCATGTGTGCACCTCCTGAATTCTGACACCAGTCCACACAACTTGTCATTTGGAAGTAACCAAGACTTGTGACTTGGAATATTTCAATCTCATATGTATCCTCACATGATCCAAGCATTGGATTTAGATTTGGATGTTATACAAGCGGAGTACCTGTAGTGTTGTTTGGAGCCTAATTAGACTTGGTCTCTTGAGTGAACCAGAGTGATATTGTGACTTCCCTTCACAATCATGTCTTGCACCCTTAGCATGTTTTATTAGACCCAAAAGGGTACCCAAATCTATGATTAGTTGGTAAGGTTATGTGGAATAATATGTTCACAGTCAACATTTATGCTTCTAAAAGGCTACAAGCCTAGAACTGGATTAGTAAGGCTAATATGCCCAAATTGATGTCTTTGTTGCATATGATCTATTGTGCTCTTGTTTTAGGAACCTAAATAGACCAAGGAAAAGTGTATGGTCACCCTTGGTTCTTATTGTAATAATTGGGGGAAATATGTGCAAAATAACCTAAGTGTCTGGTTGTCGGCTAGTGATTAGTTGGACTTGGAAGGCTTTATAGGACTCAGTGATTGAGTACCCTTATAGATTAGGTTGTGATAACCTAGGATCAAGTCATTTCCTACACTTTTGATAAGTGTGAGAGGCACTTACTATTGGGGAACTTTCTTTTAGACTACCCAAAACCTTTTTAACAGTTTTGAGGACTAGATTTGGTCCTTGTTGGCACGTTTGGCTGTCCACTTTGCATCAAGTGGTATCAGAGCTATGTCTTCTCTTGAGGATGAAGATATTCCTACAAGAGTTACTAACATGGAACTTGCAAGGATAGTAAGAGAACAGAAGGTGGCAAATGCAACCTTAACAAAAAGACTTCGAGAACTTGAGAAGAAGGTAGATAAGGATAAAGAGAATGAGTCTAGCAATGAAGAAGGGAGTGAAGAGGAGGAAGACACCCCTAAATAGAACATCCCTATAGACCAAAGACCCTTCATATATGCCTTAAAGTCTATGGGAAGAAGGACTATGGAAGAGAAGATAGACTTACCAGTTTTCAGTGGTAAGATGAATGCAGATTTGGCCTTGGATTGGATAGAGGCCTTGACAACATTCTTTGAATGTGAGGACATCCCTAAAAAGCAAAGGGTGAAGATGGCAAGGTCCAAGTTGAAGGGAGCAGCCCTAAATTGGTGGAACTTCATCCAAATAGAGAGGGTGAATAATGGGAAGAGCATGATAAATTCATGGAACAAGATGATAGCCCTAGTCAAGGAAACATATGTACCTGAAGACTATGGGGTACAACTCTATAGGAGGAAGCAAAGCCTAAAGTAGAAAGACATGGATGTAGGCTCATAAATCAAGGAGTTCCTAAAGCTATGTATGAAGACAAATGTGGTAGAAGATGAAGAATAAAAACTAGCAAGGTATATGAATGGTCTGAAGGTATCCATTCAAGAGGAACTTAGCCTACACTACCCTACCACAGTCAACAAGTGCTATCAAATGGAACTCAAGGTAGAGGAGAAATGGAAGAGAAAGTAGGAGTTTGGCAAAGGAAAGAGAAATGACAGTGGGAAGAACTTTAGAGGGAGAGGAACCTCTTGGAATAAAGCATAATATAGCGGCAACAACAGCAAGACCCCTGACCAAGGAAAAGTGCATGGTCACCTTTGGTTCTTATTGCAACATTGGGGAAAATATGTGCAAAATAACCTAAGTGTCTGGTTATTGTCTAGTGATTAGTTGGACTTGGAAGACTTAATAGGACTCACTGATTGAGTACCCTTATAGATTAGGTTGTGATAACCTAGGATCAAGTCATATCCTACACTTGTGATAAGTGTGAGAGGCACTTACTGTTGGGGAACTTTCTTTTAGCCTACCCAGAACCTTTTTATGGTTTTGAGGACTAGATTTGGTCCTTGTTGGTGCTTCTAGCTGTCTACTTTGCATTAGATGGCTTTGGCCATAATCCCCGAGAGGAAGCTAAAGAGGAAAGGTAAAGGAATCCATTCTGATGATTATGATCTGGCACCAAAGGAAACAATTGAGCTATCAAATACCGAGGTACCTGATACTACTATGGATGCCACCAAGTTCCATGATTTAATCCAAGATGCACCCAAGAAGGTAAAAATACAAGGAATCATTGATGATTCAAATGATGTACTCATTGAGGACATTACAAATGGTGATCCTGACGACATCAAGGATGATGAGGATATTACAATTGTTGGAGTTCAACAAGAAGACCAAGCCCCCACTGAGACAATAGTAAGTAGCATACCGGGTGACCTTCCTATTCTAGTTCAAGTAGTTGAAATAATTACACAAAAGGAACCCAAAGGCTTAATCCCTGAGAAACCAACAGATACAAAAGAGGAACAAGGTACAAGTACTTCAAATACTATAGAGATAAATACACCTAAATAAAAAGAGGTTGATACATAGGTACAGGATGACCCTAATCCTACCAAAACTACACAAACTGACACAACATCAAAGGCTACATCTCAATCGACCAAGACACATGTCACCGAGGAGAAGAAGAAGGAAGAAATAGTGCCTACCAAGATAGACAAGCCAAGTGTCAAGGTAAAGGCAATAGTTCCATTTTTAAAATCATCCCCTCAAGAGTCCAAGAAGAAAAAGAAGAAACATGGCAAAGGGCTAGTCACTCTTGATGAAGTCATAGAAATTCCTGACTATGACCCAAGGACATTGGACCGAAAGGAATTGAGGAAGTATGGGGAATTGTGCACAAGAAAAGTAGCACAAGAGAAGTTAAGGAAAGAAAGTAAGAGTAAGAAGATTCTCAAGGATGTGAGAGACATTCTATAGCAAGTTGTACTTGACATCCAAATAAATGAGGAAACACCTATTTTGGACCAACTTGTAACTCTTGCCAATCAAATCAATGCCCCAGATATAGATGCTGAGAAAATAATTGAAGAAATGAAAGAGGCAAAAATACAAAACAAATTAGCAAAGAAAAATAGCCAAGAAGTTTCAATTAACAAGGCCAAGCTTTCTAAGGTAATTACCGAGCTACAATCCATTACTCATAAAATAATTCAAATTTTGTTTAAGTTATGCACTATGGAGACCTTCACTGCTGAGGTTAGTGAGAAAATAAAGAAGCTAGATGCAGACATTCTAGCTAGTGCTAATGTGTCTCTAACCGAGCCAACTGATTTTCATAAGCATATTCTCAAAGTTCAAGAATTAAGGTGATTGAGAGATGATCTGAGGAAGCAGGAAGATAATATAAGTGACCAAGCCATCGAGCTACAAGCTGAGATGATTCCCCACCTCAAGATAATGGAAAGACACATTGTGATGGCACAAGCCTTAGTTGCTACACCAGAGATATCTATGTTAGAGAACATCTTGTTAGAGTAATAGATTCTTTTTATCTTTTATTCCTCTCTAAAGATTCACTTAGGGTTTCTCATTCTCCTTTTTAAGGATGAATCTTGTAATTGCTTCTTTTTAATTTCTCTAATGCAATTTTACTTTTGAGATCTATTGCATTTTGTCTCCATTCTTCTCTTGTAACAGGTTATTCTAGTTTGTAGATATTCATGGGCTGTGTAGATTTGTATTCTCAAATCCTTCAGGGTATCAGAGCTCAGATCTGTTACTGCCTGTTCTTGATATTTTAAAGTTTTATGGAGCTTTAGGGTTTTTCTGTTGGATCTAGGGGGGACTTATTTTTTTGGTCATCTTGGCTTCAAATGGACCTCACAGTTGCATTCACAATGTCCAAGAACCCCTAGATCCATATAAAATTTGTCCAATTTGGACAAAGTTGGAATCTGTGAGAAAATGTTTTTGCAACTAGCCCTAGCACGGAGCCTAATGCAATCACTTTTTTCAAAGCATTTCTAGCCCAAATAGACCTCACGATTGCGTCCAGAGCATCTAAGCAATGCAAAATCCATATATAACTTGTTGATTTTGGACAAGTTTCCCTCTGGGGCAAATTTTTTTTAGCATACCAGGGTCGTACAGCCCTAACACGTAGCTCGAGGCTGACACAGGCAAAAAATAAAAAATATATAGTTTTTGGGCCCACCACCCAGCGATGAACACTGACCCACCACCCAGTGGGCACTGTTGACAGTGGCCTCACCGATGGCGCGGTCACCACCGATGGTGTCACCACCTGGCCTAAACTGCCAGTGTCACTATGTGTGACACGCGATCCCATCCTCTTCCCACTGGTGGTGATGACATCATCATGTGGTCACACTTTTTGGAGTGAAGTTCAAACCTTTGTCACATGCACTATTTGATTACTTTTCAACAGGGAGTTAGTTTTTTAAAGATATCTTGAGCATCCAGGATCGGAATTGGGCATGCGATATACTGATAGAAAGCTAGTTCCAAGCCTAAGCCAAATTTGTAGGTGTGGTTTCCTGATTTCACTATTTTGCTACAATTTTTTTCTATCAAAGATAGAGGTTTCTCTATTCTCTTGGGTTTCAACTTGCCTACACTCTGGGATCGATAACTTTTGCATCTAGGCTCCATTTTCTTCAAATGAAATATTGCTAGAAAGCTCATTCAGAGATTTACTTATTCAAATTTGAAGGTTTTCAATTCTTATTTTGATATTTTTCTACTCACTTATTCTATCAAAGGATGAAGTACCTTTGTGCACTCCCAGACCCATAACTTTTGCATCCAAGCTCTGTTTTTCAAAAATGAAATATTTTTGAAAAGATATTTCAGATCTAGTATTTATTTTCAGAAAATTTCTCAGGTACACAAAAAATTTTGTGAAACATTACATTCTTTCTTTCTTGCATTCAGATTATACCAAGGTTTGCGTTCTCTATTTATGGGGGGTGTTTTTCTCTTGCTTTCTATCATTTGTTTCAGAAAACCAAAACACCAAAAACACAAACCCTTCTTCATCTTCTATCTAGTTCTAAAAGAAAACCCATAATAATAAAAAACAAATAGGTATTCAGATCAGTTATTAGCATGACAAATCCAGCTTCAATTGAGCTTCTCACTCCACACAATTATCACATCTGGAAAACTCACATGATGAGGCTTCTTAGATCACATGGATTATGGTCATGTCTAGATGAGGAACAACCTCATCTAACTCACCCCTATGAGATTATGTAGCACAGGAACAAAATGGATGAGGTTATGGGTGTGTTGTCTCTACATGTTTTAGATAGCCTTCTTTTCCATCTTGATGATTATCCTACTCCTAGGGATATGTGGACACGGCTTCAAACTCTCTTTGGCATAGTTAATGAAATCAGGGCACTTCAAATTGATGCAGAATTGACCTCCATGGTACCTAATTCCTTTCCTTCTATTGAGGATTACTTGACGAAATTCAAATCCATCAGATCTATTTTACAGGGTTGTGGCAAGATCAAGACTTATCAAGAATGCATTTACCTGATTCTTTCTAAGCTTTGAGGAAAATTTTAGATTTTCTCTTCTACTTTCCATTCCACCATGGATGCTTTGGGACCCAGATTTGTTATGCCCTCTTTTGAGATATTTTGTGATCATTTGACTCAAGAGAAATCTAAGCCTAAATAGTTGGATTCTCTCTCAGGATCAAAGAACCAAGCATTGCTTGCTTAGACACCTATAGATAGCAAGAAGCCCAAATCAAAGCCCAAGAAATATTCAGCTGGTAGTGAGAGTCCTTCCAAGCCATCGCAAAAATCAAATTCCAAATCTGATTCCAAAACACATCCCAATTTCAAACAGAGAAATTCTTCAAATTTTGGTGAGTCTTCCTCCAAGACGAAGAAGAAATCAAAACAATCTTGTAGCTTTTGTGGAAAGGAAGGACACCTAGTTTTGAGGTGTTGGAAACAACTAGAGGCTTTAGAGGCATCCATGCAGTAGCATAATATCACCTCCCCTCTTCCTCCTTCCTCTTCCATTGGCAAAGGTCATGCTCTTTCTACATGAGCTATATCTATAGATTCTCCTTGGATCATTCATTTAGGTGCTTCACACCATATGTCACACTCACCTAGATTGATTACCTCACTTGCTCAGAGTGTCATTACACATATTTTAGTTGGTGATTTAGCACAACTTTCAGTTACAGGTTCTGGAACTATTTCATTGGATGATGGTTCTCTAGAGGATGTTCTCTTGGTTTCAACCATCTCTACGAACCTCCTATCTATTTATCAGATATGTCATTCTAGATCTGGTAAAATAGTTGAGTTCTCACCACATGATGTGGTTATTCAAGACCTCCATGATCCTAATCTAGTTGTTGCTACTAGGAGTGTTGATTTAGTGTCTCACTTATACAGGTTTGATTTCTTTGAGAGCTTCGATTCTATAGGTGTTTCTCTTGTTGCTCATATAGATATAGTGAGAAAACTTTGGCATGAGCATTTTGGCCATGTCAACTACAGATATCTATAGTAGATGAGTACATAGGAGCTAGTGATTGGGCTGCCTCAGATTTCTTGTGTTGATGGTGTTTGTCTAGGTTGTGCCCTTGGAAAACATCATAGAGATCCTTTTCCATCAAGTAGAGCCTCACGTGCTATTGCACCTTTGGAGTTGATACATAGTGATCTTATGTCATTTCCCACTCCATCTTTTTCTGGTGCTCGATATGTACTCACCTTCATAGATGATTTCTCTAGATGCACATGGGTGTACTTCTTGAAGTACAAGTCTAATGTCTTTGATTCATTTCAAATCTTTAAGATATTTGTGGAGAAAAAATCTAGTCTTTCTATTAGGCATATACACACTGACAATGGGGGGGAATATGTGAATTAGTCTTTTAGAGATTTCTATACTGAGCATGGTTTATAGCATCAGTTCATAGTTCCACATACCCCACAATAGAATGGGATTGCTGAGAGGAAGAATAGGACATTACAGGAGATGGCCAATTATATGCTACAGTGACGAGCTCTATGAGTGCTTCTTTTTGGGCTGAGGCTATCAATTGTACCACCTATTTCAAAATTGGATGCCTCACAAGGCATTACAATATATGACCCTTGAGGAGGCTTGGACTCATGTCAAGCCTGATGTATCTTCACTTAGATTTTTTGGTAGTGAGGCTTGGGCATTCATTCCAAATTCTTAGAGGAAAGCCATGGAGAGGAAGAGTCAACCACTCATATTTGTTGGCTACTTTGAGGATGTGAAGGCATACAAGATGTTGGATCCTAATTCTAGAGAGGTCTTATTTCAAAGAGATGTTTAGTTTGATGAGTGTTATTCACAGATGGATCCTCCATCTTTAGCTTTCACCTCACTAACTAGCAATTCCTCTTCTCCTCTGGAGGATTCCATATCCTCTGAGGAAGATTCAGATGGTGATCCACCTTCCCCACCACCACTAGATGTTTTGTGAGTGCCCAAGTGGGCTCGTGATACTATTGATGCAATAGGACCTTTGGTAGGTGATCCTTTAGATACTCGTCACACTTGTGTATAGATGTCAGGTTCTAGTCTTCTAAGTCAGGCTATTTTTACTAACCCTCAGAGTTTTTCATAGGTGATAGGACACTTGGAGTGGGATAGGGCCATAGATGAGGAGTATTCTTCTTTGATGAAGAATCATAATTGGGATTTATGTTCTCTTCCAAAAGGGAGAAAGTTGGTTTGATGTAAGTGGATGTATCATACCAAATATGTTGTAGATGGTTTGATTGATAAGTACAAGGCACGTCTTGTTGCGAAGGGGTTTTTACAGGTCGAGGGTATTGATTACTTTGAGACCTTTGCTCCTATTGCCAAGATGAACTCTATTTGCCTTGTACTATCTCTTGCAGCTTCACAGGGATGGATAGTATTTCAGATGGATGTGAAGAGTCCTTTCTTGCATGGAGACCTACAGGAGGAGATCTATATGGAGCAGCCTCCAGGTTTTGTGCATGATTCTTCTTTGGTATGCAGAATTAGATGGTCATTATATGGTCTCAAAAAAGCCCCTAGGGCTTGGTATGAGAAAATGGACTCTTTTCTACTTTCTTCACATTGCACTTGCTATCATTCTGATCCTACAGTGTACATTCAGTGTCATTAGGGTGATCTATTGATTATTGTGCTATATGTTGATGATCTTCTTGTTGGAGATTTTCCAACAAGCTAGTACTAACTGTATGTTTATCATTGATAACAACATATGGTAAGTAGCATGCATGGAAGACTTATGCAGTAAGCTTTGAGTAAATGAAGCATGGACATGTTATCAATGTGATATCATGGACACAAAGGTTAATTGTTTATACAAATAGTTATGTAGAAGCTTATGTCAGTAGTATTCCTAACAAAGTTATAGGCAGTGTTATGTGTGTGATTGTTCGTACAGTTATCATGGAGCCTTGTGCCTTTGGATATATGATGGAGACATGTTAGTGTTGCTCCATTCATGGACATGAAGTCTGATATGTAGTAGAATTGAAGTTATTCAGTTGCTATTGACCAGTTGTAGTTTCCTATGTTTATCCAGAAGAGTCGACAAAGATTATATTGGTATAGGAGTTGCACCTATCATTTCGGTATGCGTGCTTGGATTTGTGATTAGAGAAGAGTTAAGAAGGTTTTTTTAAGAGCACATGATGTAATTCAGCTTAAGGATAAAGTACCAATTAATTTGGTAGAGCCAATAGTGTGTAGCGTCCGTCTACACTTATTAATTTGGACAGGTCCCAAGTTGTGGTGTACTTAGTAGAGCTAACATAAATGTTATTAGAGAGTGTTATTGTTTTTGTAATATGATTTCAAGGTGGTTCTAACAAGTCAACTTGATTATATCATTTAGAGAGAAGATATTTATAGGTATTCATTTGTGATTGCTAAGGTATGGTTCAGTGTTGAAAGAGAAGAGCAGAGCAGAGAGTGTGAAGTGTTGAGCCATTAGAAGAAGGTCTATGTGACCAAGTAAAGAGTATATGCTATTCATTGGAATTGATCAAGACAACAGGTCTACCTCACAGTTCACCAAGATCCAAATATAGTGTGTATTTGTTATTCAGAAGGTTGCAGCCTTCACCCCTTTGAGCAGTGAGCTCTCGGATAGTGCATCCTCACCCCTAATAGGGTCAATCATAAAAAACTCCTAATAGGGTCTGACGCTTGACCAAGTCATTTTACTTATTACATTGTAAAGATTAACTCCTAATAGGGTTGTAAGATCTTCTAACAAGGATCATTATACACTAGTGCAGTTTATTAGTGGGTGTCAATTCCCACTGGGGTTTTTACCTATTTGGGTTTCCCCATAACCAAAATATTGGTGTTGTGTTCAAGTGTTCTTTCATTTTATTTATGCTTAAATTTTCATTATACTTAATTGGATAAATGATTGAAACTTGTAGATAACTGATTCACCCCCCCCCCCCCCCTCTCAGTTATCTCTTGGGACTATTCCTAACAATTGGTATCAGAGCCAAGTACCTCAGAGAGAAATTTTAATAGCTTGAGGTTGATCAGATGGCATTCTTTAGAAAAGACAGTCCTAAGTTTGATGGAGAGAACTATCATGATTGGAAGAACAAAATGGTGACACATTTGCAGTGCATTGCTTTTGAAGTTTTTGAAGTGGCTATCAAAGATATTAAGATCCCCTCTCTAGAAGATCTTGCAAAAGATGATGATACTAGCAAAGGATTTGTTCCTTTAGAATGCAATAGCTAAAGAAGCCCTGATCAACACCTTATCTGATAGTGAGTTTTCAGAGTTAAAGAAAGTAGACACAGCCTACTAGATATGGAAACACCTAGAAGACATGTTTGAAGGAGATACAAAGGAAAAGAATGTGTGCAGAAAGACTTGGAAGAAAAGATACAATGCATTAGAGATGCTACCTGAAGAAAACATCAAAGCTTACAAGCAAAGGATTAATGAAGCAATTGTTGGAATCAGGAACAATGGTGGAAAGATCTCAGAGGAAGACATTATGGATAAGCTAATGACTACTCTTACAGAAGAGTATGAAAACAAGATCAACATCCTTGATGAGACCATGCAGCTTACAAAAAATTTCAAGAGAGAGACCTTGATTAGCAAAATTTCAACTTTTGAGATTTCAAGATTGAAGACAGAGCCTAAAAGTGAGACAACCTTCGAAACATCAATCCATGGTAAGAAATCTTCAAACACTTCTGGTAATTTTTATGATGAAGATGAAGATAAAGATATAGATGATATTATTGCTATGATTGCTAAGAAAGAAAGAAAAGGAAAAGGAAAATATGAAGGTCAATTACCTTTCAAATGTTTCTCATGTAATAATATTGGTCACTTTGCATCCAAGTGTCCTACAAGAGTTAAGAAATTTAGAACTAACTACAAGCCTAAGTATACAAAAGAATGTTACTATGCTGGTGATGGAGTTTCTAATGATGATTCACTTGAAGATGAAATTCATTGCTATTATGGATCGTGAGGATAAGAAAAAGGAACAAGAGCTAGCATTAATTTCACAAGAAGACATAAGGATAGATTGGATTATAGATAGCGGTTGTTCACATCACATGATAGGTGATAAAGATAGATTTGTTCATCTGGACAAATACAATGGTGGTATGGTTAGATTTGGATACAACACTCCTAAACCTATCATTGGTAGAGGAGCTATCACATTGGATAGAAAGAAAAACACTGATGATGTCCTTTATGTAGATGGTTTGCAGCATAACCTTCTTAGTGTTGGACAGTTGCTTGAAAAAGGTTATAGAATGGAGTTTAAAGACAAAAAATGCATCATTAACAACAAGGATGGTGTAATGATTACATCAGGTTCAAAGACTAAAGGTAATGTTTTTCAGGTCAATTTAGAAGCAAGTTATTTTTTTGCTAAAGTAGATGACAGTTGGCTATGGCATAAAAGACTATGTCATATCAATTTTGATAACATAGTAAAGATAAACATTGTAAAGGTAGTAAGAGATCTACCTAGCATAGAAAAGATAATTAATACTATTTGCAGGGAATGTGTGATGGGAAAGCATGTAAGGAATTCAATTAGAAGCAAGAATAATTTAGCAGAAAACAAGTTGGATTTGATTCATATAGACCTATGTGGACCAACTCAAACAAGATCATACTATGGTGAAAGGTATTTCATTTTTTTTGTTGATGATTATTCTAGAATGATGTGGGTTGCATTCTTGAAAGATGAGTCTAAAGCATTTGAGAAGTTCAAAATATTCAAAGCTAAGGTTGAGAATAAATCTGGACTAAAGATAAAATGTCTAAGATCGGATAGAGGAGGAGAATTCACCTCTGACAAATTTTATGAGTACTACGAAGAACATGGCATAAAGAGATAGTTGAGTGTACCTAGAACCCCTCAGTAGAATGGGATTGTAGAGAGAAGGAATAGGATCATCCTTGATATAGTGCACACCATCATGATTGAAGGAAATGTTGCACAAACCTATTGGAGAGATGCGGTCAATATAGTAGTCTATACCATCAATAGAATATAATTGAGGCCTGGTGCAAACAAGACACCTTATTAGCTATGGTTTGGTAATGTTCCCACAGTGAAATACTTCAGAATCTTTGGAAGCAAGTGCTACATCAAGAGGGATGAAGCAATAGGCAAGTTTGGTGCAAGAAGTGATGAAGGTATTTTCCTTGGTTACTCTACTTAAAGAAAAGCTTACAGATGTTTTAATTTGAGATTGAAGAAGATCATTGAAAGTGCTCATGTTAAGATTCATGAAAAGTTTATGGTTTAAGAAAGATATCATGATTATTCACCTGTGATTGAAGAAGAACCCATTCCTTCCACTAGTGAGACGGTTGTTGAAGAGATGTTTGACAGTATTGATGTATTATTCAATGACCCTGAAACAAGTGAAGAAGAAACTCAAAATGAAGATGAGTCAGTATCACCTAAAGTTCCAAAGTATACATCTAGATACCACTCTAAGGATGACATCATTGGAGATCAGAGCAGCAAAGTCAAAACAAGATCAAAAGAAAAGAGTTCAACAAGCAATGAAGTGGTATGTTTACTATCTCAGATTGAACCTTTAAGTGTTGAAGATGCATGTAATGATTTAGATTGGCATGATGCTATGAAAGAAGAACTAGATCAAATTATTAAGAATGATACTATTATCTCTATTGAGCATTAAAGGTTTTCATTAGTATCAAAGGTTATCAAGGTATCGATCAGTTACTTAAATTGAGCTAGTCAGTAACTATAAGCAAAATAGGACAATCGATTATAGTGTATACATTGAGCATCACTTAGTTTACCAAGCACCAGTAGACATCGACACTGAGTGATAGTAAACACTGAGCACCAGTATACACCAAGCAGTTTATACATTGTTTACCAATGATCACAGGAAATGGCATAGTAATCAAGAATGGCACATTCTTCTATGCAAATAGCTACAACAGATTAGAAAACATTTTACCAAGATCGAGGAATATTTATTGTCAAGATATTCATTAAATGTAATATATATCTTATGTAATAGTTCGATCTAGGTCATTTTTCTATACCGTAGATCTTAGGGTTTTGTCTAAGATTTGTAACCTAATTTTGTTAAAGCGGCGTAAAGTAGTATGCTATATAAATGTATGTTTGCATCATTTGTGATATGAACTAATATATGAATTAAGGAGCACTTGAAGCACTTGCCTAACTTCAAGACTATCAGTTGACAAAGCAAAATGGTATACAGTGGAGATCAGATTAAGCAGAATCAGAGCAAGCTAACCGAGCAGTTCAGAGCAGAAATTCATCACAGTAAAGGTGAAATATATTCAGTACTTATTGATCTATATCAGATAATTAAGTTGTCAATTTAGCAGATAATTGCCTATTTCTTTCTAACAATTGTAATAGAGTTTTTGGCTAATTCTCTTAACAGAGTAGACTTGATAGTCTTATGTAAATCTCTTAACCGAGTGTGCACTTCTTTAGTGTTGTTAAAATCCTATAACTAGGTAGATCTAGCTCATCTAATATGTTACTCCTAATAGGGTAAGATCACCAGATGTGATCAAAACTTGTAGCCCTAACAGGCAAACCTTTTCTATCTGTAGTAGTGAAGAATTTGTGGGTGTCATCGCCACCATAGTTTTTACCTTCTAACAAGGGTTTATGTGTTACCAAAATACTTGTGTTATGAGACTGTTATATTGTTAATTTCATGTTACTTACTTTCTCAAGTTGAATGGATAAATGATACATGTATTAGATGCAAGTTATTTTGGAAGGTTATCATTGTTTACTGTCATAGATCTGAAAGGTTTACAAGTAAAAAAAAATTTTGGGCACTGATTCACCCCTCCCCTCTCTGTACCCATCTCTCCTAATTCCAACAATTGGTATCATAGCTCAGTTCTCTTATTGGACAATTTAACCATTGAAGGGTAAAGATCTTAATTCATGGAGAGGTATAAGTTAGGAAAGACTATTGAGAATTAGAAGATTCAGATACAGATGTTTATTGAACAGTACAAGCAAGCCAAGGAAGGACTAAAGAAATTACTGGTTGAAAGGAAGAACCTAGCTATTCTACAAAATGAGATTAGTTACCATGAAGAAGCAATTGATGATATATTTGATCATGTTGGATCTAGTTCTGGAAGTATTTATGATGGACTTGAAAGTATAATCACTGATTTGTCTGAAAAGAATCAACACTTAACCGAACAAGTGAAAGCACTACAAATCGGTCAAGAATCTCAGATGGTGAGAATGGTAGAGACAATGAACAATGCTAGACAAGCCAACAAAGAAAGGAATATGGCTATTGATGACCGAAGGCAAATGACTGAACAAATTCAAGCAAAAGAAAGTGAAATACAAAGACTCGCCGATCACCATTTTCAAGTATCTAATCAAATGATGATTGTGAATCAAGAGGTCAACCAAGTAAATGGAGAATTGTCAACAAATCTTGAAGAAGTTGCAAGACTCGGAGAGGAGAATGAGAAACTGAGAAATGAAGTGAAAAATCAACAGCAACACAATGAAATGAAGAAATTGGCTAAGGATGGTTCTAAGAAGATTGATGACTTTCTGATTAATCAAAGAAGATTTGGGAGTAGAGCTGGGATAGGCTATATCGAAAAAGGAGAATCATCACATCAAGTTGAACAAGTCAACAACAATCAAATTCAAAGACCTAAAGCATTGACATGTTATCACTATGGTAAACTAGGACATACATATAATGTGTGTAGAAGCAAAGCACAAGGTAAACCTCTTGTCACTCCTAAGTTCAATGGATATTGTTATTATTGTGGTAAGTATGGTCACCAAGATTATGAATGTAGAGCTAAATAGAATGATATTGCTAACAATACTACTATGGAGAAAATATGCTATACTTGTAATAAACATGGACACTACACGAGAGTGTAAGGCTAAGATGAAACAAGTATGGACTCCTAAGTAGAAAACACAGTGCAAGCCTTATCAACCAAAGAGACAAGGTAAATCTTATATTTGGGATTATAACACATGGGCTAACTATGTTGCATGTGGTAGATATGGGCACCTTGTAGTGAATTGTAATAGGAAAAGATGGGTTGGACAATTGAGAAGCTGGACAAACACTGGAATGGCATGTATGCATTGTCATAAAGTCAGTCATTTAAGCAAGGACTGTAGAGACTGAGCACCAAAGGAATGTCATGTACTTGAGAGTGGAAACACTATTGTAGATATCATGAAGATAAGGAACACTATGTGGAAGAAGGCATCTAATGAGAATGTTGAATCAAGTAATGTTGTTGGTGAAACCTCATCCACTGGATTGGGTGACATCGGTACCTCCACTTAAGGTGATATAGGTATGTATGGGACTGACATTTCAAAATGATCATATTTTACATACAGTTCCTTATATATGATGAGCACATACCAAATCTGCATGAATGAAGATACACTATGGTTTATATGTTTTAAGCTAACAAAGTTATACAGTCGGTAAAAGTTAGACCGAGAGTTGGTTACCCATTGGTAATCAATATTCAATGTTAACCGAGCACACATATCAACCGACAAAGGAATCTTGTGTCAGCTGAGTGAAAAAAAGTTTACAGTTGTCACCAAGTTGACAACTGTTATGAACCAAAAGGTAGGTCAAGCATTTAATGCATGAAAGTTTGAGTGGGAATATCGAAAAGTCTATAAATACATGAGAAACAGAGTTCGTTTTTACAATGCGATCTCGAAGAGCGAAGATTTCACAAAAAAGAGTTTGAGCTAAAAGGATTTTTAGAAGGATTCAAGGCTACTATAGATCGAACCGACATCACTCTTCGACGAATCCAAGTAAGTACATTTTCTATCGAACACTTTATTAACCTGCTTCTTGCCGAAACCCTAAATCAATTTATGGCATCTACATCATCCACAAGCAAATCACACAGTGTTGAAGAAGAAGTAAATCTGATTGTTAGAGTGAATTTTGATGAACCTAAGTACAAATCACACCCCAAGATTGCATCACAAATGGATTTAATGGGCACTTTTTCAAGCATCCCAAATAGGGTTTTGTTAATAGAAGATGTATGGTCATTCATTCATTGCAAGATTGGAGAAGTAGGAGATTGTGAGACTATTGTGGCATATCAACAATTATGTGCATGGATGGAAAACTAAAAATAGAATATGACCAAATTGAGAAATCAAGGTTATCGTGTGCCATACACTTTCTGCAATCATTCAAAATAGACTGGATAAGGATTGTATTGAGTTGATATCATGATGGAAAATTTTGGTTGGATAAACTAGTAGAGGTCACAAAGAAAATGATCAGTAGGGTTACTGGCTATCCTACAACTGACAAGGCAAAGGCTTTTCGAAGCTCCTCATGAGCTGATGTTGAGAAGAACACAAGAGCTACATGGGATGGTTGAGCATTGAAGATTTCAATAATTAAAGACCCAACAGTAAAATTTGTGTCACATGTGATCAGGTACAAAATATTTTAATCAAGTAGATTAAACAGCATACCCTGTAGCGCAGTCGACATGGCACACAAAATTGTGAAGAAAGATCACTAGATTGATCTTACAGAGATACTACTCCACAAATTACAAGAAAACATGAAGACTATAAGGTTAAAGAAGTTAAACACATGTAAGTTTGGTTCACTCCTTGTTTGTTTATTTTTCTATATACAAAAGTATCTCCCTGGCATCGGTAAAGTAAACTGGACAATAGATAAACCGATAACTATATAGATTATCGAGATGATGAACAAGTTAGGAGATGATTTGAATAAAGTTTTGATGAGTACTTTAAAGAATTTAAGACCAAGATGAATCAAAGAAGTAGAATTCCACGAGAATTAGTTGAGAAATTTGAGATAGATGTTTGTTTTCTAGTAGACACAGATCATTCCATGATAAGAGCAGTTGAACCTAGAATAAAATGTCTAGCACCTATGGGCTATGAAATGAACTATGATTTCAGATTGAAATCTATTGAAGCACTGCTAGCACTACCAAAAGACCCCAAGGCGACTAGGTTTTGAAACTATGAAGAAGCTAAGTCTAGAATCATGATAGGTTTGGCCATTAATAAAATGACTAGGAAGGCAAAGAAGATGAAGAAAGACCTAACTACTAGATTTGGAGATGTCTCTAACTCATCTAAGGAGTCACCAGTTCAGGCAACAACTAATGATTAGCTACTATTGGCTGACAAACCTTATGACAGTGAGGAAACTGAGTCTGAAAAAGAGAAACACCCTACACCGGTTCCTCCTACTAAAATTCAAAAGAAGAGGCAGTTGCCAGTACAAATAGATGCACTTACAAGGTCATCAACTGCAACTTCACCACCATAGAAGAAGGAAGTAGAGAAGGTAATAAAATGAAAGGTTGCTACACTGACAAAGACATATGCAAAGAAAAGACTCAAGGTTGTAGCTGAGGCACTAAAGAAAAGGAGAAGATTGATAAGAGGTAAAGAAGACCTTGAGGATACTAAAAATGAAGATGACATTAGTCAATTCAAAGTGGTTCAATAGATGAACTCATTGAAGATATAATTGAGAACGGTGACCTTGCTGATCCGGAACTTAACAGATTTGCCAAAATGTCAAATGAGGATCAAACAAAGATTGAGGAGGCAGTCATCCAAATGATGATAAACTTTAAAAGAATTCCATTAGAATTTGCACTAACATTACCAAAGGAGTTGGATGATAGAATAAATAAAAAATGGGCTTATGCACTAGACATCGAGAAGAGAAAGAGAGAAAGATCTCTAGTTTGGGTAGCCCCACATCTAAGCCTAGCAGAAATTGATGAACACATGGCTAATCATCAAGCAAGATTTTTTGTAAAGAACTGAGCCATGATGATACTGGATGATAATGTGGTAGATGTAGATGAGACTGGCGATTCCCTATGGAAATAAATTTTTCAAGCCAAAGAACAAGCTGAGAAAAATGCATTCTTAAATTTGTCTAAAAAGAGACAACATTCCAAAGGAAAAGGTATCTACATTGATGATACTACAATAGAGAAGTCAAAGGACTCTAGTATATCAGTAACTGAGGTAATTGATATCACTGAACAAAAGGAAGACATATATATTTTATAGGATTCACCAGATCCAGTAGAGATCCAAATGAAGAAGAAAACCGATGATGATGTACTCATTGAGGACATCACAAATGGTGATCCTGATGACAAGGATGATGAGGATGTAAATATTGCACTAGTAAACACTCAAGATGAAGCTCAAGTCACTAAATGTGCATTTACATCATTATCAGGCAAGCTTCCTATACTTGCAGAAGTAGTAGAAATTCTTTAACAAGAACAACCCGATGGCTCAGACCCTGAGCAACATAAAGATACCACAGGGGAACAAGACATAGAGACACCTACAGAGACACATAATTCTAAAGGAAAAAAGGCAACTACTATGGAAACAAAGGCACAAGATGAGCCTAAGGCAACCGAGGTGATCCCACCTGACACGACATCTGAGGCTCCCACTCACTCAATCAACACATAGGTTACCGAGGAGCAGAGGAAGGAAGAGATTATGTCAACTGGGAAGGATACTCCAAAGGTAGAAGACAAGGTTCTTGTCACCATTGTGAAGAAGTCACCCCTTGCACCAGAGAAGAAGAAGAAGAAAGCAAAAGGGTTGGTCATTCTAGACAAAGTTATAGAAATACCCGAGTGTGACTCAAGGACACTTAGCCCTGAGGAATTGAGAAAATATGGGGAACTATGTACAAGGAAAGCAGCACAAGAAAAGTTGAAGCAAGAAACTAAACGCAAAGAAATATTAATGGATGTTAGGGATATCTTACAACAGGTAGTACCTAAAGTGAACATTGATGAAAATACTCCTATTATAGATCAACTTTCTATACTTATCGAGAAGATAAATGCCCTGGACATTGATGTTGACAAGTGAATTGAAGAAAGGGTAGAATCCAAGATTCAAGACAAATAGGCAGAAAGAATCAGCCAAGAAGTGGCAATAAACAAGGTCAAATTATCTAAGGTAATAACTAAAATAAAATCTATAACCCAGTTAATTTTTCAATTCTTACTGAAGCTATGCACTGTGGAAACCTTCACTATTGAGATCAGTGAAAAGATCAAAGGTCTAGAAGATGAAATCAAGACCAGTACAAATGTAGCTATAACCGAGCCACAAGATTTTTTAAAACACATTCACAAAGTTCAAGAACTTGGGTGGTTGATAGCATATCTCAAGAAACAAGAAGAGTAGATCATAGATCAGGTCACAGAGTTACAGACAGAACTCCTTCCATACCTGAAGATTTTTGAGAAACACATTGTCAAAGCGAAACAACTTGTTGTAACACTAGAAATTTTTGTGTTGGATAACATCTTTGACATGCATGCACAAGTCAGTCTTGAGCACATTGCTCTCACCAACTTGAAAAAGGAATGGGAAAACCTCTTGGAGTCTGTGAAGAAAACCCATCATCACATTTTTGACAAGATGTGAGTATACAGTTTAATTTTTGTATTTGGCATTACTATCAAAGAGGGGGAAATCAATGTATATGTCAATATGCCAAATATGTACATAGATGCTACATATACTACATATTATCAGGAGCATGCACCGAGGAGGAGTAAATAGAAATTTTGATAAGTATATATGTATATGGTGGAGATATAAGTTATATGTAGAAATTTTTGTCTATATACATTCAAGTTTTGATAATAATGCCAAAGGGGGAGATTTTTATCTCTATTGAGCATTAAAGGTTGTCATTAGTATCAAAGGTTATCAAGGTATCAGTCGGTTACTTAAATTGAGCTAGTCGGTAACTATAAGCAAAACAAGATAGTCGGTTATAGTGTATGCACTAAGCATCGGTCAATTTATCGAGCACCAGTAGACACCAACACCGAACTATAGTAAACATTGAGCACCAGTATACACCAAGCAGTTTATATAGTGTTTACCGATGATCACAGGAAACAGCATAGTAATCAGGAATGGCACATTCTTCTATGCAAATGGTTACAACAGATCAAAAAATGTTTTACCAAGATTGAGGAATATTTATTGTCAAGATATTCATTAAATGCAATATATATCTTATGTAATAGTTTGATCTAGGTCATTTTTCTATACCATAGATCTTAGGGTTTTGTCTAAGATTTGTAACCTAATTTTGTTAAAGTGACATAAAGTAGTATGCTATATAAATCTATGTTTGCATCATTTGTGATGTGAACTAATATATGAATTAAGGAGCACTTGAAGCACTTTCCTAACTTCAAGACTATCAGTTGATAGAGCAGAACAATATACAATGGAGATCAAATTAAGTAGAATTAGAGCAGGCTAACCGAGCAGTTCAGAGCATAAATTCATCATAGTAAAGGTAAAATATATTTAGTACTTATTGATCTGTATCAGAAAATTAAGTTGTCAATTTAGCAGATAATTGCCTATTGCTTTCTAACAATTGTAATAGAGTTTTTGGCTAAATCTCTTAACAGAGTAGACTTAACAGTCTTATGTAAATCTCTTAACCAAGTGCACACTTATTTAGTGTTGTTAAAATCCCATAACTAGGTAGCTCTAGCTGATCTAATATGTTACTCCTAACAAGGTAAGATCACCAGAAGTGATCAAAACTTGTAGCCCTAATAGGCAAACCTTTTCTATCTGCAGTAATGAATAATTTGTGGGTGTCATCCCCACTGCAGTTTTTACCTTCTAACAAGGGTTTCTGTGTTACAAAAATACTTGTGTTATGGGACTGTTATATTGTTGATTTCATGTTATTTAATTTCTCAATTTGAATGGATGAATGATACATGTATTAGATACAAGTTATTTTGGAAGGTTATCATTGTTTACTGTCATAGATCTAAAAGGTTTACAAGTAAAAGTTTTTCGTGGGAACTGATTCACCCCTCCCCTCTCAGTACCTATCTCTCCTAATTCCAACAGATACTTGGGAAATTGTCCCAAGACCTAGTGATAAGAATATGATTGGAACAAAGTGGATATTCAGAAACAAGATGAATGAAGATGGTACAGTAGTAAGGAATAAAGCAAGGTTATTATGCAAGGGATATGTGGAAAGAGAAGGTATTGATTATTCAGACACATTTGCACCTGTTAACATATTAGAAGCTATCAAGTTGTTTCTAGCTTATGCAACATTCAAAAACTTAAAATTTTATCAGATGGATGTCAAGTCAGCATTCTTGAATGGAGAGTTAAAGGAAGAAGTATACATTGAGAAGCCAAAAGGATTCACCTTATCAGACAAGCCTGATATGGTATGCAGATTGAAAAAAGATCTCTATGTTCTTAAGCAAGCCCCTAGAGCTTGGTATGAGAGAATTGATGGATATCTAAAAAAAATTGGATTCAAGAAAGGAGTAGAAGATTGTAATCTATTTATCAGAGAGACATCTGAAGGTTTACTACTTGTAGCTATATTTTTTTATGACATTATCTTTGGAGGTAATGAAAAACTTAGTGCATAATTTGCTAAGGAGATGTAGAGTGAGTTTGAGATGAGCATGATTCAACCTATCAAATACTTTTTGGGATTAAATGTGCAACAGATAGAGAAAGGTATTTTCATTAATCAGTCTAAATATGTGAAAGAGATATTGAAGAAGTTCAAGATAGATGATTGTAAGCCAATGGGTACAGCTATGATAATAGGATGTAAGCTTACAAAAGAAGATGATTCTCTAGTAGTAGATATAACATTGTACAAGTCTATGATTGGTAAACTCATATATCTTACTCAAACTAGACGTAATATTTCTAATGCAGTTGGCATAGTTGGAAGATTTGTAGCAGAGCCTAAACAAAGTCACCTCATGGAAGTAAAAAAAATATTTAGATATCTACAAGGTACTATAGATTATGGTCTATGGTATCCTAACTCAAAGAATGTTGAGCTTCATGTATATAAAGATGCATATTGGGCAGGATGCGTGGATGATAGAAAGAGTACATCAGGAGGAGCGGTATTTCTTGGTAATAGACTTGTCACTTGGACAAGAAAGAAGTAGAATTGTATTTCTCAACCAATAGCAGAAGTAGAGTATGTTGTAGTAGCCTTGAATTGTTCTACAATTGTTTGGATCAAGAAAATGATAAAGGATTTTGGAATTCAGATTGGTTATCCTATTGTCATTCATTGTGATAACACTAGCACTATCAACATGTCAAAGAATCTTATGATGCATGCAAAGATAAAGCACATAGAGATTAAGTATCACTTCCTAAGAGATAAAGTGGCAGAGAAAGAAGTCAAATTGGATTATGTGAGTACAAAAGAACAACTATCAAATATATTTACAAAGCCCTTACCAAAGGATACTTTTGAGTATCTTAGGGAGAAGCTGGGAGTAATTCCCTTCCTTGATTCTACTTAGAAAAAGTGGAAAGAGCATCAGTCCTTAGTGACTGATGGATGGTTGACTACTCTACTTTAGGAGTAGTACTGGAGCTTAAATGTTTGGCGCCCTTTTCCATTGATGTCAAAGGGGGAGTAATATATAATCATGAAAAAAAGTATTAAAGGGGGAGTACATATAGAATTAAGGAAGAGTAATATATAGCAGCAAGAGAGAGTAGTATTCAATCATGGAAGTAGTTCAATTGAGAAAATGGAGAATATTGAAGAATATTGTAGCAGATGGAGGATTCATCCTTGGGGGAGTTTTGATGAGGAAATGGAGAATATTGAAGAATATTGTAGTAGATGGAGGATTCATCCTTGGGGGAGTTTTGATGAGGAAATGGAGAATGTCATTAAAGAATTGATCATTTGGATTGGTGGTGTTTTTCATTCCATATGTTGCCATCAATGCCAAAGGGGGAGATTGTTGGAGATTTGCTAGCAAGCCAGTACTGACGGTATGTTTGTCATTGATAACAACATATGGTAAGTAGCATGCATGGAAGACTTATGCAGTAAGATTTGAGTATATGAAGCATGTACATGTTATCAGTGTGATATCATGGATGCAAAGGTTAATTGTTTATACAGATAGTTGTGTAGAAGCTTATGTCAGTATTGTTCATAACAGAGTTACAAGCAGTGTTCTATGTGTGATTGTTTATACAGTTATCATGGAGCCTTGCACCTTTGGATACATGGAGACATGTTAATGTTTCTCCATTCATGGACACAGAGTTTGATATGTAGTAGAAGTGAAGTTATTCAGTCGCTATTCACCAATTGCAGTTTCCTGTGTTTATCCAGAAGAGTCAATAGAGATTATATTGGTACAGGAGTTGCACTTATCATTTTGGTATGTGTGCTTGGATTTGTGATTAGAGAAGAGTTAAGAAGGTTTTTTTAAGAGCACATGATGTAATTTAGCTTAAGGAGAAAGTACCAATTAATTTGGTAGAGCCAATAGTGTGTAGCATGCCTATACACTTATTAATTTGGACAGGTCTCAGGTTGTGTTGTGTGCTTAGTAGAGCCGACAGAAATGTTATTAGAGAGTGTTATTATTTCTCTAATATGATTTCAAGGTGGTTCTAATAGGCCAACTTGATTATATCATTTAGAGAGAAGATATTTATAGGCAGTCATTTGTGATTACTAAGGTATGGTTCAGAGTTGTAAGAGAAGAGCAGAGCAGAGAGTGTGAAGTGTTGATCCATGAGAAGAATGTCTATGTGACCAAGTAAAGATTATATGCTATTCATTAGAATTGATCAAGATAATAGGTCTACCTCGCAGCTCACCAAGATCCAGATATAGTGTGTATCTATTATTCATAAGGTTACAGCCTTCACCCCTTTGAGAAATGAGATCTCAAATAGTGTGTCCTCACCCCTAATAGGGTCAATCATAAAAGATTCCTAACATGGTCTGACCCTTGACCAAGTCACTATACTTATTGCATTGTAAATATCAACTCCTAACAGGGTTGTAAGATTTTCTAACAAGGATCATTATACACTAGTGCAGTTTATTAGTGGGTATCAATTCCCACTGGGGTTTTTACCTATTTGGGTTTCCTTGTAACCAAAATATTGGTGTTGTGTTAAATTTTTCTTTCTTTGTGTTTATGCTTAAAGTTTAAGTATACTTAATTGGATAAAGAATTGAAACTTGTAGATAACTGATTCACCCTCTCAGTTATCTCTTGGGACTATTCCTAACACTTCTTATAACGGGTAGCTCATCCTCTATGATTTAGAGTGTTCAGAGAGCATTGATGGAGTGATTTGCGATGATATATCTCAGTCTTTTGCACTATTTTTTGGACCTACAGGTTATTCAATCTTCCGATGGGATCTCCATACTCTAGGACAAGTATGCTCTAGATATGCTCTAGCGATTTGGCATCCTTGATTGCAAGCCTGCCCCTACATCTTTTTAGTCATGTGTTGATTTATCACCATCATGTCCTACTCCTTCACTAGACCCTACTTTGTACAGATAGTTGGTTGGTAGTTTGTTGTACCTGACACACACACGTCTAGATCTTTCCTTTGTAGTTGGTCTTATCTCTAGATTCTTGTAGGATCGTCATTGGCAAGTTGCCAAGCGTATCTTGAGGTACATTCGCGGCACTACTATGTATGGCATCACCTACACATCATGAGATCCTCACATTGTTGGCTTCATTGATTCTAATTGGGCTGGTGATACCACTGATTGGAAGTCCACTTCTGGCTTTGTTTTTTATCTTGGCTCTGGTTCTATCACATAGTCTTACAAGAAGCAAACCGCTCATACATTATCATCTACAGAGGTAGAGTACAGAGCATCTGTGCTAGCTAGTCAGGAGATTTTGTGGCTTTGAAAAATGATGACTGAGTTTGGGTTTCCTCCAGGAAGTCCCACTATTTTATGGTGTGACAATCAGGGTGATATTCACATTTCACAAAACCCAGTAGAGCATCAGTAGACCAAACATATTGAGCTCTACATGCACTTCATTCAGTAGTTGATTCAAGATGGATTTACCATCTTGGAGTACATTCCTATAGCTGAGCAGGTTGCTGACATCTTCACTAAATCTTGTGCCTCGTCGTGCTACCTTCAGTTGCACTCGATGCTTGGGGTGAAGGAAGTTGTCCTTGGGGGGTCTCAGTGAGGCCTTCCTTCCTTCATGTTTCTTTCTAGCATGTTGTTTCATCTCTTTTTGGAGTAGAGTTTTTCCCATGAGGTTTTCTCTATTTCTCCACTTTACAGAGATTTGGTTGTGATTGGGTACCTGATCAGGCTTTGTTGTCGGGACCCAAATTTTCTTTTCAGCTTGTTTTGCTTTAGCTTCTTTAGCTTTTAGTTTGCAACTTTTCCCTAAGCTCATCTTAAGGGGGGTGTTAGAGTAATAGATTATTTTTATCTTTTATTCCTCTCTAAAGATTCAATTAGGGTTTCTCATTCTCCTTTTTAAGGACAAATCTTGTAATTGCTCCTTTTTAATTTCTCTAATGCAATTTTACTTTTGAGAGCTATTGTAGTTTGTCTCCATTCTTCTCTTGTAATAGGTTATTCTATTTTGTAGATATTCGTGGGCCGTGTAGATTTGTATTCTCAAATCTTTCACATCTTTGATATGCATGCATAAGTCATTCTTGAGCTCATTGCTCTTACCAACTTGAAAGAGGAATGGGAAAACCTCTTAGATTCATTGAAGAAAACCCATAAGTACAAATTTTATCTTTGGCATTAATCTCAAAAAGGGGGAAATTAGAATGTATATGCCAAATGTACTTCTATACGACAAGTGTACTACACTACATACCGAGAACATGCACCAAGGGGGAGTTTTTTATAAAAGTTAGTTTATGTATATTTATATATGAAAATTTAGAATATTTTTGAGAGATTCAGCTTATATACATTATGTAATACCCCAAAAATGGGCTATAAGTTCGTTAATCTCCTATATCAACAATTCGAATGAAATCGACATCAAAGTCCTAATCTAAGGCACATCTAAACATCATCGAATCATAATTGATTATCTTAAATTCTGCATCGGAGAATATTCCTAGCAATATTTCTAATTATCTTAATTATCTTTAATTTTATAATTATTTGGCAATAAATCACATTTATCCTAAAGTTTGATTAATTGAATATTTTCATATTTAATTAATTAGATTTAATATTTGCCACTTAATTGTGTAATTAAATTTAATTCTATCTATTATTAATTGTATTATTTAATTTTGACAATAAATCTAATATCATATGAATAATTGATTAAATTCTTATTTAATTAATTAAAGCAAGTTGTCATTATTTAATAATATAGTTTTTAATAAAAGTTTGATTAAATAATTGATTAACCCGTAAATCAATTGTTTTATTTTTAAAAGTAGTTAAGTTGGAAATAAATCACTTTATTATTAAATTAATTCATAAATAAAACATGCACAATCATAAAAGCAGACAACTATCAATTATCAATTAAAGCTAAACTCTATTTTGAGTTAAAACTTAGCTTTTGCATGTTTTTGTGAATTAAATTATCTTTATTATAAAATAACTCAAAAATCAACCTGAGTTATTTGAGTGATTTATGGCTTTTTCTCATGCACCTCCAAAGCCTTGGATTTCTATAAAAACAAGGCTCATCTCTTCATAATTCATTTCTCAATCATCTCTCAAAATTTGCATCCAAGCATCTCATGTTTTTGCACAATCACGCTGGAGAATTGGAATTGAAGAATCAAAGCTCTTGTGAATCGACATCTTTGTGAGATCAATCTTATTTTAGCATTCATATTGCATATCATTGTTAGATTAGCATTGCATATCAATTTTCAATAGCATTCATAGCATATCAATTTCATCTAGCATAGTTTCATATCAAGTTTTTTTCATATAGATTAGTTTCATATCAGTTTATCATTATTATTGCATAGAAATACCAAAAAAAAATAGATCAATTGCATTCAAATCCTTCATTTAGGTGTCGTCTAGGTCACTGATCTTGATTACAATCTGAGAACATCAATCTCGCACCTATTAGAAGGCAGTAAATTGCTTGGTTAGATTAGATTTCAATTTCGCACGATTTTGATTATCACTAACCTCTAATGTTTTACTGAGTGTTGTGTTTACAGATTAGGTACAATTTTCACACACACATTTCTGGCGCCCACCGTGGGGCAACCCACCTTTGCATGCTGGTTTTGATTTTTTTGGGGAGCTAAAACCCCAAAGTTTCAAAGATTTAATTTTATCTCTCAAACAGCTTGGAGTTTTGGTCTAAAATTTTTTTTACAGATTGGTGACATATCAGGGAAGCTTTGATAACAAATTCAGAATTTTTTGAAGTGTTTTAAATTTTTAATATTTTTTTTTAATTTTTCATAAAAAATTAATTTTCGGTGCAAATCAGAATATTTTTTGGAAATTTTTATATTTTTTGAAAGCTCTTCAAATTCTATAGGGGGTCTATTCTTTGTATTTTAAATTTGGATGCAATTTAGTAGCTTAAATAGTCAATTTACAAAAACTGGTCTGTTTTGATAAAATGGGTCTCTAAGACACAAATGAAGAGATTTTTTTAAAATTTTTGAATTTTTGGAAAGCTCTCTATTTTTTAGTAGGGGTCTCTATTTTGAATTTCTATTTTTGTGGCCAAAATCATATCAAAAAAATTAGATCTTGTTGACTAGGTCAAATGCAGTGCAAAAAAATTAAAATTTTATGATGGGTATGCACTTATTTTTCATATGATTCAATGCATGATATGAGTTGTCATTTGGATTAATTTCTGATTATTATTTCTCCTAAAAATTTATTTTTAGATCTAACCCTAGGGTTTTCATAAGTTGAATATACCTTGCATATCTTGTTTGCTTGTTGGCTTGTTGGAGAGTTCGTAGCTTGCTTGCATAGTAAAGCTCAACAAAAATTGCTAAAAATCAAGTAGAATCTACTAAGCACATTGCAAGGATCATGAGGTATTCTTCTTATTCTAAAAACATTTTGATTTGGACTTAAAATAAATCTCTTATGTGTTTGGCTTGTGTGCATCTTTTCATGCTTTTGTCTATTTCTACACACTTGCATAATTGATACTAGGTTGTGACCCCTTAAGGATTCATTAAGTAGTCTTAGAATACTTGTGATTGATCTTGATTGCTATCTTGGGTTATTGGACTCGCTAATCCATCGGCCCCTCATTTCTTCCCCGTGGTTGCAATCTCAGCGCCATAAAGGGGAGGGGTCAATAGGACAGAAGCGTTAAGTGTTCCACTTGGCAACCCTTTTGTGCTTTTAGGAACTCACTTGTTTTCTAAGTTGGGGACTCATTTTTATCTTGTGTGAGGTGTTAAGTGTTCCACCTTATGGACTCATCTCATATTCTCTTTAAGCGTTAATTGTTCATCTTTCTACTTTTTGGGTACTTTTGGTAGATTTGCTTTCGGGAATATATCTGTGCTCACATAGTAATTAGGCCCTATGAACACTATTCATGATTCTTGAGAGATTGGATTCCTAGTGAAATCTTTCTTGATGACAGAATCCTTATAGGTAGGGAGGATACTTAGTGCATTTCACATTCAACTTGGTTAGTGAGTCTTCTCTTATTGATCGACACATTCTCTCTTCGGAGAGGTTGATAGATCACGTGGGGTTGATATCATGAGCTTTGGTGAATCAAAATTGGTTAGTGCATCTTCTCTTATTGATTGATACATTCTCTCCTTGGAGAGGTTGATAGATCATGTGGAGTTGATATCACAGACCTTGGTGGAACAAAACTTTGTCTTAGTGTGTCGGATTAATCTGCTTGCTTTGTTTGGGTTAAAAGTGAAGAGGTGTCAAAACCTTGAATCTGGAGCCAAGTCCCCTTGTGGTATAAATCTGTGAGTCACCTTTAGAGAGGGTTAACCATAGTAGACAATCCCTTCACAGGGAAAACTGTGTTGATGGAACCTTAAGCGGTAATAGCCATTTTCACCATGGTAGTGATAGCCGCTATATAAATGTCCTTGTGGAAGAAATCTCCACGGGTATGGTTTATTGTTGGGTTGTCAGATCTCCCTAGCAGCTCTTGAAGATTAAGTTCTCGAACTGTGTCAAAACCCTGGTGCACTAGGATTGGAGTTCACCCCTTTGAATCATAAAAGTTGCAAAGTCCAACCATTACTAAAAACCCTAGAGAGGCCAATTTTTCATTCTCAGGTATATGTGTGTTATTGCAAAATTTTTCAGAACATACACAATTAGTACTCTCAGGGATTAGCACAATTTGGTCACTTGATTGTTGATGTGCAAGGTTGCTTTTGCCCTTGTTCATTGTTTTTAGTTGTGCTTGCAATCACTTGCTTGCTGTTCTGCGCACTTGTTTATCTACTTGGCTATTAAAAAATGATCAAATCTGGTATAACCTTCAAAATTTGGACAGTACAATTTGCAAACAATCCAAAACTGAAAACCTTAAGTTTTGCAAAATTTGACATAAAATTCTTTCTGGAGTCAAAATTCATTTCAGGAAGTCAAAAGTCATACGATTTTTGTCAAGTGTCGTTTCAGTATTGCCCATCTGTTGTATGATTGAGAACCCAGTGTCATACAAGTTTTCAAACCAGCAAATTCAAGAAATTCAAAACCCTGTTAGCAACTGTGGTATGAATTTTGTCAATTGTCATTTCATTGCTACCCAACTGTCGTACGAGTTTAGCAACTGTCATTTCATAGACTACCCAGTGTCGTACAAGTCTGCAGAGTGTCATTTGGAAAAATTTGAGAGAGTTGTCAGAAATTGTCAAATTGCAAGATATCCAATGTTTCCAGCCTAGTTCTAGAATCTGTCAAAAATATCATTGTGTCAAGAACAAATCAGTAGCTATTGAAAATCAGTACACATGTCTCAAAGAATCAGTACACATGAGGAAGAAATTCTGATCACCGCTATGATGAAGCAGCTGCAAGCTATGCAAGTCCAGCTTGACAAACTTGAGAAAGAAAAGGAACCTCTATACTCTTTTCCATTTGATAAAGACTTGTACATGTCACCATGCCCTCGAAAAAAATTTGAGCACTATGATACCTCTTCCACGGAGAGTGACACATCTAGCTTTGGAGACTATGATGACTATGACGACAGACAATGTAATGATACCTATGACACCTCTATTCCTAAGAGTCCTCCTCATCGTTCATTCCTGCTTACTACAAATGGGCCGTCACATTGGATAGATCGTGATGGTGATCCATATGATTCTGATTTTGAAAGATACTTTGATGGCTTTTGTGGACAATACCTTGATTATGATCCATCTACTACTGCTGAGGACTATAAAATACATTGTGCTAGCTTGAAACGTCAATACTATAAGGATCTCTCCTCTAAGAACTCTCAAGCTGAAAATAAAGATTACACCCTCAAGCAAGATCATGTTAATGTTGAACCTTTGTCTTGTGATGGTTCCCTTCCATCCCCTACTTCCTCCAATACCCGTACATTTCCTAAAGCTTCTGAGTCTTTCAAATCTTTCACAGAACCTTCATCTGACACAAGCTCTAATAATTTTCATATAGTTCCTTATAGTTATCCTCAAGGGCTACCTCTTAAAGATACTCAAGCTAACCTTCACTTGGCTGCAAATACTTTCAGTAATGATAAACCTAAAGAACCTAAGCCTTCATATGCTATAATCCCTACTTCAACTAGTCCTCCACCATCTCTTCCAAAGTCTTCCATACAATCCCAACATGCTTCCTTATCCTTAGAAGTGGCTCCATGTCAAGAGGACTCCCATGATGATGTTGAGCCTATTCATGAATTGAACATTTTGAGCTGTAATATCACTTTTGAACTTGAGCATCGGGTTAGGACCAATGATGACATATCCACATCCGTGAACACCATATCCCAAGCCTTTCCCGCTTTGACTATCCAACGCCCTGATCTTATCGACCAAATTTCCACAAACCCAAACCATGGTATCTACACCTTTCCAAATGACTATGCCCTTGCTTGTTACCTCAATGCAGTCGAGCCTATGAGGACTTCCATCAGTGAACCGAGTGTCAGCATGACCGAGTCAGACATCAAATATCTTAGTCAAAAAAATAAAAAGAAAAAGAAAAAGAGTTCTGAGGGTGAAAACCACTTTGTGGCAGTCTCAGAACCTACAAAAGTAAAAAGAAAAGACATATCTAAAGGTGAAAACCTCTCTGAGGCACCTAAGGATGAGATATTTGATGTCCTTCTGAGTCATTTATAGGATAGATCTCCAATTTTGATTGAGCCCACTCAATCCATCAATTTGGGTACAACAGAGGAACCACAATTGGTACATGTAGCACAATCCTTATCAGAAGAAGAGAAATAGAAATTCACTACATTCTTATCAGAAAAAAAGATCAATTTTGCATGGAAATATTCAGATATGCCAGGATTGGATCCCAATCTCATTATGCACCATCTATCCATTGCTCCTGGAGTAAAACCAATCAAGCAAAAATTGAGAAAGATGCATCCTCATGTTGCACTCTTAGTCAAAGCAGAACTAGAAAAACTCCTAAAATCTAGATTCATCCGTGTCATAGACTATGCTGAGTGGATCTCTAACATTGTACCTGTTTCAAAACTAGATGGTTCAATCAAAGTGTGCACGGACTTTAGAGATGTGAACAGAGCATGCCCTAAGGATGATTTTCCACTGCCTAACATTGATATGATAGTGGACATGACTGCGGGCTATGAAATGTATTCCTTAATGGATGGCTTTTCTGGGTACAACCAAATCAAAATTGCTCCAGAAGATCAAGAGAAAATAGCTTTCACATGTGCGTGGGGAACCTTCTGTTGGAATGTTATGCCATTTGGACTCAAAAATGCTGGAGCTACATATCAAAGAGCAATGACATCTATTTTTCATGATATGATGCATAGAACAATGGAGGATTACATGGATGATACCTTGGAAAAATCCATGATTAGAACTGAACATCTAACAGACTTGAGCATGATCCTCGACAGAATGGAAAAATTTAGTCTTCGACTAAATCTAAAAAAGTGTGCTTTTGGAGTCACTTCTGGAAAGCTCCTAGGATACATCGTCTCCAAGAAAGGTATTAAGGTCGATCCAGCTAAGGTGAAAGCTATCATAGAGATGCAACCTCCCAAGAATGTCAGTCAAATGCGAACTTTGCAAGGGAGAGTACAGTCCATCAGAAGATTCATATCACAGTTAGCTGACATATCACAACCTTTTACAAAAACATTACATAAAGGTGTGACCTTTGCATGGAATGAAGAATGCGAGAACAACTTTAACCATATCAAGAAGTATCTATCAAATCCGCCTATCTTGATGCCTCCTATTTATGGGAAGCCATTGATCTTGTATGTCTCTGCAACAGCCACATCACTGGGGGCATTGCTAGCACAACATGATGAAGACAAGAAAGAAAGAGCCATCTACTATATCAGTAGAACTTTAGTGGCCTATGAGAAAAATTACTCAATGATAGAGAAGGCATGTCTAGCTATGATCTTTGCATTGCAGAAACTGAGACACTACATGTTAGCTCATACTACTCATTTGGTAGCTAAAATTGATCCACTGAAATATCTCCTAAGCAAAGCTGCCCTCACAGGTAGACTAGCTAAATGGGTCATACTCTTGAGCGAATTTGACATTGAATATATTGAAAGAAAAGCTATCAAAGGACAGGTCATTGTTGATCAATTAGCTGAAGCACCACTGTTTGATAATACACCCATGCAAATGGAATTTCCTGATTCCTCTATCATGAACCTCTCTTCTAGAGAATGGTAGTTATTCTTTGATGGCTCCTACACAGAGAATGGATCTGGAGCAGGCATATTGTTCATCACTCCTCAAGGATACTCGATACCAAAAGCATTCAGATTAAAGTTTCCTTGCACAAATAATATTGCTGAATATGAGGCACTTCTCAATGGTATGAAAATGGCAATACAGTGGAGAGTTACAGAGATGCACATCCATGGAGACTCACAATTGGTTATCCACCAAGTCAATGATGTGTATCAAACCAAAGATGAAAAGCTCATTCCTTACAAGAGAATGGTAGATGATTTAAAGAAATACTTCATCTCTATCACATTTGAGAAAATACCCAGAACAGAGAATAAGGTTGCCGATGCAATGGCGACACTATCTACTCTCTTATAGCAGCCCAAACATGAGCTACACTATGAGTTTCTGGTGGAAGCCCTATCCTATCCTGCATATGACTCCCCTGAAACCCGCATGATCTACACTGTTGTAGGTTATGACTCATCTCACTATAAAAATTTGTTCTCCTATCTCCATGACCAAATCATCCCTAAGTCCTTTAACCATTTTGAGAAATGAAACCTTATCCGATCTGCATCCTGATATGTCATCATTGGTCATGATCTGTACAAATGAGGTCTAGATGGTACACTACTTAGATGTTTAGAATGGGAAGAGTCTCAACGTGCATTAGAGGAAGTCCACGAGGGTATATGTGGGTCACACTCGAACGGTTTAACGTTAGCTCGAAAACTTATTAGGGTTGGGTACTATTGGCCTGAAATGGAGAAAGAGGCTATTAAATTTGCTAAAAACTATCAACAGTGTCAAGTACATGGCAACTTGATTCATGCTCCAGGGAGAGATCTAATTCCCTTTACTACACAATGGCCTTTTCAACAATGGGCATTTGATCTCATAGGCGCTATCCATCCACACTCTTCTAATGGACATACCCATATAATCACAGCTACAGATTATTTTACAAAATGGGTAGAAGCAGTTCCTCTAACACAAGCAATGGGGAAACAGATCTCTATGTTCATCCTAAACTACATCATTTGCAGATATGGGATCCCTCATTCCATAATCACAGATAACGGGGGACAATTCAAAAACAAGGATCTAGATGACTTATGTGCTAAATTCAAGATTACACAACATTGGTCTTCTATTTACTATCCTCAAGGGAATGGACAAGCTGAGGCTTCAAACAAAAATCTTCTGAAGATATTGCACAGAACAATTAATAAAATAGGAAGAGACTGGCATCTGATGATCAATCCAGCTCTCTGGGCATACAGAACTAGTATCAGAATGCCTACAGGGGCTACACCTTTCACTTTAGTTTATGGGTCTGAAGCGGTACTGCCTATTGAGGTTGAAATCCCATCACTCAGAATCAGAATGCATGGACTTGTCACTGATGAAGACTACAGAGTGTCTAGGTTACAAGAACTTGAATTACTAGATGAGCGCAGGAAAGCAGCGTATGATCATCTCAGAGTATATCAAAAGAGAATGTCTAGAGGCTACAACAAGAAAGTCAGACATAGAGAATTTTAGGTTGGTGATCTAGTCTTGAGAGAAAATCCTAAAAATCAATCCCATCGAGAACGCAAGGGGAAGTTCGAACCCAATTGGCTGGGTCCCTTTGTTATCACTGCTACTTTTGGCTCTGGTGCCTATCAACTCTCAACGACTGAAGGAGAATAGCTCTGAGAACCAATCAACATTCTCCATCTGAAGAAATTCTATGCCTAAGGCATTCAGTGCTTGGTAAAATGTCCTGAAAAAATCCTAAAAATCAGAAAAAGTCCTAAAAAAATGAACATCTTGGTGAAAACCTAGCAATAGGCGCCTTGATGATTCATAAAAAAATCAAAAAATATCAAAAGTACAAAAAAAAAATTGAAAAAATGAAAAATACAAAAAAAATGGAAAAGAAAAGAAAAAGTGCCTTGGTGAAAACCTGGAAACAGGCGCCTTGGTAGCAAAAATAGAATCTCTACCAAGATGGTGAAAACCTGGCAAACGGGTGCCACTTGTTCCAAATGCTCCATCTATCAGTGCAATCTTGGTCTTTCTTAGCTTTCAGTCTTGCTTTAGTTTGTACATATCTCCCGGTTTGTTTCTACATTTTCAGTTTTCAATAAGTCGGTCTGTACACTAATCAGCTCAAGCGTCTGTATCCTATCAATGTTTAACACTTGGGGGCAATCAATGTCATATCCTATGGTCTCTCATGTATCTTAGATGGATCATATCTAGTCTGAGTCCTTTGAAGCTTCATGTGAGTCAGTTAGTCTGTCTTGTCTCCAGAAAGGATTTTGCATCTACAACAATGCAATCAAATAATCAAACACAAACTGAAAACAATCTATGCTTTTTTACATGATTTTATCTCCTTGTATGCTTACTGATTCGCATTGAGATTTTTGCATATTGTGTCCCTTCGAGCTCTTCGATGATGTCTTTTATAGGATTTAGAGAGTGATGATTGGGGGCATAATCTTTTCTTTGTCTTCTGTTTGTATGTGAAAATCTAACAACTTTGAAAATTCTAGATTGAAATGGTGTCCGACTGTAAGAGCCTCTATCTCAAATTGGATGGCCATGCGTACCTCAACCATTGATACCTGGATGATTCAAAGAAGTATCGATCTAACTATTGTCTTTTTAAGTGAGTTCTTTCTCCTACTGTGAAACACGATCTTACCTAAGGATGTGAACGATAAAGGGTCACTGCGGGTAATTCACATTGGATTTAGAATGATCTCTTGGCTATTTGATGTGTTTGTCATGCAAGGCATATTCAGGTCATCATGACATTTATGTTTTGATGCTTATACAAATTACTATATCAAAATGGACAAGATATTCAAGTCATCCTGGTGTTTGTGCCTTGGTGCTTATATCTAATCCGACATTCTGAAAATAAAATCAATATTCATATATCCATGGTTGTTGACCAGTGGGTGTTGTATTGATTCTTGCGCATACAAATCAATATTCATATGTCTATGGTTTTTTTAGCTAGTGGGCATTGTATTGATTTATCCGATTACCTAAAAGTTCAATGATGATAACAAATCGACGTATAATCAGTGACTAGGTCCTAGGTCTTAGGTTGCATTTCATTTTGCATGTCTCTTTGCATTTTGCACTTTGCAAGATCTCACAATGACTAAACGAACTTCAATGCTTAAACAATTCTCCACTCGTATCTTCCAATCTAACAAGAGCTGAATCCCACATGAAGGTTCCTCCAATGAAATAGCAAGTAGAATCCTTTTTCGGGATCAAAATCAAAATCTGAAATCATTCATATTATTAACTACTTGCATATTCGACCTTTGATCATCACAAAAATCCAGTATTCAACTTAACTGATTATCTAACATCAAATTATCAAAAATTTCAACTTGGTCAACCATGGTCAACTCATGGTCAAACCTAGTCAACCTTGGTCTTCAGGACCTCTAAACGATGCAGAATGCACTCTTGAACGTGTATAGCCACTTTTCCCATCAATCAACATGCTTCTGAGCTCTCAACGCTGACTTTTCTTGTCAGATTTCAATTTTCATCCCGAAGGGGGCATGGTATTGCACATCATTCAAAGTCTGTAAATCAAATTCTATCAATCGTTCATCAGTGATCAAGACAAACAATCACGTTTAGTTACTGATTCATCAAAAAAGACCTCATCGCTCGGGGCAAATCTATCATCACTCGGGGCATATCAGATTCATCAAGATCTATATCAATCTGGTATTCTCCTAATCTTGTAAAGTATATCAATTTTTGCAACCATCGGATCAACGTGTTCTTTCCTTGGTTCTTCGGCAACTGAAGGATTCAGATGTGATACCTGCTAGTTCTGCTAAGACAATCGAGTCTAGAACAGGTCACTCACTTCTTTGCAATCCTAAGGTTTGGAATCAGGTGTTTTGACACTCTTTCGCAATCCTCGGTTCATCGCTGCTACAGTGAACATTATCTTTGGTCATTCAGGACCTATTATCTTCATATCAAATCAATATCAATCAGCTTCTGTCTCATATCAATTATCAATTACAAACATCGGTTTCATATCTTTATCAAACACAGACTATCTTTGAACCACTGCGCTTCGCATAATAATTCAAAGAGGGGCAAAATGTAATACCCCAAAAATGGGCTATAAGTTCATTAATCTCCTATAGCAATAATTCGAATGAAATCGACATCAAAGTCCTAATCTAAGGCACATCTAAACATCATCGAATCATAATTGATTATCTTAAATTCTGCATCAGAGAATATTCCTAACAATATTCCTAATTATCTTAATTATCTTTAATTTTATAATTATTTGGCAATAAATCACATTTATCCTAAAGTTTGATTAATTAAATATTTTCATATTTAATTAATTAGATTTAATATTTGCCACTTAATTGTGTAATTAAATTTAATTCTATCTATTATTAATTGTATTATTTAATTTTGACAATAAATCTAATATCATATGAATAATTGATTAAATTCTTATTTAATTAATTAAAGCAAGTTGTCATTATTTAATAATATAGTTTTTAATAAAAGTTTGATTAAATAATTGATTAACCCATAAATCAATTGTTTTATTTTTAAAAGTAGTTAAGTTGGAAATAAATCACTTTATTATTAAATTAATTCATAAATAAAACATGCACAATCATAAAAACAGACAACTATCAATTATCAATTAAAGCTAAACTCTATTTTGAGTTAAAACTTAGCTTTTGCATGTTTTTGTGAATTAAATTATCTTTATTATAAAATAACTCAAAAATCAACCTGAGTTATTTGAGTGATTTATGGCTTTTTCTCATGCACCTCCAAAGCCTTGGATTTCTATAAAAACAAGGCTCATCTCTTCATAATTCATCTCTCAATCATCTCTCAAAATTTGCATCCAAGCATCTCATGTTTTTGCACAATCACGCTGGAGAATTGGAATTGAAGAATCAAAGCTCTTGTGAATCGACATCTTTGTGAGATCAATCTTATTTTAGCATTCATATTGCATATCATTGTTAGATTAGCATTGCATATCAATTTTCAATAGCATTCATAGCATATCAATTTCATCTAGCATAGTTTCATATCAAGTTTTTTTCATATAGATTAGTTTCATATCAGTTTATCATTATTATTGCATAGAAATACCAAAAAAAAATAGATCAATTGCATTCAAATCCTTCATTTAGGTGTCATCTAGGTCACTGATCTCGATTACAATCTGAGAACATCAATCTCGCACCTATTAGAAGGCAGTAAATCACTTGGTTAGATTAGATTTCAATTTTGCACGATTTTGATTATCACTAACCTCTAATATTTTACTGAGTGTTGTGTTTACAGATTAGGTACAATTTTCACACACACACATTATAGTTTTGATACTAATGCCAAAGGGGGAATTGTTATCTCTATTTGAGCATTAGATGTTGTCATTAGTATCAATCAGATCAATCAGTAATCTAAGCTGATCATTCAGTAAAGGATGAAATAAGAAGCTATAAAAGCTAGTCATTTGAATCTACAAAGCCTTCATACCAAGCATTCACAAGGCAGAACCGAAATCTAAATGTATACAGATTTAATTGAGTACCGAGCATCAGAGTATACCAAGCACCAAGTCAGTAAACATCATGTATTCTGCACACTAAGCATCAAGTTATTCACCGAACAGAGAAGGTTGTGTTTACCGAGTTATTCAAGAAATGACATAGTAATCAGTAAAGGCATATTTTTCTATGCAAATGGTTTAAATGGATCCATAAAACATTTTACCAAGATCAAGGCATATTTATTATGGATGTAATCATTAAATGTTGTGATGATTCCTATGTAATTAGGTTAATTTTGTACACCATAGATCTTAGGTTTTCTAAGATGTTGTAAACCTAATTAGGTCATAGCAGTCATAGAAATTTTTTATATAATTGTAATTGATGTCATTTTGACATAACATCAAAAAGGAGATCATGAAGCATTAGCCACCTTCAAGACATTAGAGTTTAGACAAGGTTTACATGAAAGAGTAGTTATCAAATATTCTATTCAATTTATCAGAAACATTCAAGGTTACTGAGCAGAACAAAGAGTAGTTTACTACACATCAAGGTGATATTTATTTAGTATATCATAGATCTGATTCAAACAAAGTAAAGTTGTCATTTACATATATTTTATGTTATCTTCTAATCATTAGAGCAGAGTTATAAATCTCCTAACAAAGTAGACTTAAAAATATGATTGTAAATATCTTAACTGAGTGCACACTTAATTGGTGTTGCTAAAATCCTTTCACAAGGTATATCTAATCAATCTTGTTGTTACTCAGAATAGGGTAAGATCACTAGAAGTGATCACACTTGTAGCCTTAACCAGCATACTTTATTTATTTCATTAGTGAATAATTTGTGGGTGTCATCCCCACTGCAGTTTTTACTTTCTAACAAGGGTTTTTGCATAATCAAAATACTTGTGTTATGTGACTACATTTCATGTATGATTTATTGTTTATTTTCATGCACTTTACATTTGCAAAGTTATTTGAATAAATGTTGCAAACAATGGAATCAGTTGGAGAGATATTTGACACTACTATTGCAGTTTAGTAATTTAGTTAAAAAATTTTGAGGGTACTGATTCACCCCTCCCCTCTCAGTACTTTAGCTTTCCTATTCCATTAGATATAATTGAGTGAAGAAAGATGATGGTTATATTTGTATTTTCATGATTGCATCTCTTTCTATGTGTTGGCACCCTTTTGGTGCACTATTGTATTCTTATGTCTAACTTTCTCTCCAACTACTTAGTCTATATAAATAAAATGTATAAAAAAGTTTAAAAATGAGAATTTAATGGTTGCTTATAGGATTTGTTTCAATTATATATACTAGATAAGTTAATTATTTGTAAATAGAAGCATTTGAAAATGTGAAGACTATTTATTTGAGAAAGAGGTGCTGTTATAGAGGAAAATTATCATTATAAGAGGAGAGGAGAAAATTTGGGTGTTGTGTCAAGAAAATAAGAATATAAGAGGTAAAGTGAAATTTTAAAAGAGTGAAATGTAGATTACCAAAAGGGTGTACACAGAAATAGGAAAAAACTAGAAAGTTAATTTCATTTTCACTCCACATATATAATTGAGAGATTAGAGGGAGTTTGAGATGATGCATTATCTATAGAAACTTCTAGAGATTGAGTAGGATTAGGTGTAATCTTAAGAAGAAATCAATGCATTGATGCCACATTTATGATAATTTTGAGTTTTTATAACCTTTTTGAAATTGCAAGAGAACGAACAAAAATGAGGAGGGGAATCATTTTTATTTAGTTTTATATGATTTATTCATGTATGTGGGTTGATACTAGAGTCCATCTCAATCTGGATGCATTCACTTCCACTTCCATACTATGGTTTTCATTAGTGTAACAATTGAGACTTGAATATTGTAATACCCTCCCATATACTATCGTTTTAGAGTATGTGACCAAACTCTATTTAGGACCTTCTATGCGAGTACCATACTTTCATTATGTTTTAATGATACTTTGATGTTATGATAGTATGTCATGATGTTGCAATGACATTGGTAAGATTATTATTTATGTTGTGTCATGCCTATATTTAAATGATGTTTACATAGTCATGTTAGGCATAAGATGATGATACAGTTAATTTCGATTCAGTGCAATACTAACCCTTATATCTACATGTGCATTGATGATAAATAGATGTGTTATCTTATGGTGATTGATCAGGGAAGTACTGTACACTTTTCCACCTATCCTTGCTAGGGTTCAGGGCTAGACTGAGCCCCAAGTGGGGGTTTAGGGGTGTCAGCCCCCAATATAGTCAAGGGTGATAGCCCATGACTATCCAAGGGTTTGGGGGTGGAGCCCCTGAGAAAAAAATATTTGGGGCTATTTTTGGGCTGACATGTTGTAACCGATTCTAACCCTAAAGTGGAAAAATAAGCTTGTATAAAATGGCTTAGGGTTAGGGATTTCATTCTAATGTATGTTTTTAGTAGCTTCTTGCGGCAATACTGAGCTGTAAGGGATTGCGGATTGTAATCACTGGATAATAAGAATATTGGACTTGTTTTTGGTGGACATAGCCCAGGGATTGGGTGAACCATGTTAAATCTTTGTGTCTTGTGCTCTCTTCTGTGTGGTTTATTATTTTCCGATATTGGTTATATTTGCATGTAACTTTTATTTCTTTCTTGTTAATCCTAACACTATGTTTCTATGATGAGAGACAAAGTTATAGTATCTCACTTTTGAGATCTACATGATGTCTCGATCCCCTATATTGCTTGTCATTATGATGTGTGTGTGTGCACATTCTCATACTAGGATAAATGGATATCTGTCACCTTGAAAATCGAATAGGATAGGATAAATGGATAATTGACCTTATATAGGACAATGGCTTAGGGTTAGGATTAGTTTGAGTCTATGATGAAGGGTTCTCCCCTTAATACCACAAACACATAAAAGAAATAGAGAAACAACAATGATTTGTAATAACAGAAAATGGGCTTCTTATTATCTCCACAAATGTGGAATTACAAATTTCAAAATTACAATATGCAAAGCCACGTGGGCATTTTCCTTACAATATTTTGAGAGACAAAGCCTCGAATTGTTATCCAGAACTACTCTGAACTGCCTAGGACAACACTATAGCCTTCCTTATATAGGCAATTTTCCACCGCCTGGAAAGGTTCCAGAAATTTAGCCATAAAGGCTGACCAAACTTAGAATTATTTTATTTTTCATTTTATTACATCATAGTCAACTCAAAACATCTTTGAAACCCAAATAGAAATTTTGAAGGAAAATTATTTTTCACCATTTCAAGTGACCCAACTTCCAGAGACCATAAGTCATCACCTGTTGACCTGATTGACTATTATGACCCCATTTCAAGAAGGGTGTGAAGTGCTCTACAACACATAAATTAAGCAAGCTTCATTCAATCAAAGTTTCAACCTCATCTAGGGCCTCTAAGGCCTTCAAAACATAGTTCAAAGTTTCTATACCCTGCTGCCAATACTGAAAATTTTCAATATCTACAAAACCAGACTTGATCTGGCAATGAAACTTTACTGGCAAGCTGATATAACCAAAATGAACCTCCAGGGAAGAAAATAGACCATTCTAAGCACGAATAGAAAACTTACTAAAAATAGTAAATTTCCAAAAATAGAAGCTCTACACAAGATAGCCCTTATTGAAAAGAAACTAGAAATATTTTTGGGTGATGCAAGATTGCTCTTACACCTAGGATGCTCCTGCATTAGACACCCAGGGTAATTTGAGAAGTGATCCCATCACGTCTCAGGTGTGAAGAGGAAAACCAAGGTGGTCAACCTCCTCCCTTGTCAACCATGATGAATCTTCAACAGGTCATCCTTTCCATTTGACCAAATATTCTTCATATATCCTATTCCTTGTGCTTCTACCAACACGACTATCCAGTATGTCCTCAATCTCCTTGGTAGCTGAAATAGTTGCTAGAATACTCCACTGTGCTGCTTTGATCTCATCTTCAACACCTCCTTCATGATACTCTATCAAATTGAAAATGTTAAACACTGGTGAAATATTCAGCTCAGTAGGCAATTCTACCTCATAGGCATTTCCTGAATCATGCATCTTCAGTATCTTACATGGCCCAAATTTCTTTATTTTCAACTTGTTATATGTACCAACTAGAAATCGCTCCTTCTGCAAATGAACCATGACTTCATCTCCAACCTGAAATTATGTATGCCTTCTTTTCTCATCTACCTTAGCCTTATACTGTGCATTCATCTTGGTAATTATATGCTTCCTCACCTCCTCATGGATATTCTTCAAATGTTCTGCAAAATCCTTAGCTTCAGCATTACTTATCTCTCCTTTATCTATCTTCCTCAACTTTGAAGCATTTCTAGGAATACTTCCATATACAATATGGAATGGTGATTTACCAGTGCTCCTGTTGACATAATTATTGTATGCAAATTTTGCCTATGGTAAAATCAAATCCCATCCTGCTGGCTTATCTCCAACCAAACATCTCAACAAATTTCCCAAAATTCTATTCACCGCCTCTATCTATCTATCATTCTATGGATGATGCAATGAACTGAAATTCAAATATATCTTTAATTTCTTCCATAATGTACACCATAAATATCCAACAAACTTAGTGTCTCGATCTGAAACTATACTCTTTGGAAAACCATGTAATCTCACCACTTCTCTGAAAAACAATTCTACTACATCAACAGTATCATTAGTCTTCTTGCAAGGAATAAAATGTGCCATCTTTGAAAATCTATCAACTACCACAAAAACTGAATCATGTCCCTACTATGTCCTTGGAAAACCAAGAACAAAGTCCATACTGATATCTTCCCAAGGTTTCTCCGGTACAAGTAATGGCTGATACAACCCTATATTCTTCTTTACTCCTTTCACCATCTGACATACTTTGCAACTCTGTACAAACTTCTTGACATCTTGCTGCAAGTGTGGCCAATAATAATTATCACTAACCAAAGCAAGGGTTTTATCATGACCAAAATGTCTAGCCAATCCTCCACTATGTTTCTCCTTGATGAGATTCTCCCTCATAGAACTTCGTGGAATGCACAACTGACTCCCTCTAAATAGCATACTATCCAGAATGATGAAATCCAACCACTTCATTCTGTCTAGAGTAACAATTTTTTTACAAGCTTTCCAAGCTTCACCAAAATCAGGATCCTCTGGATACAAATTCTTGAGTTCCTTGAACCCAACTTCTGCTAAGAGGATCTATAACCCTGTTAGAATTTCCACTCTTGTGTTTCAAAACAAATGTATAACTCTGCAAAAACTCAACCCATTTCAAATGTTTTTGATTCAACTTTCCTTGACTATTCAAATATTGCAAAGCTTGATGATTAGTATACAAAATAAACTCCTTAGGAAGTAGATAGTGTCTCCACTTCTTTAATGCTTGAACTATAGCATAAAATTCCTAATCATAAACAAAATATTTTCTCTTGGCATCATTTAACTTCTCACTAAAATAAGGAAAAAGTTTACCTTCTTGGCTCATAACAGCTCCTATTACAGTACCACTAGCATCACAATCTACTTGAAACACCTTATTAAAATTTAGAACTGCTAAAATAGGTTGTTCTATAACTTTCTGTTTCAATAGTTTAAAACTATTATCTACCCCATTAGTCCACTTGAACTCTTTTTTATCCCCTCTCATTGTTTCAGTCAAGGGTCCACAAATACTACTAAAATTTCTGATAAAATTTCTGTAAAATCTAGCCAAACCATGAAAAGATCTTACCTTAGTAGCACTCCTTGGAGTAGGCCATTCAAGGATAGCCTGCACTTTCTCTGGGTCCATTTTTAGACCTTCTACTGAAACTACAAATCCCAGATACACTAATTCCTTCTTCACAAAACTGCACTTCTTCAAATTAATCAACAATTTCTCTTCCCTTAACTTCTCAAACACCACATGAATATGCATCATATGCTCCTCCAATGTCTTACTAAACATCAAAATATCATCTAAGTAAACAATGACACACTTACCCGTAAATTCTTTCAGAACCTCATTCATGAGCTACATGAAAGTGCTCGGTGCATTGGTTAGCCCAAAAGGCATGACTAACCACTCATACAGTCCTTCCTTTATCTCAAAGGCAGTCTTCCATTCATCTCCTTCTCTGATCTGAATCTAGTGATATTCACTCTTCAGATCTATCTTTGAAAAATACATAGCTCCACTCAAAAAGTTCATAATATCATCCATTTGTGGCAATGGAAACTTGTACTTGATTGTGATCTTGTTTATTTCCCTAGAATCTATACACATCCTCCATTCTCCATTCTTCTTTAGTGCTAATACTACTGGTACAACACATGGACTCATGCTCTCCCAAATCAATCCCTTTTGTAGAAACTCATGTACTTGTATGTTCAACTCTTCACTTTCTGTTGGTGTCATTCTGTGTGCTTCTTTATTTGGAAAACTGGCTCCTGGAATCAAGTCCATCTAATAACTAATCTTCCTTACTGGTGGTAATCCATCAGGAACATTATCATATACAATATCCAGAAACTCATTCCACAAATCTACAACTTCTACAGGTACATCTTCTACTTCCTCTTTACCAACTTTTAGAATTAAAGAAAAACACACATGCTCATGCCTCATACCATCTAGAAATTTTCTTCCATCAACAAAAGTTATTCTTGCATTACCACATACCTTTTCTTTGGTCTCCTTCAATGGCTTTAGCTTATGTCACACTCCATCCTTTGTCAGGGAATAGGTATTCGCACAACCATCATGTACAACATGCCTATCAAACTACCATGGTCTACCCAATAACATATGGCATGCATCCATTGGTATGATATCACATAGGATCTCATCATGGTATCCGCCAATCTTGAACTCTAATAGGCACTATTTACTGACCATGACCTTGTGGTCATCTTGCACCCAGGCAATCCGATATGGATGTGGGTGTTTCTCTCTCTTGAGCTTCAAATTTGTCACCATCTCTTCTGACACCAAATTGTCAGTGCTTCCACTATCGATAATCACATCACAACATTTACCTTCACAATTGCACCTAGTGCAAAATAGGCTTCTTCTTTGCTCAGGTTCATTCTCCACACTTAGTAGGACTCTTTTGTTAATTAGTGTTTCTCCTCTTTCAACATCTTCAAAATGTGATGATCTAGCATCTTCATCTACATGTGCAACTCTAGCCTGGCATTCAGTTCTCCTATATGTCCTTCCTTGGCATTGAGGACATCCATATGCCCTATGACCTTCTTCTCCATAGTGAAAACATGTTCCACGGAAGCCTCCTCTTCTTGAACCTTGTCCTCTTCATCTTCTTCTCTGATCTCTATTATTTTGATCATGGAAATGATTGGAATTGTTTCCTCTCTGATTTTGACTACTATTGGCCTCATCCTTCTTTTTCGGATCTTCATTTTGGCCTCCATATGACCATCCACCAAATCTTCCACCACAACCTCTTCCATTTTGTCTACTCTCAAACTTCTTGTTTAGCTTTTCCTCTACTTTTAGGGCAAACTGGTATGCCTCTTCAATACTATTCATTCGAACCAAATTTAACTCCTCTTGAATGCTCAACCTCAACCCATTAAGGTAACGGGCAACTTTCTCCTTATCAGCTTCTGCATAGCCTATTCTGATGAGGATTCGATAGAACTCCTCTGTATACTCCTGAATAGATCTTCCTGCTTGCTTCAAAATTTGCATTTTCTTCAGTAGGTCAAGCTCATAATCAACAGGAATGAACTATCACTTCAATTTATCCACCATCTGATCCCATCTTGTGATTTTCTCCTTTCCTCTTCTATTTCGCTCCAATTGAATCTCTTGCCACCAGATCTTCACATGGCCCTTCAATCTGGCCTTCACAAACTTGACCCTATTAGGATCTTCAATATCTTCATACTCAAAATATTCTTCACATTCATTAATCCAGTCAATCAACTCCTCTAGGTTAAGATTTTCTGAAAATGTAGGAACCTCAATCTTAGGTCTTTTCCCAATCTTGGAAATGGCTCAGAAAAGTCTTTCTTCTTCCTGATTCACAATTTTGACTTCTTCAAAATTTCCTTCTTCGGCTTCATCCTCACTTTCATCTCTAACATTAAGATTCATTCCTCTATGAATCTCTTCTTGCAATGCTCGCACTTGTCTCTAGAGCACTCTAACCTCAAGTGTTACACCACCAGCTCTTTCACCATGTTCCCTTCGTGGAGGCATTTTCATGATGCTCGCTGGAACCCTAACCATGGTCCTAGTGCAAACTGCCTCACAATCGGTGATCTGTTTACACACTTAGGAACTCCCGCTCTGATACCACTTGATGAAGGGTACTCCCCTTAATACCACAAACACATAAAAGAAACAAAGAAACAACAATGATTTGCAAGAACAAAAAATGGGCTTCTTATTATCTCCACAAATGTGGAATTACAAATTTCAAAATCACAATATGCAAAGCCACATGGGCATTTTCCTTACAATATTCTGAGAGACAAAGCCTTGAATTGTTACCCAGAACTACTCTGAACTGCCTAGGACAACACTACAACCTTCCTTATATAGGCAATTTTCCACCGCCTGGGAAGGTTCCAGAAATTTAGCCATAAAGGCCGACCAAACTTAGAATTATTTTATTTTTCATTTTATTACATCATAGTCGGCTCAAAACATCTTTTGAAACCCAAACAAAAATTTTGAAGGAAAATCATTTTTCACCATTTCAAGTGACCCAACTTCCAGAGACCATAAGTCATCACCCATTGACCTGATTGACTATTATGACCCCATTTTGGAAAGGGCATGAAGTTCTCTACAACACCTAAATTAAGCAAGCTTCATTCAACCAAAGTTTCAACCTCATCTAGGGCCTCCAAAGCCTTCAAAACACAGTTCAAAGTTTTTGTACCATACTGCCAATACTGAAAATTTTCAATATCTACAAAACTAGACTTGATCTGGAAATAAAACTTTACTGGCAAGCTGATCTAACCAAAATGAACCTCCAGGGAAGAAAATAGACCATTCTGAGCATGAACAGAAAACTTACTAAAATAGTAAATTTCCAAAAATAGAAGCTCTACACAAGATAGCCCTTATTGAAAAGAAACCAAAAATATTTTTGGGTGATGCAAGATTGCTCTTACACCCAGGATGCTCCTACATTAGTCAAAATGTTAACTCCCCTCTTCTGCCATCAAGATATCTATAAGGACACACTTAGACATGCTAATTTAGGTTAAGTCGATGCTTGGTATCATCAACCCTACATCACAAATATGAGTGTGTGCATACATGTGTGTGTGTGCCCACATACTCAGCTTTGTGATGTGGGGTTGTGGGTACCAAGCATCAACTTCACTTGAATTAGTTAGTCTGAGTGTGCCCTTACAAGTATCTCGATGGTGGAAAAGGGGAGGTAACATTTAGACCCAAACTAATCCTAACCCTATGTCATTGTCCTACATAAGGACAATTATCCATTTTTCCTACCCTATTGGATAGTCACTTGATGAAATATATCCATTTACCCTACTATGAGCATGCAATTTTAGTTTGATAGTTTCATCATTTTTCTTTCTTACATAGTGGATATGTATTTGTAGACACCTAAAATGCCTTTGTCAAAATAAAAAATATTTTATTTTGCAGAAACCCCTAAGACATCATCATTTTTTAATTAATTAGTTATTTAATTAATTATTATGACATTAATCCCTCCTATCTTAATTAAAAACATTTAATTAAGAAATCCCTTCCAAAAATGTTTAAATCCAATTTAAACATCATTCACACCAAAATTTATTAATTATTTAATAAATTGACCAAAAATCCTTTAAATAAATAAATTTTTTATTTAAAGCCTAAAACCCTAGAATATTCTAGAGATTCCTAAACCCTTCTAAACTTTCCTAAAGCTACTTAGAAGTTGACTCCTAACCTTCTTATCCTAATCCACACTCCTTTGACTTTTGGTCAAACCCCCTCATTAATGAGCCTTACAGACTCATTAATTGCCTCTTACACCCTCTTTAAGCCTCTTACATCCTCATAATGAGACCCATGTCTTCTCTTTCATTGTGGTTCCCTAGGAACACTTCCCTAGTGTTGTTCACACATGTGTGAGCAACCCTTAACCCTCATCCATCTAACCTTACCTCTAACTCAACCCCAAACTCTACCCAAATCCTAACTCTAACCCTAACTCCACTTCCTAACCCAAGGCCCTTCCTCAAATCCTATAAATACCCTCACCTTCAAGAGAAATTTACCAATTCACCTTTCATTTACATAGTAATGTTATAATGCTAAACCATTTCTAGATCATCATAGCTTAAATCTTAATTATCAATTTTAATTCATTTCTAAGCCTTTCTAACTCACATCCTAGCTTAGCTACTATGGATTAACTTAGTTTCTTTCATTTTTTTTCATTTCATTTCATCATATCACACTTAATTTGGTCTAAAATCAACCTTAGCATAAGCATTGTAGCTTAATCTGCATTTGAGCTTCATTAAGCTCTTTGAGGCTCTAGGGGAAAATTGGTGTTCTACTACCTTATTATGTGCCACTATGGGGGTTCTCATGGTCTCTATTTTTATCCTAATCCTTCTTAATTTTCACTAGGGACATGCTCCATGTGTTTTGAGAGCACACCCCACATCCCTAAATTGAGAGAAAATCGAACGGTGACAGGTGCTCTTGTTAAGCTCTATCTAAAGTGTCTTTGCAAATAGATTTACTATATGTTATGAATATGCTCTTAACTAATTTTCTAATGTCTAATCTTGTTTCAAATAGGTTAGGTTTCTCTGATCACACTTTTTGGCATGTTCGGTGGGACTCCACACGCTTCTAAACTGCATTTTTAGGGTTTTTTGGCCAAAAAACACACTTTTTAACGCCTCCCAGACAAATTTTTCTATAGTGTCATACAAAAAATTCATCCCTTGCATTAATTTTCATATGGATAGTTCCCTTCTATCATATGGGTAGTGCCAATATCATTTGAGCCATTTTGCATGTTTTGAAGGTATTTTTTCCCTTTTTTGCCACTTTTTAGCTCAAATGTCATATGGGTTGTGCCCAAATGTCATATGAGAGCTCATAAAATGTCATAAAACACTATATCTCAAAAATCACTGGTCTTGAATGTATTATGGAAGGTAGAGGGCTTGTATACAGCCCTAAACTTGATATGTATTGACTTTTTGGGCCTGTTTGGGGATCCATAGTGACCTAGGCTTCAAACTTGTGATTTATGACCCCATGCTTTTGTAGGCACTTCATGGAGGCCAATTTAATCACAAAAAAACTAAATCCTTATAGCTCATAAACCTTTTTGAATTTTTAGGAACATAAAAACTCATTTGGTTGGCTTAAAAGAACTTCTATTCACCTCTTGAATGTCTTAAATGGAGAAAACTGCAAATCTTTCCTAATTGCTCCCAACTCAATCCTAAACAAACTAATCATTCCTAATCAGATTTTAAAACAATAAAACACACCTCCAATTTCTTTCTTTGGGTAAAAAGAACCTCATGCTTTCAAATATAAGTTTTTTTAGGGTTTTCATGCAAGCTAGGACAACTTCAATTTTTGGGTGCATAAAAAGAACTAGAAATCTACATTTCATTCCTATTTGGTTCCTAATCAATCCTAATTCATTATAAGTGTTCCTAAATCAACCCCTAAATCTTTTCTCTATGAACTCCATTAGTATGTCTTAAGTGATTTTCAAGTTTCATGCAATCTAGAAACAAATTTGCATCTCAATCCTAATTGGTTCCTAAACAATCCTAAGCTATTCTAAATGTTCCTAAATTAAATATAATGATTTTTTATTGGATAAAAAAAAAATCCTTTTGAAAAATCTTGAATGTTTCAAAAGTTTCATGCATCAAACAATCTAGGAACACCTCTCTTTTTGGCATAAAACTAAATTCTAAAGCACACAATCTTGAATGCCTTTTAAAGAAATCAAAGTCCAAATCAAAGAAAGTCATTTTTGAGTCCAAAAGAAAACACAAATCTTGAATGTCCTAAATTTGGAAAACAAAGCATTTCATTTCATTTCAAAGTTCAATTCAGGATCCTAGAAAGCCAACACAATCTTGAATGCATAAAAGTGAAAAATTGCAATTTCTTCAAAGATTTCTTGTCTTCAAGGAATGAATAAATCAAAATCATAAACACATGTTTTTTCAAGCTTTCATTTCAAAAACACTAAATCAAATTTGGGAAATAAATATTCTTGGTGTACTTTCTAGGAGTTTCAATTCTGCAAAAACCTTGTTACCTAAGTAACGTAAAAGAAGTTGAACTTGGATGTAAAGCTATGTGACCCTTAGATTTGTGGCACCTCACAAATTTAATCTATAAATTCAGAAGCTAACAAGATTATCTCTTCTTATCAAAATGCACATATTAAATAGAATATGAAGACATATTATTTAAGAAATATATATTATATATAATTTATAATTTTAAAAGGCATCCAAAATCTATCCATTCACACAATGTAGTCTTCGTAAATTTTTAATTATATGTAAAAATTCCCAAAGTATAATCATAGAAAAGTGTAATCTTTTAGTGCGATGAGGCCTCTTGAGAAATTCTATTTATATTCTTATTCTCTTCAATTTAAATTCATGTAAAGGAAATGAGGGAACGATTTTCTAAAGCATCCATTATTTGGAGCACATTGACAAATATACATGTTTCAAGAGTTCCAAAGAACTTATAACCATTTTCTCCTACCAAAGTCTCTCAAACATTCTATATTTAAAAACTCCACATTTATACACTTTCTACGATCTTTCTAAGAAACTTATATAAGCATTGGAGACTTTCAAAGTTATTGTACTCTATTTGTTTGGTAGAAGATGAACATTTATTATTTTATCATATAATGGTTAAATTTTTATTTTTTATTTTTTATTATTTTAGTCAATAAGAGGTCGAAGCCAAAAGTTTTTTATTAATAAATTGAAAAAGAAAATGCAAACTCCATTCAGTGTAGGCACCGATAGGAGAGAACGAAGTTAAGAAAACCTTCGGTCAAGCCTAAGACTTATGAAGTCTAGATCATTAATTTACAAATTTACACATTCCATACTGGATATATGGGATAGTAGTTAATCAGGACCATAGATCCTTTTACAGATCATGGAACTTTATTTTTACAGTTATAGTTACAGTATCTATTCAATCATCTAGCACCTTTTTTCAATTTATGGCTAGGTGTTACAACACTAGATCTTTCAATGTCTTACAATTTCTCATATACATTATTTGTCCATCACTATTTCTTCACCCATAATCCTGAGTTGACTCTTTCCACTCCTTAAATGAGAAATCAATATACTATTCCTTTCCTTTCATCTATTTAGCTATCATATGCTACTATAGTCCCCTATAAAAATTTTGACATTCTTGTGCTACCTAAGTTAGTAGTAAACCAATTGAGGATTTGGACTATGTCTTGCATCACTGATGATCAGTATCCTTCCACAAAAATAGAAAATTTTTCAAACTATGTTGGATATCAAAGTACTCAAAGATCTAAAAAGGCTTCAAGAATAGAATAGACTGGTAATTTTCTAGTCAAGATAGAATTATGATACCATAACAAGCCTACTAATTGAAATGAAAATTAATTTATGGTTAAACATAGAACATTAACTAATTATCCATCTCCATTTATTCCACATGCCTTATCACTATTGCATTCCAAAATTGCATTGAACTGTCAAAGCCATCTCCCAAGATAAGATAGTCAAACTGAAGACACAATATCAAGTCTCAAATTGACACCACCTAAAAAATAATAATAATCTGAACATAATATTGATAACCATATCCAAAAGAAGGAAAGGAATGTGGGTAGCTTCCATAGTCAGATCAAACATCCGATACTCTAGAGGAATCTCAAAGGCGATAGTAAGCAACAAGGAGACTGTTTCAGTGCAAACATCCTACTTTTATATATGCATACATACATACATACG